>CM048744.1:848038593-848523593 GCA_026315105.1 Locusta migratoria | reverse complement strand
ATAAAAGGAGGTAGCGTTACATATGCTGAGAACAAACATTGGGTGAAGCCAGAGGAGCCATGCTTTTGTGCCCAAAACAAAAATTTCTCGCTTAAATCCTGGGTGAATATTGCCTTCTTTACGTAAAGGAACTAAATTGAGAGTCACATTGGAGTATTTACTTACATATGACGTACATTTCAACGACTGTAAGTCCTACACACAGACACTATGCACAATGTTTTAGGCACAAACAGCCCAGTTTGCTGGCTTCACTTTTTCGGTGTTATGGCATCTCCAGAGATTCTAACCTCCCCTTGTATACAGGTCACTGGTTTTAGCATTTAGCATATCTTTGCTACTCAGCCTTTTTCATCGATAAAGTCAATAAAATTAACTAGATAATTTTTATATTTGAAATCAGTGTGTTAATTATTTCATTCGGATAATTTTTAATGTCAATATATATTTCAAATTCTTCCAAAATATTCATTTCTATTTCCTTTGGTATTTTATGTTATATCATAAGTGCATTTTCGATGTTAACTGCTGAGTGGTTTTCGCTTCTGAGATGTAAATAGAAACTAGACGTTATTTTCACTTATTCTTACGTGTTCACTAAATATTGTGAGGAAATTACGTCCGACCAATGTAAAAGCTGTTACAGTTGTCACATGTGATTTTATAAATACCTGGTTCTAAGTATGGGGAATTTCTGATGGATGCGAAGTGTAATTTTGTTCTTAAATTGTTATTAGTGCGAAAGGCGAATTTAATTCTGGTGTTTTTGAAAAGTTCGTTACTTTTTTGTGGTCATTTTACTGAAGTATGTGGCGGGTATGCATTTAAATTTGCTATGTATTCTGTCTTCTCTAGCTAGGTGGATGTCTTTGTGTTTTTGGTCTTCATTTGGCGTAATTTGTTTATACAACTGAGTGACAATCTCAGGATTAAAGTTATTCCTGAACTCTATGTACTGAAGAAATGTAAAGTATTTATTTAATAAAGTATAAAGCAGTGATCTGGAACTTTCATTACAATGTCCTTATGACGAACAGACAACACCGTGATTCCAATCCTTAACAACCACTGTTTATTTCTCAGAGAATCTTACATCATACAATACATAAATCATGGAACATCAATATATATAAAAAAAGATTTATAAATATATCAAAAGGTAACCCGCAACATCCTCCCCACCCTGGTCAATTTCAAGAGGAATGACCAGCTGAATGGGCCGTGAGATTATGGTTCCATCTGAAGTTCGTAAAGTGACAGTTCGTATCTTCCCATCTCTTCCCTCATGAAGATCTTCTGTGTCGTCCTTTGGGTCTGCTAACTTAAGTTTTCGATCATACACTTGTTTTGTTATTTCAGGGTTTGCCATGATGTTTGACTTACACCCACTAAGAATCTAACCCATATTTGCAAGCATCAGTAGTATTTTGAGAAATCATGCAATAAAGCTAGTTCGTTCAAATTGGGAGTCTTTGTTTGGTCCGACGTCGTATCCCGCCTTCAGCAGCGTGAAGTAAGCTTTTTATCGTCAAAATTACGTAACAAATCGTAATTTTTACACAAGTTTCTGCACCAGATATGACGAACACACAACACCATGATTCCAATCCTTAACAACCACTGTTTATGTCTCAGAGAATCATACATCATAGAATACATAAATCATGGAACATCAATATATATAAAGTAGATTTATAAATATATCAAAACTTAACCCGCAACAGTCCTTTTACGACATTTATCACACTGCAGACCCAACAATAAGGAAGTTAACTTATAATACGTAATATCTAGATACTTCTGAATACTCCGAGCACATTTAATAATAAAATAAACATATACCTGTTTTTCGACTATTATAGAATATCTGATATACGAACCTATAGAAAGTATATCACGAAATAGCATTATAAGAAACACACTTCTTCTTATTTAGCGATTGTCCCGCATGCTAGCGGGGTCCGTTGCTTTGGCTCGTTGTCGCCGTTCCTACGGTCTGTGCCTGGTCAGGGTGGAGACCTGAGATCTTGTGGTATTCATGCAGGGTGTAAAGCCATCGCTGCCTTGGTCTTCCTACTGGCCGTTTCCCATTTAAGTTAAAACCAATTTTTGCCACTGTCGTTTCATCTGCTCTAAGGACATGCCCACACCAGCGTAGGCGGCTTTCCCTCATCTTATTTACTATTGATGTCACACCGCATTGCCTACGAAATTGGAGCGTTAATCCTGATGTCCACCTGAGCATCTTTGTTTCCATTACAGCAAGTCTTTGTTCCACTTCATCTACATCTACATCTACATCGATACTCTGCAAATCACATTTAAGTGCCTGGCAGAGGGTTCATTAACCACCTTCATAACTTTTCTCTACCGTTCCATTCTCTAATAGCGCGCGGGAAGAAAGAACACCTAAATCGTTCCGTTTTCGATCTGATTTCTCTTATTTTATTGGGATGGTCATGTCTCCCTAAGTAGGTGGGTGTTAGCAAAATATTTTCACATTCAGAACTAAAAGTCGGTGATTGAAACTTCGCAAACAGATCACGCCGCAATGAATAACGTCTTTCTTTTAATGATTTCCACCCCAATTCGTGCAACATTTCCGTGAAGCTTTCCCCCCCGTAACGTGATAAAACAAAACGAGCTGCCCTTCTCTGAACCTTCTCAATATCTTCCGTCAGTCCCACCTGGTGAGGGTCCCACAAGGGGCAACAGTACTCCAAGAGAGGACGCACAAGTGTGATGTAGGCAGTCTCTTTGGTGGAGCTGGTGCATCGTCTAAGCGTTCTGCCAATGAAACGTAACCTTTGGTTCGCCTTCCCCACAATATTTTTGTGTGTTCTCTCCAGTCAAAGTTGTTCGAAATTGTAACTCCTATGTATTTGGTAGAATCTACGACCTTAAGGTTTGACTGATTTATCGCGTAATTGAAGTTCAGCGGATTTCTTTTAGTGGTCATGTGTATTACTTCACACATTTCTTTATTTAGTGTCAATTGCCAATTTTCGCACCAAGTAGAAATTTTGTCTAAATCGCTTTTCAGTTGCTTTTGATCCTCTGTTGACTTCACTAACCGATAAACGACAGCATCATCCGCGAACAGTCTAAGGGAGCTATTCAGATTATCTCCTAAATCGTTTATAAACACGAGGAAGAGTAGGGGACCAATAACGCTTCCCTGTGGAACGCCAGATATCACTTCTGTTTTACTCGATGACTTACCGTCAATTACAACGAACTGTGTCCTTTCTGATAGGAAATCGTGAATCCAATCGCACAATTGGGGAGATATTCCATAAGCACGCAATTTCATTAGAAGCCGCTTGTGGGGTACAGTATCAAAAGCCTTCCGGAAATCCAGAAATATGGATTCGATTTGAGATCCCTTGTCGATGGCACTTAACACTTCATGTGAATAAAGGGCAAGCTGTGTTTCGCAAGAGCGATACTTTCTGAATCCGTGCTGACTATTGGTTAATAGGTCGTTCTCTTCGAGGTAGTTCATAATATTCGAACAAAGTATATGTTTCAAAATCCTACTCCAAATCGACGTCAATGAGATTGGCCTGTAATTTTGGGGATCACTCCTTTTGCTTTTCTTGAAAATTTGAGTAACTTGGGCAACTTTCCAGTCTTTGGGTACGGATCTTTCGCTGAGTGATCGGTTGTAAATTATAGCTAAGTACGGAGTTATTGCATCAGCATACTCTGAGAGGAATCTAGTTGGTATACAATCTGGCCCGGAAGATTTATTTTTGTTTAGTGACTTAAGTTGTTTTACTACTCCAGGAACATCTACTTCTAAGTTTCGCATGCTGGCAGCTGTTCTTGGATTGAATACTGGAGTGTTCACTTCGTCTTCTTTGGTGAAAGAATTTCGGAAAGCTGTGTTTAGTAATTCTGCCTTAGCAGTACTGTCGTCGGTAGTATTACCATTGCTATCGCGTAGTGAAGGTATTGTTTGTGTTTTGCCGCTAGTGTACTTCACATATGACCAGAATTTCTTTGGATTTTCTGCAAGAATACGAGACAGGATTTCGTTGTGGAAACAACTATAAGATTCTCGCATTGAAGTCCGCGCTAGGTTGCGAGTTTCAGTAAAAGATTGCCAGTCTTGCGGATTCTGTGTCTTTTTAAATTTTGCATGCGTTTTTCTTTGTTTCTGCAACAGTGATCTGACCTGTTTTGTGTACCACGGGGGGTCAGCCCCCTCTTTTATTAATTTATTTGGTATAAATCTCTCGATTGCTACTGATATTATGTCTTTGAATGTAAACCACAACTGATCTACACTCGCATTTTTAGTTTTGAAGGACTGGAGACTATCACTCAGGAAAGCGTGAAGCGAATTTTTATCTGCTTTATTGAATAGATATATTTTTCGTTTATTTTTGGTGCATTTGGGAATTTCGATATTCAGTCTCGCTACTACAACTCGATGTTCGCTAATCCCTGTATCTGTTTTGATGCTCTTTACTATCTCGGGATTATTTGTTGCTAGGAGATCTTTTGTAGAATGCCAGCATTCAGCCGCATACAGTGTAACTGGGCGGATTACCGATCGGTAAATTTTTGATTTTAGCTTGTTGGGAATTGTCCTGTCATACAGCACTCCACTAGCAGAACGCCATCTAGGCCACGTACTGCTCGGGTGGCTGAAAATTTCTGCACTTAGATTTCTGTCAGCTGCAATTGTCGAGCCCAGGTACTTAAAGGTTCTAGCTGTTGGGAGGTGAACACCATTGATTTTGATGCTAACAGCGCCTAACACACGTATTTTGAAATTACTCAAATAAATTACGCCCAGCAAAACCTATTAGTTCACTATACGTAGCTTTCAATAGCTAATTTAGTGCACATAGCCAAATTAGATGAGAGGTGTATATAAACAAACAATTCCGCAAACAAATGATTTACAGTCCACTGTTCAAACAACTGTGTTTTACATATTAAAATTATTGTCAAGCCCGTTTTTTTATTTATTTCATTGTATAAATATGGCATCAATAATTGTTAAAATAATCTCTCCCACATTTTCATTGTATTTTTCCGTTAAAATATTATCACCTGTCTTGCCTTGGTAGTTCAAAGTTTATTTTCTTTGCCTGTACTGGCTACGAATGACTGTAGGCTGGAACGAACGTAGCGTACATTTAGCGTTCGGACGAGTGACTATAGCCTGGATGGAACACAGCGTTCATCTGACTTTCGTAAATCAGTCACGTGACATCCCTCGCCCCAAAATCTCTTTTGCGTACGCCATCTTCCTTTCTCTACTTGATGGTTTTGTTATTATAATTCAAGCATTGTGATTTCAAAGCAATGACGCACTGAAAATTATCAAAAACACGTCGTTCGTAGGACAATGAATTACAATATAATGTTGGTTTGTTAGTTAACACCTGCGATCGATAGTTCGAGAATCACGGATTGCCGGCCGCGGTGGCCGAGGGGACTGAGGCGCTCCAGTCACGGTCTGCACGGTCACTACGGTCGGGGGTTCGAATCCCCCCTCGGGCATGGATATTTGAGCCGTCCTTAGGATAAGCTAGTTGATAAGTAGTTTGTAAGTTTAGGGACTGATGACCCCGTAGTTAAGTCCCATAAGCTATACAAACATTTTTTAATCACGGATTACTCTCGCAGCTGTTCGCAATAGCGTAATAGGCAAGGAAATAGTTTGTGATGTTCGAACATGTTACACGGTAGTCCGTAACTTGCTAGGGCGCGGTTGCTCAGCGCGCTCGGTCAGAGGGTTGCTAGCATGGTAGCTCTACGCCTTCTGTAATGAGAGAACTGATCAAAATAGGACAAAACAAACTGGCGGCCACCCGTTCAAACCGACGAACCAATCGAAAAAGAGAAAATGAAAGACGGTTCAACTGACACCATGTCAAGAGAAGACCTGTGCACTGCCGTGCCACGTCACGTCACACAGAGTAGGTCGCGATCGCGTAGCTCACTGGCTGGCCGCAGTGAGGCGGTGAGCTGTGCCCCATCAGCCAGCCAGTAAGCTACGCGATCGCGAGCTACTCTGCGTGACGTGACGTGGCATGGCAGTGCACAGGCCTTCTATTCAGACGGTGTTGATTCAAAGCCATCTGTAATTTAAAAAAACTGAGGAAAATTCTCAACGAACAACCCAGAACAAATATGAACAAACGACCGCAAAGCATCGATTTCACAGTAAAAAAAAAAAAAAAAAAAAAAAAAAAAAAAAAAAAAAAAAAAAAAAGACACCACTGTCAATTTCTCCTCTTGCTTCCTAAAAGGTTTTCGCACACTCTTGTTAACTGAACGCAACTGTATTCTGCAAGATTCTGAGCTGTTCAAAGCGCATTTGTTCTATTTCGAGAACATGCCATGAAATACATAGCAAAGAATTGTAAACATAGACTTCTTAAACACATGTACATAAACTGGGGAGATACTGTAACAGTGACTGTTGTAAATGACGTATTGATAGTACTAACATTGTTTATATATTGAGCACTAGAGTTATGTGGAATTCAGTATTACCACACTTATTCCGTTTGTGAAAAGAAAACGTAATAACTGTTTGAAATAGAATATTTGCTCTTTATTTTAGCGCAGAACAGTGTAACATGAACGAAGTCATATCTGAACTACAGGAAAGGTAGTATCATCTACGTTAAAAGCGTCCACAGCAACCATGTCAAAGACAATATATTCCAGAAATAGTGAATAAACGCTTAGAAAAAAATAAAAAGGTTATTTGTTGCAATGTATACAATTCCCTTCCGTTTGATTAAGGAACTACACTTTCCCCAGAAATCTGGGACTTCCTTTATATACGAAACTACCTGTATCAGCACTTTGTGCAGAATGTTCATTATTACAGTATCCTCCCAGTTTACTTGCATACGCTTCAGAAGACGATTGTTCAATTCGTTGTTACCTATTTCACGGCATGTTCAGGAATTAGAACAAACACGCATTTTAGAGGGAGCATTCTTACATATGCACAATTCTAAACATTGAAGAACATAGCTCTATTTAATTAACAAGAGTGTCTGAAACACTTTTAGAAAAGAAAAAAACTACGGTACTGGCGGGATTCGAACCACTGACCTTAAATATCACAGTCCAACGCATTGTCCACTACGCGCTACTATTCATAGCTGTTGTTAACTGATGCTGATACGGTTTTAGACAGCAGATTATCATTTATCGTCCGAAGAACGACGTGTTTTTGTTAATTCTTCAGTGCGCCATTGCTCTGAAATGACAACGTGTAAGTTACAATAGGAAAATACGCAACGCAAGATGGCGTATGTCACAGAGAGTTCTGGGCGATGAATGTCACGTGACATCTCCGAACGGCTGGTTTTCCTTAATTCAATTGAGGGTGTCAAATCTCCGTCATTTTTGCAAATATCTCTCAAACGATACGAGATATGAAAAAAACCACGAGGGAACAAAGGAACAAAGTTGTAGAGAATTTCCTACTCTAAAAATTCGATTATTCAATTTTCGCATCAAAAGAACGGTTTACTTGCAATGAAAATTATATTACAAACGACTTTTTTTGGTATTATTAACGTATTTTTTGTCCGAAAAATTTGAAAAAGGGAGGTTCTGGTCTCTGGCGGCCTACAATTATGTGTGTAAAATTTGGTGTTGATCGGTTGAACGGTTCGTCTTAAAAAGTGGGAACACGTTACGGACAGACAGACGGACAGACAGACATCCCAAAATCGGCGTTATTTTTGCAAATATCTCTGAAATAATTCTAGATATGAAAAAACACAACAGAGCAAAGTTGTAGAGAATTTTCTCCTCTACAAATTCAGTTATTCAATTTTCGTGTCAGATGAATGGTTAAGCCGTTATTTTCAATTAAATTTGGAGCTGTCAAAAGACGATCGCAAAGGCCCACTTTTAGTGTTACTACCGTAGCCTAAAGTGGGCCAAAAAATAAGTAACTAGTTTAGACCGGTTTCTGCAGAAGTCCCGAGACTGTTATAAGACTTGTACATCTACGGTCGTCTTTTGTCGCATGAAGCAGTCGCAGGCTGTCGCTCGCTTTTGTTGCTCACGTTGCCTATACCTGCTGATATGATCGGCAAGGATCAGATCGTCTTTGAGTCGCACGAGTGCGGTTGGCGAAAGATGCTGTGGTTGTTGTGGTCTTCAGTCCTGAGCAAGCCTCTTCATCTCCACATAAGAACGGCAACCTACATCTGTCTGAATCTGCTTATGGTATCCCTCTCTTGGTCTCCCTCTGCGATTTTTACCCCACACACTTCCCTCCAACGCTAAATTCACAATTCCTTGATGTCTAAGAATGTGCCCTACTAATCGATCCCTTCTTTTAGTCAAGGTATGCCAGAAATTTCTTTTCTCCCCAATTCTGTTCAGTACCTCCTCATTAGTTACGTGATCCACCCACCTAATCTTCAGCATTCTTCTGTAGCACCACATTTCAAAAGCCTCAATCCTCTTCCTGTCCGCACTGTTTATCGTCCATGTTTCACTCCCATACAAGGCAACACTCCATACAAATGCCTTCAGAAAGGACTTCCTTGGGCTTAAATCAATATTCGATGTTAGCAAATTTCTCTTTTTCAAGAACGCTTTTCTACCCATTGCCATTCTGCATTTTATATCCTCTGTACTGCGACCATCATTTGTTATTTTACTGCCCAAGTAACAAAACTCATATACCTCCTTTATTGCTTCGTTACCTAATCTAATTCCTTCAGCATCACCTGATTTTCTTAGACTGCACTCCATTACCCTAGTTTTGCTCTTGTTAATGTTCATCTTATATGCACCTTTCAGCACACTGTCCATTCCGTTCAACTGCTGTTCCAGGTCCTTTGCTGCCTCTGACTGAATTACTATGTCTTCGGCAAAACGCAATGTTTTTAATTCTTCCCCCTGAACTTTAATTCCTGCACCAAATTTCTCCTTGCTTTCCTTTATAGCTTGATTTGATTTTTTCAGGGAAGCCAAAACAGTGTTGGTCCAACCCGCCAGTGCCCGCACCGAAACTGAGTTTACTGTGCGGTATCGCTCCCTGTATGTCTAGTGAAGCCAACCAATGCCCTTGAACAGTGCAAGGAGTCCCTTTACCAGTTCTTTATTAGACACAATTTCTTCGGGTCTGGTTGTCCCAAATGTTCTGTGCCTTTTACTCTCCAGTGCAATGCATTCGAAGATTAGATGTGATGCAGTTTCATCACCGTCATCACAGATAATACATTTAGGGTCCTCTTTTGTTATTCCCATTGTATGTAGGTGTTTTTTGAAATTCCCATGGCCTGTCAGCAACCCAACCATGAGTCTAATCTCTCTCCTGTTCAGACTCAGGATTGCAGAGCTTCTTTTAAAACATGGCTTTGGCATCATTACCTTGCCATGTTTTTGGTCCAATATTCTACGTGCTGTCTTCTGAGCCAGTTACGTAGCTCCAATTTGATCATTGCCTTGGTGATTGTCAGGACAGGTTCCGGTCCAATAAATGGAGTCTCTGCCCGCATCCTGGCTAATCTGTCGGCATGTTCGTTGCCACTGATCCCCGAGTGGCCAGGGACCCATAATAGGTTTACTCTATTGCTTTCCTCTAGCTCCACTAGAACCCTGTGACATTCTGCAACACCTTTATAGCTTACTCAATGTACAAATTGAATAACATTGCATAAAGGCTACAACCTGTCTCACTCCCTTTCCAACCAGTGCATCCCTTTCATGCCCTTCAACTCTGACAACCGCTGTGAGTGCCAAAGCGGCCGTCTCTCCATTGTGGGACAGATTGTGACCCGCTGCTCTTGATATCCCCACCCCAACTGCAGCCGGCCAGGCAACCAGCTCTCTCCTCTATTCCGACGCGCGCGGTTCGCCTTGGGGAGTTTAACTGCGCTGCCTGAGGCACGTGGTGCGGTTGTTTGGCGCCGAGCGGCACCGTCAGAAACGCTGCGTCATACTCGCTAAGCGTCTGGGGCGGACCACAACAGCTTCCGGCGCAGGTGGTTGTACGTTAGGGCAGGCGCGTTTTGTGGAAGCGGCCTTGACGTCACAGTTCCCTGGAACGGCGACGTAAAGCGCAGTCTACTTGAGGTTCAGTGACGCGATAATGTCCCTGCCCGCGCAAGTCATTCACTGCAAAGCGTCAGAGCAGTGACCGAGGATGGAAGAGTAGGGCTGAAAGTCGTGCAGAATAGTGAGGTTCGAGTCCTCCCTCGGGCATGTGTGTGTGTGTGTGTGTGTGTGTGAGTGTAAATACGAGGCGCGTAAATTCCGTTTGGTAATAAAATGACACTGTACACAGATACAGAAGAAATTTTTATTGCACAAAATTCTACAACTCTTAAACTACTTTTCCACATAACTGCCGAAATTTTGCAGGTATTTGTCACAGCATGGCACCAGGTTTTGTATACATTCTTCATAGAAATCTGCCGCCTGTGTCTTCAACCAGTTGGAGACAGTTTCTTTCAGCTCGTCGTCATTGGTAAAGTGATGACTGCCAAGAAAAGACTTGAGATGTAAGAACAGATGAAAGTCGCTTGTCATCAATCATGTGAACCAGTTCTTCTATAACCAAAGGTGGATGCCCACTTCGCCGTGGAGGTTAGAGTCCTCCCTGGGGCATGGGTGTGTGGGTTTGTCCTTAGGTTAGTTTACCTAGGTTTAAGTAGTTTGTAAGCTACGGACTGATGACCACGCAGTTTGGTCCGATAGATCTACAAACATTTGAACATTTTTTGGACGCCCACTTCGTTCTTCATCGTGCACATCACTACGCCCGCCATTGAACTGTCGGACCATCTTCTCACCATCGAATCACTCATCGCATTTGGTCCGTAAACATCCCAAATTGGCCGATAAATTTCACTTGTTTTCACTTTCCTCGCATTCAGAAATCGAATCACCGACCTGATTTCACAGGCGGCGGGATTTTCAATCAACGCCGACATTTCAAACAAGCACAACAAAGCGTACGTAACTGACAGCGATCTCCAAGTGGCGCACGTTCTTCTCCTTGATACACATCGTCTACAGCGCATCTGCGGAACTGCAATCGAAGTGCTGCAGCGGAGGTAAATTGAAACGGAACTTACTTTATGGACGCGCCTCGTAATTTGTAAGTCTAGGAATTGATGACCTCAGCAGTTTGATACCTTAGCTTTAAAAATATTTGAACTTTGTCCTTCCCTTCTTTTGATGAAATAGAAGAGGTCAGAATAGTGTCAGAATAGTGAGTAAGGATGAAAAAGTAGTCTCAGAATTGCGAGGAAGTATGCAAAACTAGGGCTAAAAGTTGTATCAGAATATTGATGAACGACACAACTAGCTCGACTGCTATCGACAAGGGTTCGCAAATCGATTCGGTATTTCTTGATTGCCAGAAGGCTTTTGACACCGTAACTTCCAAACGGCTTTTAATCAAATTGTGTAGTTATGGTATATCGCCCCAAATTTGCGATTGGATAGGGGATTTCCTGTCAGAGAGGACACAGTTCGTAGTAATCGATGGTAAGGCATCGACTTAAACAAAGGTGATATCTGGCGTTCCACGGGGTAGTGTAATTGCTCCTCTGCTGTTCCTTACTTACATAAACGATTTAGGGGAAATCTAAGTAGCTCTCTTAGGTTGTTTGCAGATGACGCCGTCATTTACCGTCTAGTAAAATCATCAGAAGATCAAAACCAACTGCAGAACGATCTGAATAAGATATCAATATGGTGTAAAAATTGACAATTGACTCTAAATAACGAGAAGTTTGAAGTCGTCCACATGAGTACGAAAAGAAATCCGTTAAACTTTGTTTACAAGATAAATCAATCAAACGTGAAGGCCGTAAACTCCACAAAATACATAGTAATTAATATTACTTCAGACTTAAATTGGAAGGAACACGTATATAATCTCGTGGGAAAGGCGAACCAAAGACTTAGTTTTATTGGCAGAACCCTCAAAACATGCAACAGAACTACAAAAGAAACAGCATACACTACGCTTGTCCGACCTTTTTTGAAGTATTGCTGCCTAGTGTAGGATCCTTATTAGGTGGGTTTGACGGAGAACATCGAAAGAGTCCAAAGAAGGGCAGCTCGTTTCGTATTGTCACGGTACAGGGGAGACAGCGTTACGGAAATGATACAGGATCTGGGATGAGAATCATTACAACAACGGCGTTTATCGCTGCGGCGTGGGCTACTTACGAAACTCCAATCGCCAACTTTCTCCTCCGAATGCTAAAATATATTGTTGACTTCCACTTACATAGGTAGAAATGATCATCACAATAAAATACGAGAAATCAGAGCTCGACCGGAGAGATTCAGGTATTATTTCTTCTCGTGCGCTATTCGAGAATGGAATGGGAGATAAAATAGTATAACGGTGGTTCGATGAAACCTCTGCCAGGCACTTAAATGTGATTTGCAGGTTATCCCATGTAGATGTAGACGGGAGTACGGTAAACAAGAGTTCAAAGTCGTGGCAGAATACTGAGCGAGGATGGAAGAGTAGGGCTGAAAGTCATGTCAGAGTATGCAGCTGGTTCCCGTTGACATTCTGACACGATATCTAGGCCCAGAGTCGTCCGGCAATCTACAGGTGAGTAGGCAACTACTGAAGAGACCAGGTGCGGTGTCAGTATTTATGCCCCTAGGCGCGAAATATTACTGCACACATTGTTGCCGTTAACGTTTCCAACAGTGCAATTGATGCTCCCCCCCCCCTCCCTTTCTCCATCTGGCAGCCGTAGTAGACGCCTTCTGCCTTTGCAAACATCCAGCGCACGAATCGTCAACTTACCGTGGATGAACAGTACAGTAACCGGAGTAGCTGTGTCATTACAAAATAATGCAGAAATTGGAAAAACAGCTTATTCTAAAACGTCGCCCAATTTCGGATCAGAAACAAACAACCAGTAAATACGAGTGTGTCGCGCTAAATTCGATAGTGCCTCAAAACCTAAAATCACATTTCCGGTGTTTGCGTTGAACTGAATCAATTTCTTCTTCATTCTTTGTAAAGTTGCTATGCAAAACGAGATAAGTTTTCAAGAAAGCTTTGGAAATTTACGAAATTACACTTGAAACTTCCATGGCAGATTAAAATTGAGGGCCAGAAACGGGATTCGAACCTGGGACCTTTGCCTTTCGCTTAGCTATCCTGACACGCTTCACAGTCCGTCGTTACAACTTTACTTCTGCCAGTGCCTCACCTCCTATTTTGCAAACTTCATGGAAGTTCTCCTGTGATCCTTTCAGGCCTAGCACTCCTCATTCTGGAAACATCCCTTAGGCTGTGGCTAAGCCATGTCTCTACCATGTCCTCCAGGAGTGCTAGTCTGCAAGGTTAGCAGGAGAACTTCTGTGAAGTTTGGAAAGTAGGAGGTGAGCAACAGGTAGAAGTAAAGTTGTAACGACGGACTGTGAAGCGTGTCAGGATAGTTCAGACGGTAGAGCGCTTGTTCGCGAAAGCCAAGGGTCGCTGGTTGGAATCCCGGGTAAGCACAAGAAATTTTATATCAGCGCACACTCCACTGCGGTGTGAAAATTTGATTCTAAAAATTACAGTTGACTGGACTGTGTTTCAGGAAGAATTTCTACTACCATGAAAATCCTTTGTATCTGACGTGTGGAAAAAAGCCGTTCAAATTTCTAATTTACTCCAATAACTGCTAAATCGAAACGTGTAGCTTCAAATAAAACTGTTTATAATGGGTGGGAGTACTATTTCTTAGTGTCTAGGAAAAGAATCAAACAAACCTTTTACCGAAAACATCTGAATGAGCCATGTGGAACAAAGCCCATGATTTTCTTTTACATAGTTTAATCCTTTAACTTTATTTACGTATGAGTAAAACATACACAATAGCTCATTTATCTCCCAAACAATCAAGAAACAATTAACAACATTTATGTATTTTTAACGTAAATACGGACAAAAAAAGAGCAACAAGCAATTAAATGGAAGCGTAACACAAGAAGACAAATTACGTCATGTTAATTACAAGGATTTGCATTTTTAACGCACAATTACATGCTGCCCGTAAGTAAAAGTTAATTATTCTAATGCTAAGATTCTTTTCCTTCTCCCCATCTCTCTTTCTCTCCTCCCTTCTCTCTCTTATTTTTCGTCGGGCCGTCTAGGGGAGGGGGTGGCTCGTGTCCCTGTGTCCTTCCCCCCCCCCCCAGTATCCACCCTTGGCTGTACTCATGTACGTATGGGATGTGTGATCGTGTGTTGTATACATCCTCAAGAATGTGTCAGTAAAATTTCCTTCAGTTGATGCTCTTTTTTTGTTTGCCAGGAGTGTATTTCATATTTCAACTTGGTGCTATGTTGCATTTGTCCATACTGTAAAATTTTATATGACCTGATTATGGTCGCATAATCCATTGAAACCGGTCGTAATAAAATACTATATTGCGATCTTGGCTTTCTACTTTTAAAGGTAAGTCCTTCGTGAACAACAGAGTCCAAAGCCTAGAAATTTAAAAGAGCAAGCAATTAATTGTTTTTTAGAAAAACAATATTAGGTAATTTTGATCATGGGTCAGTACATCGTCCTCTTCGACTAACCGAAAAAAAGCAAGCACTAATGTCTGAACAGAAGCTCCGATGAAATATTCCCACGACGACAATACCTGCAAGACATTCAGCTGTAGGTATGTGACTGCTGTTAAAGAGTGAAGCATTTGAAGTATTCGACAAAGTGGTAACGTAATGAGGCACTGTCGAGTAACTGGCAGTAGCCGTGGGTCGCCTCGGATGAGCAGGAGGGGGGGGGGGGGGAGGGAGCGGGACGTGACGGGAAATTGGAGCGAGGGTGGGGGGAGCTCCGTGGAGCAGGCGTTTGACTTGAAACAGCGGACGATGAAAGCTGCGATTCGGGGAATTTATTTGAAGAAACGTGCTGCGCATTCCGCGTCTGTTCGAGGACAAAGGGACCGCGCTGCTACCCCCAGAGGACTCCGCAGGAAACGCGAAATTTCTGCCGGCGTGCTGCGAAAACCGAGTCCATTCCTTAAAGCAGTGCGCCAGCTACAGCGAGAGGTTACTTACTTCACCAGCGATCTATCTCAGCAAGGAATGTCTTCTGTTTTTTATGTGTAATTTCCAACTGACTCACGGTTCAGACGAGTATCTGAGAATTATGGGGCTTTGGAAGACAAGTACAGATAATACGGAGTGTACGAATGCGGCGTTTTTAACTGTACCCTGTATAGCGCCACCTGCTGGCAAGAAATGTTTTCTTCGTCTGTGCCTACTGTAATCACGTTTGTAGTTTGCAAATAGGTATGTATTGAACAACTTTTTTAAACCCTATTTGAATTTACGTCTGCTGTGTGTTTGAACTTGTTCTAGCTGAATGCCTTTGTACAACGTTATGTTAATCTGACTGCGTGTTTTCAACTGTATTCTATGTGAATGTAAAGGTATTGCAAAACCTATCTGACTGCGCAATGTTTATTATAATGAGACACAGACTGCTAATTGTTTCTGTATGAAAATGTCGTAACAAAGTTTACTGTCTGAAAATTACTGATAATAAAAATCACTGTGTTAATAATTCTGGTACTACAAACTTGTTTCTGACTGAACTTTCAATCTTTAACGGAATGTAACGAACACAAATATTTATCAATGCAATCTGACAGTGCAAACACTTGTTAACCTGAACACTGTATGAATTGTCCTACCCTGAAATCTGTAAATGATGCTGAACTGTTAGCTTGACAAAAACTGATTCTTTCTCACCTTCACTTACTGCATAAATCTGCGCAACACCAAACTGCTTCCTGCTGTACTAACTACTGGATAACTAACTACAGAAGCCGGCCGCGGTGGCCGAGGGGACTGAGGCGCTCCAGTCACGGTCTGCACGGCCACTACGGTGGGGGGTTCGAATCCCCCCTCGGGCATGGATATTTGTGCCGTCCTAGTTCGTAAGTAGTTCATAAGTAGTTTGTAAGTTTAGGGACTGATGACCCCGTAGTTAAGTCCCATAAACTATACAAACATTTGAACATTTAACTACAGAAAACATCTATGGCACTTTTAATAAAAATGTGAGGAGGGATAAACTGGTAATCTGTTTAAGAAACTAGAACTAATTATTAAAAATGAAATATCTGATTTATTTTCTAACTGATGTAACTTCATGAAAATTATTAACAATGTCATGTTTATGATTTTAAAATCTTTCAGAGAAAAATGTAACTCAGATATTTAATCTGCCTACAAAATTATTTTTTAAACAAAGATAAACATTTCTTTACTGTTAATAAATTTAACTCGATTTACACAAACAATGTTACAATTATACCATATTTCAAGAACAGTACTCATGAAATTCCTATTTCATAAAAAACGCAATTTCAGAACTAAACTATTACAAAAAAAATACTTTTCCTAACACATGTCCCTAGCATGAATCGTGAGACCACAAGCTAACAGCAAGATCTTTCCCGACTGTTACTGTTACCATCAGCTCAGCCTAACAATGTGAAGTTGTGCCATAGAAACATGCCAAGTATTTCATGAAAAACATTACCTTATTAAAACTTCAACGATCGTTTCTCCAACGTCATACATTCCTTTCGTCTCCATATCTTACATAAATAGCTTGGCTCAGCATTCAAGTCTCAAAATCTCATCTCCTCGGCTATCCCGCCGGAACAACAACGGCACACAACCACGGTCCCCACGCTTCTGCAATCTCATCCGCGCGCCTAGCAAAGTCTACACTCTTCCCGGCAACAGTACTATCACCGTCTCCAATATCGATAGTACTGCCATCGAAAAATAAGCCTGCAACCAAAGATAAATGACCCATGCCTGACTAGCTTGAGACTGGTCTCAAATTCGCTGTACATTTGAATATGAAATGTATACCTTCCCATAGCAGGTATCTTACAAGATTTCCGTAAGTGTGGCTACATCACAAAGTAAGTATAACGAAATTCATCACTTTTTTAATATTATGATATGTAAACTGCTACTGTTATTTGCCATATGTGAAATGTTTTATTTTTGTAGATGAAATGAAATGATCGTATAGCATTTTTGGACGGGAGATCCCGTGTGGAACTGTTCGGCCGCGTAGCGCAAGACTTTTTAACTGGCGCCATTTCGCCGACTTGCATGTCGATGATGATGAAAGTGACGATGAGGACAACACAGAACACCCCGTCCCCTGCCGGAAACTGAATTCGGGCCCACTGCGGTGTAGTCAGCGACGCTGCCGTCTGGACTATGGGTGCGGACTAGTTTCATAGCTACAAATCTGAAGATGGTAATTCTGAAAAGAGTCTCTGAAGTCGCACTGTACATAAAAAATTTTGCGACCTATCCAGGTTTCCGCAGCACTACCAATGCATTAAAGTCCAGTGGATTTTGTGTAGTGTTAATACGGTGTTATGCATCAGTTGACCAAGCGTCAAAACTGGATGTTGAGATATTAACGAAAACGCGAAAGTGTTAATATAAATTCAGCGGCTACACCAAACCTATGTTTGGATGCAGTAAGGTAATGAACCTGACTTAAAATTTACATGCTCATATGTGAAAACCATAAAAAATGCACCTAAACTCAGTATTTATACAAAAATGGCGCTTGGTCATTTGATGCTTTTATATGTAATTTTCATTTCTGCATTTCGGATTAACTGACTAAAAGGCGAAACGTGTCTCTTAGTCAAGTGATGCATTTTAGAGGAGGGAGTAGTGACTTTATTCTTTCACAAAATACAATATAATTTTATTAGTTCAGGCTACATTTAATGATATTTAACCGATACAAGAAGAACGTAATGTTACTATTCGATGTTTATGCCATTTATAGGCTATTTATTGAAGTAATAAGTCGTAAATAACTTGAAGCTTGAAGTACAACGCTCCGTATATATTCAGAAAATAATGTATTCTTTCTAGTGCAATTGACAAGAAATACCTCTAAATAACAAATGATGACAATAAATAATAAATTATACGGGGCAAGAAGATGTAAATGTATTTTACTGACGTACGAACATACTTACTAACTTTCCTTCTGAAGAGTTACCCAGTCGTTTGAATATTTCAGTACTTGACACCTATCACAACATAACAATACTATTGCAGACATTTAATGTAAAGAAAAACAATAGACATTTTTACTGCGATATTTCATTGTCAATAGTAGAATCAAGTTGTTAGCAGTCGGAAGCCATCAATGTCATCCTCGAAATCCTGATAACTTTGCGGTAAAAATCTTGTTCGTCTTCTGGAATGAGGTCCATTAGAGATTGAATGTCTTTTAGCTTGGCTTCAGAAATTGGCTTCCCATTTGGCCACAGAGGCGTCAACAGGGCATAGAAGTTACTTTTGTGCCGCATTCGAGGTGGGCGACCTGCTGATTTCTTCCTAATGTCAACTTCAAATGGCTCATCATGAAAGTGAGTTTTGAACGCTATACTGAATAGTTTGTCTTTAAACAGGTCTATCTCTCTTCAACCACTTTATTATCTTGTTCTGGGAGTTGGTTCTGCGATTTACTATCGTTTTTTTCTATAATTGATGTACTCTTGAAAGCTTCAACCTCTCCGAAATCGCTGTCGTTCGTGAGCTATGTCTAGGTATAAGAAATATCTGTCTTAGAACACAATGTTCCTAGGAATTCTTCGTCGAGGCAATATTTTTTTCGAGGTCAAAACACAGAACACAGAACTTCTGCTACAAAAAAAAAAAAAAAAAAAAAAAAAAAAAAAAAAAAAAAAACAATTACGCCTGGTCAATTGATGCATAACACTGTCCATTTATAGCGTCTTCCATATTACACACAGTTGGAGGTAATGTGCGTTGCAGCAGATGTGATGATGTCTGCCCGGCAGCTCCACAGTCACACTGGAGAGAATCCACCTGCATGTTCCACCTCTGGATATAGCTCTTGGATCTTAAGTAGATGTAGAGAAAATGTGGCTCCAATATGGAAGATCAATTGCATGCGTGTACAGACAACAGGTGTATGAATCTGAAAGATTCGCTCTTCAAGTTACCAAAGAAGCAAGAAGTGCTGAAAAGGAATGCCACGAGGAATCTTGAAGATGATGAAATGTTGCAGGATGAAGACTGTGCTTCAGGAATGTTCTGAGGCACAGATTAATTGAACTCATTTCAGCATTCAGGTACAAATATTTCCTAAAGTTTATCAAGCATTGCTCTAATTTCTTCTCTGTAACTTAGTATAGTCCTTTGTTATGTAGTTTACCTAAACTTTATTGCAGAATCAACTAAATTATGGAAAAATACATTTTTATTAGGAGGAAAAACATAAAAATTAAAATGTAAGATTTGATATTTGTTACGCTTTTAATATACATAACAGGTGGAATTAAATAGGTGTAGTACATGAGCCATCATGTTATACATATCTGGTAAAAATTTGGTCTCCTTCAAATGTGTAACATAGGATTAAATGGTACCTCAATTTGAGGAAGCGTTTTGGAGAAAAAAATGCATCAATTTCTTTGTAATTTTTTCAATAATGCTAATCAGGTTCAAAAATATTCAAAATACTTCCAATTTGTTTTAAATGTGTGCTGCATTACCTGATATCGACCAAAAAACTCTGTAAATCATATCTATATCTATAAATGTGAATGTCTGTTCGGTGTACGTTTATCACGTCTGAACCACAAGACATAAAAAGCAAAAAATTTGTACAGTTACTAATCTCTATCTGGGGAAGGCTTTAGGCACGCTTTTTTGGCGATCGGATAGCTATTTATCTATATATACTAATGTGAATGTCTGTTCAGTGTACGCTTATCACGTCCGAACTACAAGACGCAGAGACTTAAACATTTGTACAGTTACTAATTTATACCTGAGGAAGGTTTGAGGCACGGTTTTATAGCAATCTGATAGATATTTAGTAATTTGAAGCATAAAACGCGAAATGCGGAACAATAATTACACTTTGAAAATTATATTTACTCTTTGAAAATGGTTTTATTGGTTGCATTGTTGCTTGAGGGTTGATAATGATAAAAGGGTGGAGTATATTAGGATGGAAAGTTATCGGTGTATATAAAATTCTACGTGTATGTGTGTTAATATTTCGCTCTGCAGCGAAAACTACAGAAAGCAAACGAATGGTCTGTGTGTAATTGCTGTCCGAAGTGTCCCGATGTACACCATAGCACTTCCATGCCAATAGTTATAAGGGGGTCGAAGATGTGGTGGTTCAAAGTCGTCAGATTATTAAAAAAATTCGGACTAAAGGCCAGCAATGACGTTTGCGACTCTATAGCAAGGAGGTTACATACAGCGAAACGTGATGCCATAGACCATATCTGTGGTCTATGCGTGCTACGTCTTCAGCTCTTTCTCTGTAAGGATAAGCATACGAATAAGAAAAAAAAGAATAAATAAAGCAGTAAAAAAGAAATTTCTTTTAATACACCTCTTTAAAAATTGTATTTGACGTTCCGCGCATTACATCAAGTGATCGGTCTGTGATATTATTACAGTCATTATTGTTGAATTTCGTGATTGGATTCTTCGAAACGAGTGCACTTTTACGTGTGATTTCTTATTTCTTATATATTCTCTGATAAATATAACATGTGTTTAGAAAAAAAGGAGATGGACACAGAGTGGACAGAAGTACTAACTCAAGACTCGAATAAATAAATAAATACCCGTGCAACGCCGGGTTTTCAGCTACTACATTATAAACAGTGCCTGAAAGAGGTGTTGATGTTTAAATAATATTGAGCCGAAAAAACAAATGTTCAAATGTTTGTAAATCTATCGGACCAAACTGCGTAGTCATTAGTCCGTAGCTTACAAACTACTTAAAGCTAGATAAACTAACCTAAGGACAAACACACACACACACACCCATGCCCCAGGGAGGACTCGAACCTCCACGGCGAGCAACCGCGCGCTCCGCAGCGAAACGCTTTAGACCGCTCGGCTACTCCACCGCGGCGAGCCGGAAAAATACCCTTCATCTATAAGAGCTTTAGGCAACAAAATGGCGGATCGCCAGCTCGTACTTACAGAAGCCGTAATCCAACAGGTGTCGTTATCGATGACGATTTTTCCACGTGTACAATTTTTTTCATCTTCTTTTCTCCTCCGCTCTTTAGACGGCCAATGCGCGCGCTAGAGTCGTCTCGTGCATTCGGCCGATCCCTCTGCCACGCCCCACCCCCTCCCCTCCCCCCTCACAGGGGGATCAGCGCTGCTGCCGTGTTGCGGCATTCTGAGCACGCCACGACAGCAATTGAGAAGTCGGCGCTCCTCGCTCCTCGCTCCTCGGCTCGTACGGGTCCGCCCACAGCAATTCGTCACGTGCTCGCGACCAGGGCCACACGTGGTTCAGCGCTACCCCCACCACAACCTCCCAATTCTTTCTCCATCCTTTTCCCCCCTCCACCCGGCGCGCTCACGTTCAAGGCGAGCTGGCCTCCGAGGTTCGCTCCGGTCTGGTCTTTAACTTTATGAAGAAATACAGCGATCCACAGCGCACGGGCTAGCCGCGGTCTGAGAAGACGTGATCTTATTTCCCGAGCAGCGAAATCTGGGCAGAGACGCTCGCTGTTGCTTCCAGGCAGAGAACTCAGCCTTCCGTGCATCTAGAAGTACTGACAGACGGTGCTGTTCTGAGTACATGCCTGTACAAGACAAATTTAAATTGCCCTCTCGGGTTCCAAAATGTTCAAATGTTTGTAGAGCTTATGGGACTTAACTACGAAGTCGTCAGTCCCTAAACTTACAAACTACTTATGAACTAGTTAATACTAAGGACGGCCCGAAGGGGGATTCGAACACCCGACCGTAGTGGCCTTGCTGAACCAGCACCGCCTATAGAAGAAAGTCTGCGCACGACGTCACAACATGGCGGCGGTGAGAGGCTTAGAGTCCTCTGAAAGAGTGTAAACATTACCAGTGCACGCTGTTTATAGTGCATTCTTTCATTCAGGAGTATATTTATTACGTAAATTGGCGTTGTGTACGGTGTGATCGTTATGCTGGACGATTTGTATGTGTGAGGACGACGTGTGATCTCTTTTTTTTCTGACAAATTGCCGTTTAACTGCTCTGTGCCGAAATGTAGAGGAAAATACGACTGTGACCCAAACGTACGTAACTTGGCTCCGTATTCAAGTTAAAGAGTAAGGTTTTTTTTTTTTTTTTTTTTTTTTTTTTTTTTTTTTTTTTTTTTTTTTTTTTTTTTTTTTAACCTTATAAAAGAGTTTTAAGTCATGACTGTTTACAGTTGGAAATTGCGATTCATTTTATTTACGTAACCACCCCCATTTGCTTTTTCTTCTCCGGATGTTTATAGACGGTAACGTTTGGGTCACAGTCGTAATTTCCTCTACATTTCGGTACAGAACAGCTAAACGGCATTTTGTCAGTAAAAAAAAAAAAAAAGAAATTACACGTTGTTCTCACACATACAAATCGTTCGGCGTAGCGATCACACCGTACACAACACTAATTTACGTAATAAATGCACTTCTGGACGAAAGAATGCACTATAAACAGCGTGCACTGCTAACGTTTACTATCTTTCAGAGGACTCTAAGCCTCTCCCCGCCGCCATGTTGTGACGTCGTGCGCAGGCTTTCTTCTATAGGGGGTGCTGGCTGAACGTGACTGGCGCGCCGCAGATAGCTCGGCCACCGCGGCCGGCTCTCGGGTTCCTTCCTGGCTAGAACACCCTCGAAAATCGCTAAATAATCGGAAATCAACAGCAGTTGGTTAAAAAAATAGTGAATTAAAGTAATAAAAACATCTTCTCTTGCCAAAATTCTTGCTGGTCGAAGAGATATGTGAGAATTTGAGACAGCCAGGAGGCGAACACGGGTGGCCAAGTGATAAGGTGATCGCTAGCCCCAAGTGGTCCGACTCACATTTTCACTTGTCGTCATTGTTTCAATTCAATGCCCTAAAGCCGCGGTGGAGTAGCCGAGCGGTCTAAAGCGTCTCGCTGCGGAGCGCGCGATTGCTCGCCGTGGAGGTTCGAGTCCTCCCTGGGGCATGAGTGTGCGTGTTGTCCTTAGGTTAGTTTACCTAGTTTTAAGTAGTTTGTAAGCTATGGACTGATGACCACGCAGTTTGGTCCGATATATTTACACACATTTGAACAATGCCCAAAAGCAGACTCTGTCAATCATTTCCTTCCTAATCCTTCTTCCTTCCTCTCCTTCATAATTCATTTGCAGATAATGTATCGTTATATACAGGGTGAATCACCTACCACTTGCTACGCAAATATTGCGGAAACAAAAAGCGCGACTGATATGCGGTTTTCACAGAATGGATTGGTAGCCAGGGGCTCGTATTTTTAGCCAACAGACAGATTGTAATATTACTTTGTTATGCAAACATACATTTTTTTAAATGGAACAATGCTTGTTTCTTTCATGCACTCGAATTTTTGACACCAGCTGTGTAGACAGAATTTTGAATGACATTTTTATTACGTTTAGTTTGGCAGCTAGAGCCATTCAAATTTTGGGGGCGGAGGCTATGATAGCGTATCTAACTGGCCGAGTGGCTAACCCCTGGGGCACGGCCCACTGTCTCATGACCACCATCCAGTCAGCTACGCTGTCGTAGCCTCCGCCCCCAAAACTATGAACGATTGTAGCTGACAAACTAAACGCGATAAAAATGACATTCACAATTCTTTATACACAGCTGATGCCAAAAATTCGAGTGTATGATAGAAACAACCATTGTTCCATTTGAAAAATTGTATGTTTGCATGAAAAATACACATTCTAGGTATTTTTATCACCTGTTTATTGGCTAACACTACGAGTCCTTGACAACCAATCCAGTTTGTAAAAACCGCACATCTATCGCACTCTCCTTTTCCGCAATATTTGCGGTGCAATTGTTAGGTGGTTGACCCTGTATATGTAGTGTCTCTTCTTTCTGACATGCTCGAATGAATAGACACCACGTATATATATACTTATACAATATTCCGATGATAGGCAATGATACTTTTTTCAGTGCCTAGAAAGCAGGAGACACGGGTTCTATCCCAACTGGATACACGGTTTCAATTATGCGCACACGCAGTTAATGTCATACATTTCGTGAATATGAGATGTATTCCTCCTGTTTCGATGTCATCTACTCTATGGCGGGAAAAGATAGTTCTTTAGAGAGATAGAACTTGCAGCTCACTATGATGTAAAAGTTCTTTAGATCGCCCAAACATTTCCCTTAATCTCTGTAAATATATACCCTCCTTTTCCCTCGCTAGTATTGCTAACAGACTTTACATATTGTTTGTAATCTTCTCGGGTTTGCAGCCGGGAATTTGCAGGGAATCTTAAATACCCCGGGCTTCCTCAGACCCAAATCATCCTTCACAGATTCTAGAAGTGCTCTCGACTTTACTGGCGGACGAAAAACATTGTCAATGTGGGAAAACGTATATTGGTCAGACTATCCGTACCATTCAGGACAGATGTATTGAACATCAACGCCACACACGTTTGCTCCAGCCCGAGAAGTCGGCGGTAGCTGAGCATTGTCTCGATGAGGGACATAGAATGTTATATAACGAAACTCACATGGTTGCTTCAGCATCTCGTTACTGGGACTGTGTCTTAAAGGAATCCATAGAGATTCGATTACCTGACAATCTGATTAACAGAGACAAAGGCTACCTTCTTAGTAAATCCTGGAACCCTGTGTTATCAGATGTTAAAAAACAACGGTTGGTACTTCAGAAATCTGAATAATAATTTTCTTTATCATCGATTATCGATTTCGCCGGACTATACCATCGGAGCGCTGTATGTCTTGTGCGCCAGAGGGCAGCTACTGTCACTTCTTGCGCACGCGCTATGGGCCTTCCTCGATGTATAAAGGAGCCGCCGATTGCACTGGGAACTCAGTTCCGGCGAGATTGTCTATCAGCAAGCTCACCTGAGGATGGCGGGCAGTTGCGCCGCTGAAATATTGTGTCAAGTTGACTTTAGTATCCGGCTGCAAACCCGAGAAGATTACAAACAGTTATTACGCCGGGAAAATCTTGTTGGTCACAGACTTTACATATGTTTCCTATTTGTTCTAGAGAAGTACAATGTATCAGGGGCCCACTAGCTATTCTGCCGCGTAACTATCCTGGTGCCTCTTGCCCTCACGCAGGTTCAACACACAGGCAGCAGATCCGTTGCCCCTGTAGTGAGGCTAACGTAACAACTTGTGGTGGTTCAGTATAATCAGACTCTGCTGAAGATGAACACGATTTCCTGGACGCCAGTGATTTCAACTATTATGCACAAGTTTGTTGGTCGTAAAAGAGCAGAAAACGACCCATCCAATATTCACACAACACTTCTTCATAAACAAATTAATTACGAGAATAATATTTTCTAATGGAACAATTTGACAGTGGTGAAACATACGTAGTAAGCACAGACTTGTTAACACTGAGGTCCCGCGTTAGACTGACTGCCGCTAGGCTCGTTAACTACCGCTTGCAGCGTAATTTGGCGCCAACGGAACATTCTAGTAGTTTCCAGAATTAAACTTTCACTCTGCAGCGGAGTTTGCGCCGACATGAAACTTCCAGGCAGATTAAAATTGTGTGCCGGAACCGGGACTCGAACCTGGGACCTTTGCTTTTCGCGGGCAAGTGCACTACCGACTGTGCTATCCCGACACGACTCACGATGCCGCCTCACAACTTTACTTCCGCCAGTACCTCGCCTCCTACTTTCCAAACTTCACAGAAGCTCTCCTGCGAACCATGCAAGACTAGCACTCCTAGAAGAAAGGATATGGTGGAGACATGGCCTAGCCACAGCCTAATGGATGTTTCCAACTTTCAGTCTGCAGCGGAGTGTGCGCTGATATGAAACTTCCTGGCAGATTAAAATTGTGTGCTACATTTAGAGCTAGCTGCCATTCTTCACACCAACTAGTAATTTTGTCTAAATCATCCTGTGTACTGTTACAGTCAGTTAAAGACGACACCCTTCCATAGACCTCAGCATCATCAGCAAACAGCCGCAAATTACTAGTTACTCTAATTAATGAAATCTTCTCGGGTTACAAGCCGCATCATGTGGTTTACTGCCCACGAGCTTTCGACAGAGAACTCCTCTGCCATTGTCAAGTGGATGACTGTCGTTTCGCGGCCGCTGCCGTGCTTAAATAGCCGCGCCGCTGCCAGTGACGTCACTGTGCTCAGTTCCATGACCATTTAAGGCAATGTTTTGGTCGCGTGTACGCCGCGCCCGCTTCAACTCCGCAACTACGGGATCCCAAGCCGTACTGAGCTGCAAACCGCCGTCTTTATTGAGGGTGTTTTCTGAAATTCTAATCTCTACTGCCTCGTTTATTACGCTGTCCCAGAAGCTGTTGGACCGTTTAATAATAGAAGTCTCGTCGAAAGCAATTCGGTGTCCGTTTTCTAAAGCATGTTCCACCACAGCTGATTTTTCGGGATAGCGTAATCGAAAGCACCGCTCGTGTTCTATGCGTCGCTGTTCAATAGTGCGAACAGTCTGGCCAACATAAAACTGCCCACACTCACACGGAATTTTATAAAAGCCTGGTGTTCTGAGGCCTATATCATCTTTCTTCATTAATTGTCGGATCTTTGCTGGAGGCCTGAAGATTGTGTCAATTTTATGTCTCTTCAGGAGCCGGTTAATTTTCTCTGTTGTGGAGCCACAAAACGGCAAAAATGCGGTCTTCTTGACTTCTTCTTCAGGTGTCTTCTGATTTCGTGCTTTAAGACACTGCTTGAGATATTTGTCTCTTGCTGTAACCGTTATCCTTGAACACTTTGCGTAAGTGGCTAAGCTCCTGTGACAGCTTATCAGCATCTGATACGGTTACGGCTCTGTGTATCAAGGGCCGGCCGCGGTGGCCGAGGTGACTGAGGCGCTCCAGTCACGGTCAGCACGGCCACTACGGTCGGGGGTTCGAATCCCCCCTCAGGCATGGATATTTGTGCCGTCCTAGTTCGTAAGTAGTTCATAAGTAGTTTGTAAGTCTAGGGACTGATGACCCCGTAGTTAAGTCCCATAAGCTTTACAAACATTTGAACATTTTGTGTACCAAGGTCTTCAGAACAGATTGTTTCTGTGCTGGGTGATGGTAGCTGGTGGCTTGCAAATACCGGTCCATGTGAGTGGGCTTGCGGTAAACGCTGTGACCCAGACTTCCGTCGGGCTTACGACGTACAAGAACGTCCAGGAATGGCAAGGAACCGTTCTTCTCTACTTCCATCGTGAATTTAATGTGGCCATGGATACTGTTGATGTGATCCAGGAACTCTTCTAGTTTTTTCTGTCCATGAGACCAGATGACGAAGGTATCGTCGACGTTGAAGCGGGAGCGGCGTACGCGCGACCAAAACATTGCCTTAAATGGTCAAGGACGTGACGTCACTGGCGGCGACGCGGCTATATAAGCACGGCAGCAGTCGCGAAATGACAGTCATCCAGTTGACAATGGCAGAGGAGTTCTCTGTCAAAAACTCGTGGGCAGTAAACCACATGACGCGGCTTGTAACCCGAGAAGATTTTATTAATGGATATCGACGCGAAAACATGCACTCATATACTAGTTACTCTGTCCATCCGATCATTTATAAAGAAAGAAAACAATAGCAGTCCTATCACACTTCCCTTGGGCATGCCTGGCGGTACACTCGTCTCTGATGAACACTCACTGTCGAGAACTACGTACTGCGTTCTATTACTTATGCTCGTATCTTCGTTAGCAGTCTGCAGTGCGGCACAGCCTCAAATGCTTTTTTGAAATCGAGAAAAACGCACAGTCCTCACCTTATCAGAAAGCAGGAAATGTCACATCACACTGTACTGTTTTTCTTCTTCCAAAACAGTCAAATGTATCAGTTCCCTTATCGGACCAAAGGTTCGAATACACGGCAGGTACATCTATATGGCAACTGAGTAAAGTATTGCAACGTTTTATAGAGTTAACAGAGATAGAAACACAATGGGTATGATTTATTTTTGATCATAGATTACAAAGCAGATAATTAAATTCAGAGGAGTTATCGAAATTTAATTTAAAATTGAGAGCACAGCAATATGTTACTTCGTACGCGAGATATTGCATTCATATCCGGTGGACGAACTCTCGCGGTGTGACCACGTGTATTCCACCAGAGCTGAAGGCCATTGACGAAATACTAATCACTACATTTTAAGAAACTGTACTGTGAAAATTTTTAATTTTGAATACCGTATGCCCTCTCTCCATAAGTAACTGAATTTCTTTTCGTTACCCGTCATACTCTGTATGTAAACGTTACGGAGCGTGTAAATAAATTGACAAATCTTTATTTATCTAGACAATTTCCTTATATAAGCAAAATACCTGTTGTAGTAAAGAAAATAAAGGAACTAGTAGAAAAATATTTAACAGTACTAGCAAAGAAAACTGCCTCAGCCTTCATTACTCCACCTTCACCAAAAATTTTGGCATGCGAACATATTCTCCTTTTTTTGTACTAAAAGAGAGTAACAGGAGTGAGAATTAATTGGTTGGTTGGGTTCGGGTTTTAAAGCAACTTTAAGGGTTTGCCTTGTAGACAAACAAAAATTACACGGAGCGAAATGTAGCGTGAGGAGGTCTATGCGAGAGGCGTTCAACGAATTCGAAAGTGGAGTTCTTTGTACTGACTTGGCTGAAAATCCTAAGAAATTTTGGTCTATGTCAAAGCGGTAGGTGGATCAAAAAAAAGTGTCCAAACACTCTGTGACGTAAATGGCATTGAAACAGAGGATGACACAAGGCGGAATTACTAAATGTATTTTTCCAAAGCTGTTTCACATAGGAAGATTGCACTGTAGTTCCTTCCCTAGATTGCCGCACAGATTACAAAATGGCAGATACCGAAATAATTGACAGAGGAATAGAAAAACAATTAAAATCGCTCAAAAGAGGAAAGGCCGCAGGACCTGATGGGATACCAGTTCGTTTTTACACAGAGTACGCGAAGGAACTGGCTCCCCTTCTCGCAGTGGTGTATCGTAGGTCTCTAGAACAGTATAGCGTTCCGAAAGATTTGAAAATTGCTCAGGTCATCCCCGTTTTCAAGAAGGGTCCTCGGACAGATATGCAGAAGTATAGGCCTATATCTCTAACGTCGGTCAGTTGTAGAATTTTGGAACATGTATTATGTTCGAATATAATGACATTTCTCGAGACTAGGAATCTGCTCTGTAGGAATCAGCATGGGTTTCGAAAAAGGCGTTCGTGTGAAACCCAGCTCGCGCTATTCGTCCATGAGACTCAGAAGACCGTAGACACGGGTTCTCAGGTAGATGCTGTGTTTCTCGACTTCCGCAAGGCGTTTGATGCAGTTCCCCACAAACGTTTAATGAACAAAGTAAGAGCATTTGGTCTATAAGACCAATTGTGTGATTGGATTGAGGAATTCCTAGATAACAGAAAGCAGCAGGTCATTCTCAATGGAGAGAAGTCTTCCGAAGTAGGAGTTATGTCAGATGTGCTACAGGGGAGTGTCGTGGGTCCGTTGCTGTTCACGATATATATAAATGACCTTGCGGTGTAGTATGTAGAGAGGTCGTAACAATGGAAAATTGTATTGAGATGCAGGAGGATTTGCATCGAATTGACGCATGGTGCAGGGAATGGCAATTAAATCTCAATGTAAACAAGTGTAATGTGCTGCGAATACACAGAAAGAAAGATACTTTATCATTTAGCTACACTAAAGCAGGGCAGCAACTGGAACCAGTTAATTCCATAAAGTATCTGGGAGTAGTCATTTAAAATGGAACGACCATATAAATTCAATCGTTGGTAAAGCAGATGCCAGTCTTTGATTCATTGGAAGAATACTAAGGAAATGCAGTCCGAAAACAATAGGTTACAGTACACTTGTTCGCCCACAGCTTGAATACTGCTCACCGTTGTGGGATCCGTACCAGGTGGGATTGACAGAGGAAGTGGAGAAGATCCAACGGAGAGCAGGATCATTTGGTAATCGTGAAAGCGTCACGGAGATGATCGCTAAACTCCAGTGGAAGGCTCTGCAGGAGAGACGCTCTGTCGCTCGGTACGGACTTTTGTCGAAGTTTCGAGAACATACCTTTACCGAGGAGTCTAGCAGTATATTGCTACCTCCTACGTTTATCTCTCGAAGAGATCATGAGGATAAAATCAGAGAGATTAGAACCCACACAGAGGCATACCGACAATCTTTCTTTCCGTGAACAATAAGTGACAGGAATAGGAGGTACCCTGCCGGCCGCGGTGGCCGAGGTGACTAAGGCGCTCCAGTCACGGTCAGCTCGGCCACTACGGTCGGGGGTTCGAATCCCCCTTCGAGCATGGATATTTGTGCCGTCCTAGTTCGTAAGTAGTTTGTAAGTTTAGGGACTGATGACCCCGTAGTTAAGTCCCATAAGCTTAACAAACATTTGAACATTTTTGGAGGTACCCTCCGCCACACATCGTCAGGTGGCTTGCGGAGTATGGTTGTAGATGTAGATGTAGATGGTCATCAGTCCCTATTTACAGGCACAGAGATGACATAAAATATCGCTAAAATGGGACATAAAGTGTTAAACTACATCAAACCGTAGATGGGAAATGTCAGAAATAAAAGAAGCAAATAAAGGGGGAAGAAAGAAGAGAGATTTAAAAGAAAATACCAGAGTGTCTTGTCTGCGAGTTCACAAGAATGAAAGTACGTCCAGCCACTCTGTAACACATTGAAATCACCTGCCTAAATAAATAAAATAAGCAGTTGCAGAGCAAATAGAGAAATCCCAGCAAAGAAACAACAGATGGAATTGTATAATCCACTGATTTAATTTTTAATTTTAAATTTATAACAGAATCAGTCACAGCGGCATTGTTATCTAAAACAAGGTTTAGGCCGGCCGCGGTGGCCGAGCGGACTGCGGCGCGCCAGTCACGGTCTGCACGGCCACTACGGTCGGGGGTTCGAATCCCCCTCGGGCATGGATATTTGTGCCGTACTTAGTATTATCTATTTCATAAGTAGTTTCTAAGTTTAGGGACTGGTGACCCCGTAGTTAGGTCCCATAAGCTCTACAAACAGTTGAACATTTTGAACAAGGTTTAGGGAGTCAGGGAGATTAAAAGTCTGCCTCGCAGCGGCGAAAGAAGGGCATTCCATTAAGATGTGGGCGACTGTCAAATGCTCACCACATTGACACTGAGGAGGGTCGTCGCGACGCAGAAGGTAACAATGCGTCAGCCAAGTATGGCCGATGATACAGATTCGGCAGATGACGACAGAATCCCTGCGGGAAGTCCGCATAGAGGACTTCCAAACTTTCGTTGTCTCCTTCATCGCCCGTAACTTGTTAGGTGTTTGCAGGGAACGCCAGTCTGCATTCCACAGCACAAGAACTCGACTATGTAACTTCGAACGAAGGTCATTATCTGGGATACCTATATCCAGTATAGGTTTATGGATAGCATCCTTTGCTAACCTATCAGCGAGCTCATTTCCATTTATCCCAACGTATCCTGGAGTCCAGAAAAATGACCATCCACGTCGGTCGATGGCATATAGGGACTCTTGGATGGCCTGAGCCAAAGTATGGCGAGGGAAGCACTGATTGAGGGCCTGTAGACCACTCAGGGAGTCACTGCAGTTGAGGAAGGACTCCTCAGGGGAGGCAGGAATATGCTCGAGTGCGCGAAGGATCGCTACTAAGACGAGAACGGGAATGGGAGAGAGAGCAGAGAATCGTAATGGGAGGCAGACAATGGCAATAAGAAAGATAAATCGATTTGATCAGTTTAGTGATTCACACACTCAGTAAGGGCGGCTACGGCCAGACGAATTACGGGACTAGGTCACGCATGGCATACTTCAACGACCACTCACTGCACAAGCACCTCAGTACCTCGTCTCAGAATTTAAACACGTTTCGTGCCTTCATAACATTAGCGCAAAATCCTATTTATCTAGTATCCTGGCTGTGCCCGTTCATAAAACATGAACTCCTTCGCTGTCATCGTTGGAACTAGCTGCCCTGCTCGACTCACACGGTTCAGTCTTCTGTTACGTTTAAGGAAAAGCTGAAGCACTTCTGTCTTTCTCTCACAACTTTCCAGAAAACTCACGCGTACCGGCGACTTTGTCTAATAGTAGAACCTATGCGCTTCTCTCCGTTGTTTCCCTTCCTTCTCTCTCTTTCACCATAAATCACGCCAACTGCTCTTCCGTTAACTCTCCTTATTTTTGTATTATTACTAGCTTAACGCCCGCTGCTTTGCATGCGTAGGCTGGTTGGTCTGCACCAGTTGTTTCTCCCTCTTAATATAAATTTTCACAGATATAGCTTAAGTACTATCATAATGAAATGTTGTGGTACTACTTGTAGCCGCGGCGGAATGCTCCGGTGCGCGCTGCTGTTCGCCGTTTGGGGTTCGATTCGCCTCTCTGGCGTGGGTGTTTGTGTTCTCCTTAGCATAAGTTAGTCTAAGTAGCATAAGTTGGTTTGCTTAGTTTGTAATATTTAGAGACAGATGATCCCGTAGTTAAGTCTCTTAAGGTTTACAAACATTTGATTTTACTACTTCTAAAACCCAATGTCACCCCTTAATAGCTGAATTTCGGAAAACACCCCAACATGTGTCTTTTACATTCCAACCAATTACGCAAATATAATTTTTTGTAATCCTGTGTTCAAAATTGGCTTAGTTGCAACGTATTTTCAAAAAATGTTTCATCCCCAATTTCACCCCCTAAATGATTACTCTTTTGAAAATCCTGATCAACAGTCCATATCTAAGTTTCGTAGTTATAGTTTGAAATTTGAATCAACAGCAACATATTTTTGAAAATCAATTTTTGCATCCCGTATTTCACCCCAATACTGGTTGAATTTAAAATAATACCGAAACACGCATTTCTTTAAATTCTTACCAACATTACAAATATCGATTTTTGCAGTTCTAGCTTCAAAATTGTCTGAATACCAAGATATTTTCAAAAAGAGTTTTTCATCCCCTGTTTTACCCTCTTACTTGTTGAATTTCCAAAAACACTGAAACTCGGTTTTTTTTTCATCCTGACCAAGATTCCATATCCGAAATTGCAGCTTAATATTTGAGTTAACAGCAACATATTTTTGAAAAACAATTTCTTGCGTTCCCTACTTTACCCCCTTATTGGTTGAATTTCAAAAATGCCGAAACACGTGTCTTTTAAATTCGAAACCTGAATTAAAATCCTAAATTTTGTGATTCTAGCTTCAAAATTGCCAAAATAGAAACGTATTTTCAAAAAAACGGTTCATCCCCTATTTCACCCCCTTACGGACGGATATCGAAAAATCGCTTCTTAAATGATGCCTACCGAGTAAGATCAACACCCTCTTCAAATTTCAGTGGTTTGGGCTGGGCTATGAGGAGTCAGTCAGTCGGGACATTGCCTTTTATATATAGAGATACTCGCTCTTCTCTCCCTCTTATATCCCTTTCTCCGTGTCCATTCTGGTTCAAATGTCCACACGAACTCCAAAACAAGATCAGCAACACCAATTGATATTCTGTTCCAGTGAAACTAAACAGCCAAATCTAACACATTCCTCTCAGGAACTCTCCAGGATGACGAAAAACATTAAATAATAATAATAATAAATAAAAAATAAAAAAATCAAATGTTTGTAAATCTTAAGGGACTTAACTGCGGGTTCATGAGCCCCTAAACTTACAAAATAGTTATGAACTAATACTAAAGACAACTCAAACATCCATGACCGAGGGAGGATTCCAACCTCCTACGCGGGAGGCCGCACGATCCGCAACGTGGCGCTCCAGACCGCTCGGCTACTCCCGCGTGGCACGAAAAGCATCAACCAGGCGTTGAAGAAGGTCATCAGTCTACTAATAATTTGATTCAAAATAATCCCTTGCGTTTGTAACACTTCTTTATTACCTACAAAAATTACTTTACACCCGCATTACGAATTGACCTTAAACAATCAGTTATTTTTAAGTGTAACCTCAAAATTAACATATATGCTCAACTATACGCTCTTATAATCACTTTTTGGTTCATTACCATTAATAAGCAACCTAGCACAATAATTACGAAAACCATTAATATACAATTTACAATTTTGTTGTGCCCCACTAACTTCAGCTAACTCCTCCAACAATTATAATAGTTTATCACCAGTATAAAGTTTAGTTGTAGTTACACTAGCTTTGGGTTTGAAATAGTGATAAAACGTATACCTCAAACTACTTCTCAATCTACGCCAATGATAATTACAAGAAGTATAAGCAAAACACGTACCTAATTTCTCTTCATATTTTTGATGTCTCATGCAAATATACTAAACATATGTAAGATAAGAAACAACAAAATATTCAATAGATGAAACAGTACCTTTTGTGCTAAATAACATTGCCTCACACGCTTGTAAACGTTTAACATAGTTAGTACTTTTAACCTCAATCTTCTCCTTCTCAGTTTCCTCAGGTGGAGTTACAGCCAAATATACTTAGCATAAAATCCATACCGTTTTGAAACCCTAGCGACGCGCGGAAGTAGCCGTGCGGTCTGGAGCGCCACTTTACGGATCGCGCGGCCTCCTGGGCATGGATGTGTGTGTTGTCCTTATCCTTAGGTTAGTTTATCTTAGTTTAAGTAGTTTTTAAGTCTATGGACTGATGACCAACGTAGTTTGGTTCTATAGGATTACAAACAAAACCCTAGCGTTTTGTAAAAATGAAATTTTTGGTTGTTATTTATAAAATGTATTTATGTTTTGTGTCATCTGTACTGTGTGAAACTTTTGATTCTTCTAGATTTATTACTGTAGTAAATAAAGACTGCAACCAGTCACAGACTATATATATATATATATATATATTTCTATCCTAAATATAACAAAGTTTTATTGCTTGTATTATTAACACAAGATTACATTTATGCTTATACACTGAACTTACTTCAGACAAAGGTCTTCTTTGTACGTTATAGGAGAGAGATATGTGTTGGGTAGCACCACGTTGGTCTGTGAGATACACTAAATTCAAGATGGCGGCGTTTGTTTACATCAGCTGCTTTGATGCACCAAAGAACGTGACATATTTACAGATATGGCATATTGCAGTGCAACTGCGCTATTACTTATAAAATAAATTTATCGACAAAAATCTTATGGCTGGTTGCAGTATTTATTTATTTTAGAGCGTGAATGCCCTAATCCTGCTAGGTTCAATAACTGAGTAAACAAATAAATAAATGTAGATAGCAATGGAAGCAAAAGAAAGAGGAATGAGAAGAAGAGTGAAGATGATACATAAGTTTCTTCCATCCCTTCTATCACACTTGTTGAAGGTTCCAATGTAGGGGTTACAAGCCTGAGAAAACCATGCACAAGACATTTCTAGAAAGAAGACAATGGAGACAGAAGCGGCACATAGTAGTATGTGAGAAAGAGAGAAAATGGCAATGACAGAACGAGGGAAAAACGAATGTTTTTATACCACTGTACGAGCCCTAATTTCTCTTGTCTTTATGATCGTTACGCGTAATTTAAGTAGGCGGTAGGAAGCTCGTTCTACACCTAGCCCTCTAAATTTCCTCAACAGAATTTCTCGAAAAGAACGTTGTCTTTCCTCCACCGATTCCCATTGGCGTAGGAAGTAGGATACCAACAGCCGTATGTTTAACAGAAACATTTATTCCTTAACTACCAGTTGCCGGCCGCGGTGGCCGAGGGGACTGAGGCGCTCCAGTCACGGTCTGCACGGCCACTATGGTCGGGGGTTCGAATCCCCCCTCGGGCATGGATATTTGTGCCGTCCTTAGTCTTAGTTAGTTCATAAGTAGTTTGAACATTTTGAACTACCAGTTTCGGCATTCCATTATGCCATCCTCAGGCCGCTATATCGGAGTATTGTATCCGTTAAATAGGGATCGAAACTGGTTGCGTGGATTTCTAGCTTTCAGTAAGAGCTTACAACAACAACCGTGCCACGGACTCGTTATGCACTGTTTCGCCAGTAAATCTTGTGTGAATTGCAAAACAAAACAAAAAATTGACACTTTTAACCTCGAAGGCTCGTAACCGCACGAAACCATGGTTGGAATAACAGGCAATCTTGAACACGACAATGGTTCGCGTCATTTTCATGAAAAACTTTGCATCATACCACAAGTAGCGTTTTGACACAGGCGGGGGGGGGGGGGGAGGGGAGTAACAAGATGTAACAACCGCAGGAAGGAAATTATATGTAATTTAATACCACCAGTGTATCATTACATATTCAATCAGTAGTGCCACAGACTCTCTGCTTGAAGGACTTACAATAGCGCAAAACACACATATGCAACAGTACCGCGCACCTGAAAGTGCTTAATTAGTCGTCAAAGTGCAGATGCGGCATTTTGATGAAATGGTTAAAACAAAGTGGGAAAGAACAATGTGCTCACGTCACTAAAGTTACGTCATCACATACCAAATCACTTTCTGATTATATGCATCTTTAACCATCAGCTGTTTATTACATCCTTCGGTCGTGGACCATCATCATAGATAAAGAGGTATCAAAATATTCAAAATAAATTAATAAATCTCGCTGAAAACAGCATCCAGATTTATTTTATTTAACCCGGCGTGAATGAGGTTAGAAATTATTACACCAGCTATGAGATGGGTATGCGATACCCGAAACTCTGATGACGAATTTTTGTACTGAATTTTTTTTCTACTTGGGATATTAATAATGCAGTCTGTTAAAGAAGATGAGCCGGCCGCGGTGACCGAGGGGACTGAGGCGCTCCAGTCACGGTCTGCACGGCCATTACGGTCGGGGGTTCGAATCCCCCCTCGGGCATGGATATTTGTGCCGTCCTAGTTCGTAAGTAGTTCATAAGCTTAGGGACTGGTGACCCCGTAGTTACGTCCCATAAGCTAGACAAACATTTGAACATTTTTTGAAAGAAGATGAATAAGTAAAATACTGCTATGAACTGCTCTTTAATTTCTGGATATTTCCCCCTTATATTACTTATTAGCTGAAAACCCGTCGTTTCCCGGGTATTTATTTAATTAGTTCTGCCATTTTTCAGGTGTATATTCATTTGTATAAGGGCTGTATGTCTGTCAAATCTCGTGGCAATACAATTAGTAGTAAGTAAGTAATAGATTAAAACTCGGTGCGTGATGGGGTAGTTTTCCATGAACGTTACTGTTTATGTACTCGTATCTCATGAACTACATGTCGTACTGTAATACAATTAGGAAAGTACACTCAACTATATGCGTGTATACTGTCTGTAAAATTTCCTGTGGCCACAATTTATAGTGTAGAATTTATAGTGTAATGCTCGTAGCCTGAATACTGTATTCCCGCGTCAGGGAGAACAGACCATGAGGTATCGATGCACAATTAATTGTCGTCAGGAGCGCAGCCTCGGCTTATATTGCAGTTTATTTCATTCATTGAACGCTGTTACGTAGTCAAAAATATATAATGTTCCGAACAAAAACTTGTTCCGAACTTCAGTGTAAATGCGCCTTAATGCGGGAGAGTTGCTCACCGTAATGTAGACAGTGGCGGGGGAGAGGGATACATTGTGCACGAAAACCTCACTACGGGGAGAGAGAGGGCTTTTCAGTTGGTAAATGATACTGCTCTAGCTCTATCACATATTTACGGTGGTCACTGCCGTCCATCACTGCCTTTCTGACGTAATGAATCAACCGGCACTCACTGAATACTTGACATTCGGTTCGCTACAGGAAAAGGAACAAACGGATGCCTTGTTTGTGGTGCAGTCGCTAACACTCGCCGGCCTTCGGAAGCGCAGTGAAATGAAGGCAAACAGAGCCGCAACAATAAAGGTGTGATCGGCAGGCGCTTGAACTTGCCCGGCAGTGACGGGGCGTTACTACGTTAGGTAACCGGTTACGCGTGATTCACGTTGACGCTCGCGAGCAAGAAGTGCCGAGGGAATACCGCGCGGGCCCCGGAGCGACAGCCGGCCGGTCCAGGCGGGAAAACCCGACCACGACCACGACCACGACCACCGACTAGCGCCGACCGCAGCCGCGCCCTCGAGATGGCGGTCGAGATGCGACCTCCCGCAACTACAGCCACCGGCTGTTCCACACAACACGGCTCCACACTTTATTTATAACGTCTGTTACAAGTGAGTCCGCAGCAATTCAACCCGAACCTAGTCCATTTGAAGAACACCGTAGTAAATCACAACATTGACATTTACATAATTATGCAGGATGATTCACGAATATAGGCAAACTAGCTGAAAACTCGGCGTTGCCTGGGTATTTATTTATTTATTCCCCCATTGCATTAGTACTTCTACTATCGATTCTCTCTCTCTCCATCTCCTTTTTTCTAAAAACATATCAGAAAATATATAAGAAATAAAGCTGTCTTGAATAATGTACAAAATTATAATTGCAGTACCGAAACCAAGCAAGATAGGAATCAAAATACAAATGATATATAAAATTCGAAAGAGCGCATATTTACTCAGTTATATATTGTATAATTCTACAATTTTTCGGATATAATCATTTGTATAAGTACTGTATCGTTGTAAAATGTGATGCGAATACAATTAGCAGTAAAGAAGTAATAAATTAAAACTAGGTGCGCGATAGGACGGTTTTCCATGAACGTTACTATTTACGTGCTCATATCTCATGAATTACGTGTCGTTCTGTGATACAATTTAGAAGCAACATTCAAGTATACATGTGTATACTGTCTGTAAAATTTCCTGTCGCTACAATTTGTCGTGTTCAAATTATAAATTGTAACGTCATACCGAGAGCCGTAGTTTTACTCCACTAACAGCGGAAAAGCAGTAAGCGAGAAACTTTTTTCCTTTCATCATTTTACTATGGTTACCAGCGGAAAAAGTTTTATAAAGGTTTGAAATTATGTTTAAAGTTTGTTGCAAGTCGCTAAGTACTGTCATTCTCATACAGTGTATTTCAAATATCTCGCCGCATTATATGGCATTTTTTGCGATTTCTATTGGTTATGATGTAATATCCTTTGAACCATGTGCCGTATGTGATTCTTAACCATACAGCAATTATTACCTCACGGTAAGGAATACGTGTACCAAATTTGGTTGAAATCGGTCCAATGCTTTAGGAGAAAATGAGCAGCATTGTCGCAAAATGCAGCAGTTTTTCGCGCATCTCATTGTTTATGACATCATATCTCGTGAACTATATATCGTATGTGATTCCGTCCTCATGGATTGAAGCTTACGTGTACAAAATACGAACACTCTGCTTTATACATTAGATATTTTAATATGTTATTCTACAAGTAAACATAGAGAAAAAAGTTTATATGAAAATAGGTTCGCAAATGTTTAGTTATGAATTTGCGGCTAATTAAAGTTTTTGCCAGAAATTTAGCAACTTCGCTAAAATGAAGCCATCTAAAAACCATACGAGATCACAGTAAAGCAATATTTCCATTTATTTTGTTGTTATTGATCTGATGAATCTAATAAAACACGCCCCAAATGTGAAGCTCTAGTACATTTCCAGAGATTATGTAAGTAAATTCTAGAGATTATTCAAGAAGATTTGTTTAATTAAAACAAAACAAAAAATGTTTGTTAAACTTATGGGACGTAACTACGGTGTCATCAGTCCCTAAACTTACAAACTACTTAGAAACTAACTTATACTAAAGACAGCACAAACATCCATGCCGGATGGGGGATTCAAACCACGAGAGGCAAAGGACCCAGGTTCGAATTCCGGTTTCGGTACACAGTTTTAATCTGCCAGGAAGTGTCTTTATTCTCTCGTTGTTATATTGTGATGTTTGCAACTATATTTTAACAGCTTTGTTATACGCAGAGAATACGGCGCGCGGTTCTTCTAGGGAGACGCTTGTCCATTGTTGGTCGAACTGATCTCTACGAGCTTACGGGAACAACTCGGGCGTCCGATATTTCATTGTCGGGAGTGCACTCGTGCCCCACGATAATCCATTTGTAGTCTGATGGAACGTCCCAGAGAAAAATTAAATTGGTCCCAATCCCCCAGTTCCGACCAAGGTTTTCGGGAGGTTTTCCTTGGTTGTAATGCGTATACCGGAACTGGTAAGCTCCTCCCATGTATTCCCAATTGGGATCCCCCTTTTACCCACTATCAGTTCTTTTATAACTACTGTTGCTTGAACGGTATTTGTACTTTGGTGTCTTATACCGTATTGCAAAGCCTATGCAATAAAAAACACGTGTAGATATAATAGTACAAATCGGAAATTTTTAACATCAAAGGATACTGTCTCTTATCCACTTTACTTGAAATGTACTCGAGTACTGCTCTGGAACATAGGATTAGAAGGTGTAGATCCGAGAATACATCTCGAATATTGGAATCTGCATATTATTCTCTTTGCATATGACCAAAAAGTAGTACCAGAAGATCAACAGGATATAACATATGCTTGAGAAGTTAACTGAAGAATATGGCATATGTGGTTTGCCATATTGTGCATCGGACATTCAAAAGTGCCACGATCCCCCTAGAAAATGTCCTCCGCAGTTGAGGACGAAACGTTGGGTTTCAATAATAAATCCATAAGAACACGGCATAATAGCCCGGAAATTTTTAGTAAAATTAATACTGAGAAACCTATGTATATGATACTGGGAGGTAAAGGAGTAGATATAGGATTGAAAAGAGGGAAGATAAAAAATGTGAAAGAATACGAATACCTAGGAGTTATAATATTTAGTGATACTATGAGAAAGACGTAAAAAAAAAGATAGAGAAGGAAAGAAGATGATTAAGACTCTACTTCCGATACTGTGGAATAATAACTTATAATCAGACAAAGAAGACGGGTCATTCCACGTGAAGTGTCCCAGTTCGACAATCTTAAATGTTGATGAAATTTGTACAGTATGTACCTGCGGGCCCGACATGAACGTATGCAAAGTTTCAGTCTCACCTGTAATTTGGTTCACGTACTAGAGCCATTTTTGTGAAGACCACTTTTACCAGCACCGAAAAGTCGCTAAGAAATCTTGAAGTTTAACATTTTCCACTGTTCCTAATGTAAAAGAACAAGATCCTTGGTTCTAGGTATAGGGGTACACGTCTTTGTGGTCTACGCACAAATGATGCAGTTAGAGTTCAGGAAGCAACGCATTTGGCATAATCTCAGTTCCAAGTTGGCAACAAATCATGTCGCGAGATATTTGCCCCATACTTTAACGAGGCAGAAGTAGTGGAGAAAGTGCGTTGTGGCCTGGTCTTTTGCCAAACTATTGTCTGTCTGGGTGTTTACTGTATCACCAGTTTGGGTCTGGCTTCTGTGTTTGATTACTATGCTACGATCCTGTGAGTATGCTAAAAACCATGAATGCGTCGAAATATACCTGTGTTGAAACTCATGTATCTCAAAATGGACACCTACCACATTATTTTATTGACACCATTCAACAGAGCACATTTCATTCTATTAGAAAAACTTATTTTCAATTTTGTCTCTTTGGGTAAGGTACAAAAATTTCGCCTAAAAATTGCAAATCTTTGTAGGAATAAAGCTTCATGATGGAAGCATACTTGAGCATTTTCAGTAGAGTTTAAACTACTACGTCTATTAAGTAATTCTTGTTCTCACAACCAGTGATTGCTTCCGACATGACACAGTTGCAGTGCATGTGTTTTTATAGTACTTGATCAACTCGCTCAGGTGCAGTTTTAAAGAAATTAAGCACATTCATTACTTTAGCGACGGTTCTGCTGCAAAGTACAAAAGTTTTAAGAGCTTCCTAAATCTTTGCCGTCATAAAAATAATTTTCGCATTACTGCCGAACGGAATTTTTTTCGAAACAAACCATGGGAAATCATCATGTGATGGAATTGGGGGCACATTTAAGCGTTTAGCAGTAAGAGCCCAATTGACAACCCAATCTTGACACCAACAGACCTGTTTGAATACTACAAAAGTGTGCAAGGCTTTGAATTTATTTATATTAAAAAGAAATTATTGAATATGCAAAAATTGGTCAGCTTAAAAGTTTTGAGGATGGATATAAAGTGTCTGGCACAAGAGATCATCGCCATTTTGTGCCAATTAATGAAAAGCGACTTCAGATTCATGATCAAAAGAATTATTGTCTTTTATAGCAAATGTTAACTGATATGCTAAAGTTGCTACTACACACGTTACCATTACTGAACTACAACCTGGCTTGTATGTCGCTTGCGTTGATGATGAAAAATTGTGGATAGGAAATATCTGTGAAGTTTCATGTGAAGAAAAAGACGACTTGATTAATTTCATGCATCTTCATGGAGCTGCCCAATCATTTCATTGGTCTGAGAGGCATATTGGTAGAAGAGGCATATGCTGGATCCCAGAACAACAGACAGTTGTAGTCATAACAGTTCCAGCTTCATCAATGATCGGGCGGGCATGCAGTTTGCCAGAAGCAATAGTTTTGACATCAGCAAAACCTTTTAAAGCATTTACCAACGCAAGAATTCTGTATCATGGCTTGGGAACCACAAAGAGATCCAAACAATGCTGGGGAACCTGTTGGATACCTACATTGAGGCTTGGAACCTGCTATATACTCATATTCTGGCTCGGTAACCTGCTGGACTCCCACATTCAGGCCTGGGAACCTACAGTAAAGAAACTCACATGTAGCTGACCTTGCATGGCTATCGGGCATTGCCCCTAGGCGATGGCACTAGCCGGCCGCGGTGGCCGCGGGGACTGAGGCGCTTCAGTCACGGTCTGCACGGCCACTACGGTCGGGGGTTCGAATCCCCCCTCGGGCATGGATATTTGTGCCGTCCTTAGTCTTAGTTAGTTCATAAGTAGTTTGTAAGCTTAGGGACTGATGACCCCGTAGTTAAGTCCCATAGACTATACAAACATTTGAACATTTTTTTCGATGGCACTACGAGACACTGAGTCTGGTAGTGGCATAGCCACGATGAACCAACGCAAGAATTTTTCTCGAATTACAAAAACGTTAATAGTTTAGGCGATATATTTGCACCTTACCCAAAAAGACACCAGAGTGAAAATCACTTTTCTAATATAATAAAATGTGCTCTGTTGAATGGTGTCAATGAAAATAATGTGGTAGGTATCCATTTTGAGATACATGATTTTTAACACGGGTATATTTTGACGCATTCATGGTTTTTAGCATATTCACAGGATCGTAGCACAGTAATTAAACACACAGGCCAGACTCAAATTGGTGATACAGTAAACACCCAGATAGAAAATAGTTTGGCAAAAGACCAGGCCGAGAGCGCACTTTCTCCACTACTTACATCTCGTTAAAGTATGGGACAAATTTTTCACGACATGATTTGTTGCCCGCTTTGAACTGAGATTATGCCAAATGCGTTGCTTTCTGAACTCTGTCTGCATCATTTGGGTATAGAGCACAAAACTTTGTACCACTATACCAAAAACTACTGGTCTTTTTTTTTTTTTTTTTTTTTTTTTTTTTTTTTTTTTTTTTTTTTTTTTTTTTTTTTACATTAGGAACAGTGGAAAGTTAAACTTGAAGATTTCTTAGCGACTTTTCGGTTTCGGTAAAAGTGGTCTTCACAAAAATAGCTCTAGTACGTGAACCGAGTTACAGGCGAGCCTTACACTTTGTATAAGTTCATGTCGGGCCCTCAGGTACATACTGTACAAATTTAATGAAAATTGAAGATGGACGAGCTGGGAGTCCTTGTTCACGTGGAATGACACAGATCCAGACCTAAGTGTGGGTCAGCACTATGGGTGATAGATAAAAATAGAGAACGGAAACTAGTTGCTACAGAGATGTCATTCTAGAGAAGACGCCGCTGCTTAGTAATTAGAGGATGGATGACAGCTGCAACCACCATTATAGATAAAATTTATGATAAAAAAATTGAAACGGTACGGACATTTGCGACATATGGAAGAGGAAAGCATACGGTTACAAGCAGGGAGTTGGATTCCACCACAAAGAAATAAGCATGGGAGACAGCGCAGAAAGTGGATCAATAGTATCCAAGAGCAAATGTGGGAACGAGAATTGGAAGACGGAGTCTGGAAAGACCAGTGGCGCTTTCGATGCGAGAAGCGGCAATTATACTCCATGTACTCGCTATACATATATTATATAACACAGAAGTGATGTCTGGCGTTCCACAGGGAAGTGTTTCAGGGCCCTTAACGTTCCTTGTCTTTATAAACGAATTCGGAGACAATCTGAGCAGGTATGATAGACTGTTCCCGGATGATGCTGACGTTTACCGGTTAGGAAAGTCACCAGAAGATCATAAGCAACTGCAAAATTGTTTACATAAGATATCTGCAGGTGTGAAAATTGGAAATTGACGCTCAATAATGGTAAGTGTGAAGTCATGCAAATGAGCAGTAAAAGAAAACCGTTAATTTATACGATAAATCAGTCGCATATAAAGGCCGTAAATTCAATTAAACACCTGGGAATTACAATGACGAAGATCTTTAATTAGCAAGAACACAGAAATTATCGTAGGAAAGGCAAACCAGGCCACGTTTCATTGGCAGAAAACGTAGACGATGCAACAGTTCTACGAAAGAAACTGCCTACACTGTACTTGTATGTCCTATTTTGTAGTATTCCTGCACAGTGTGGGATCCACACCAAGTGGAACTGACGAAGCATATAGAGGAAGTTCAGAGAAGAGCAGCTCATTTTTACTATCGCAATATATGGGAGAGAGTGGGATGAAAATAATGCACGAGCTAGGGTTCAAATGTTCAAATGTTTGTAGAACTTATGGGACTTAACTACGGGGTCATCAGTCCCTAAGCTTACAAATTACTTACGAACTAGCTAAGACTAAGGACGACACAAATATCCTTCCCCGAGGGGGTATTCGAACCCCCGACCGTAGTGGCACGAGCTAGGGTTGAAAACATTAAGTGAAAGGCTTTATCCGATGCGGCGAGACCTATTAGCGAAATTTCTTTCACTAAATTCCTCTTCCGAATGTGAACATTTTTATTGCTACCCACGTGCATTGGGAGACTATCATAATAAAATAAATTACACCGAAAACTGAAAGATTTAGGCCTTAATTTTTCCTGCGCGCTGTTAGAGAATGGAACGGAGGAAAATATTATAAAAGTGATTCGATAAACACTGTGCCAGGCACTTAATATGGTTTGCTAGTATATGTAGATATCCCTCATTGTTGCTGCAGAGAGATTTCGTTTTTATGTTCTTATGGCACTATTGTAACTACTGCAAGATGTATCTTGTTTCGTTATTATTTTTTTTGATTTTATTGTAGAAAATATTATGTACACTACACTCATGGCATCTTGTAAGCTTAGTAATTATATTTTAACTAGCTGAAAATTTGGGTATTTATTTATTGAACCCCTTGAGTCAGTACTTCACCTATCTCTTCTCTCTCCGTCCATCCCCCTCTTTTTTTCTAAAAACATTTTATGTTTATGGGAGAATATATAAGAAATAAGGTTGTTTTGCATGACGTATATATATATGAACGAAAGAAGGTAATGTAATCAAAATACAAGTCATGTGTGAAATTCATGCATTCATTTAATTCAGAACTTGACTATAAACAACATTTCTTGTTCCTTGTCCAGGAGCTAATATGTATAGATTCTTTGGTGAGCCACCCTGAGCAAGCAACATAAAGTCCGTGTGAGAAACATGGAGCCGTCAAATCAACTCCACAGTCCTCCAGATTGTCGTGTGATTATTAATCGTAACAGAAAATGCAAGTCTCATTGGAAACTTCAGTCCCTTGATATTAAAAGATAGATATGTCGAAAATAATTAGTATTCTTTGGATGTGAATATTCCACTGTCTTCCTTTCCTTGTAGCTCTATTGATGTCCATTGCTTTCATCTGTAGCTGTGTTTGGTTCACAGTTTAAAGTTGTCAGTCAACAGCAGTCAGTTTTCACGAATTTCCGTAAGCCGACTGGAATACAGGAGTGTCTTAGTAGCAAATAAGAACTGTATTAAAATCTGTTGCATGATGTGACAGGTCTTTACCCATTGCAGTACGTATGATCTCATATTTATTTAATTATGCGTAGTGCAATTTCATAATTTTCAAGGTATATATGTTTATACGTGTTGTCTGTAAAATCTTTTGGGTAACACAGTTAGTAGTTAAAAAGTAGTAGATTAAAACCTGATGCGTGATGGAGAGGTTTTCCATGAACGTTGCTGTTTATGGCCTCATATCTCATGAACTACATAACGTACTGTGATACAGTACAAAGTAAATGTGCTCTCTCCTTACGTAAAAATTCCAGACGTTTCAAAAGCAGACATCTGGAAGTACTGTGATACAATTTCGAAGGTAAATTCGGCTGTAAGTATGTGTACTGTCTATAAAATTTACTGCGCCTGCAGTTAGTAGTGAATAAATTATAAACTGTAACATCATACGGAATACCATAGTGTTACTCCATGAACAGGGGAAACGTAGTAACCAAGTAACTTTTTTCCTTTTATCGTTTTGCTGTTGTTGCCAGAGAGAAAAAGTATTACAAAAAGTTTGAAATTATGTTTAAAGTTTGTTGCAAGTCGCTAAGTACTCTCATTCTCATAAAGTGTATGAATAAAGTCCCGTCCTTTGACGTGGCATTTTTTGTGACTCCCATTGTTTATGTCATATCTCCTGAAGCATGAGTCGCATGTGATTATTACTCCTGCAGAATTTGTTACCCTTACGGTAAGGAATATGTGTATCAAATTTGGTTGAAATCGGTCCAGCGCTTTTTTTTTTAATTATGCGCTTGAGTTACTCATTATTTTCCTTGTACAACATTGTCTCGTAATGCAGCAGGTTTTCGCGCATGTCAGTGTTTATGACATCATATCTCGTGAACTGTCTGTTGTAAGTGATCATTACACTTGCGACGACCGTCCTGTTGGTTTGAAGGTCAAGTGTGTAAAATCTGATAATGATTGAAACAAAAATGTACATTTTTATGCAATACGCACACACAAAAAACAGATACGTTCCTTTATATATGGAGACTAGTTGAAAACCCGGCTTTACGCGGGTATTCATTTATTTATTCCTGCATTGCGTTAGTACTTCTCCTACCCCTTCTCTGTCTATACATCTTCTTTTTTCTAAAAACATGCTATATAAATAATAAATATGGCTGTTTCGCATAATGTACAACATTATAAGTGCAGTATTAAAAAAATAGTAATCAAAATACAAATGACTCAAAATGCGTACGAGCTCATTTTTATTGACTTATATGTTGTACAATTGTATAATTTTTCAGGTATATATTCATTTCTATAACTGTTGTATGTATGTAAGATCCGTTGAGAATACAATTAGTAGTAAAGAAGAAATAGATTAAAACTTGGTGCGTGATGGGACGATATTACTCTTTATGTCCTATTATCTCATGAACTACGTGTGTACTGTGATGAAATTTCGAAGCTGTATGTGTGTATAGTGTTTGTAAAGTTTCCTGTGACTACAATTTGTAGTGTAGAAGTTAAAAATTGTAACGTCACACCAAATGCCGTAGTTTTAGTCCATGAACAGCAAAAAAGTAGTAGGCGAGAAACTTTTTTCCTTTCATCATTTTCTTATGGTTGCCAGCGAGAAAAAGTTTAATAAAGGTTTTAAATTTCGTTGCATTATGTGGCAGTTTCTAGAAAGTCCTATTGTTTATGGCGTTATATCTCTTGAACCTAATGTCATGTGTGGTTCTTACCCCCAACAGCTTTGTTACCTCACGGTAAGGAATGTGTGTACCAAATTTCGTTGAAATCGAAAATATGCAATATTGTCGTGTGATACAGAAGAGTTTCGCGCATCTCTTTATTTATGACGTCATATCTCGTGAACTTTGTGTTGTACATGATTCTTATACTTACGGTAACCGTCCTCTTAGTTTGAAAGCCAAGAGTGTAATATTTCGTAAATATTAGAATAAAACTGTAGATTTTTTTTAATGCAGTACATACACACAAACACACGGATACGCTCCTTTATATGTAAAGATGTTGCTGCTGTAATAACCGCCGCCTGTATGTTCAGAATAATGAAAATACGGTTGTAGAACACCCATTTAAGGAGAGGGTAGGCATCTGGGGAATTCAACAGGCGCGAGGGAGGAAGTGGCCTTCCTGCTTCCGGGTCCGTCTGGGCTGACGTTCGGTGAACACGTGCGCGGAGAGGGTCAAACAGCGTGGTGCCAACCCCCCCCCCCCCCCCCCCCGACAAGTGTGGCGCGTGGCAGTCCAGGGCTGCCACTCTTCATTCACTCTTCACTCTTGGTCCAGTCGCGGCGGACAGCCTGCCAGCTCCCATCAAACGGCGCAGCTGCTGGAAATTCCCAGCCACGCCACCAACACTCGCCCACACACCCCGACAAACACACATGTGCACCAGACATTGCGCCGTGTGAATAAAAAAGAGCACGTGCTCCAGAGAAGATTCTCAGAGCAAAAGAACGTTCTCTGAGTCAGTTCTCAATTTCGTATGAATAAAAAGTTCGAAGTATATGTTCTGAGCAGGAAGTTCCTTCTCGCTATCTCCCCTCCTTCTTGAGTAATTTCTCCGCGTGTCATGTCCAGCAGAGAACAGCTGTTCAGTCGTGTATTTCTTTACACTAGCCCACTCAGGCAAATTATTAAGTGTACCAGTGGCGTAACTAGGACTTGGCTTTGGGGGGGGGGGGGGGAGATTGATCTGCTTGACGAGCAAAATGTTCTTCAGTTTCCAGACAGACTACCATCTACCACTCCCGTTGAAGAAACTAATTCACTCCCTTCCAATGAAAGCTTATGGTAAAACATCCCAAGTTTCAAGTTTCCAATCTTTGTCTTTACCAGATTGCTGTAATACGATTTCTTTTTCTTTACATTCTCTCTCTCTTTTTTCTCTTTTTTTTTTGGGTTCTGGGGGGGGGGGGGGATTCTATCCCCCTCATCCCCCCCCCCATAGTTACGCCACTGAAGTGTACTATTATCGAGTCGGCATCTACGTGTTCAGGAAGAACTGAACTATATTTAGATATTAGTTTGTTGTGTAGGAGCATATTATTAAGAGCAAATGTGCACTTTAAAAAAAAAAAAATGTATTCGTCTGACGATACAAAATTTTCGTCCCACGAGGGACTTTTTTGTTATTGAAGTTGGTTTAGGACAATTTGCGAACCTAATTTTAAGAATGCATCACATTATCATCTGTTTCAACTTTGAATGCTAACGGTGTGTTCTAACATGAGATAGGCCTACTTGTTGTTAAATATGACACCCAATGGTCTGCTCATAAGCGTTAGGCCATGAGATTTTGTTACAAGAAACAGGCTGCTAGGTATGTAATTAATCAGTTATTAATTTTCCCGTCGAGTCTACGTACTTCTAACATAACAAAAGTTATGGTTACGAAGTCAGAAAACGCATCTTAAATAGGCCAACCGGTTTGGATAGAAACAATACTTCAGTACCTACCTGGTATTGCAGCAATATTTATTTTGTGATAGAATTTGTGAAGTCCTGGGATGCACTTTATTTGGTACTAACATCATAAGGCCTTCAGCTGCGTGTTTTACCCATTTGTTATAAACAGCTACATAGCAAAATAATATTGTGTTTTTAAACACAATATTAGTTTGCTATCTAGCTATTTATAACTGTAAATATATACTCCAAACAAATGGGTAAAACACGCAGCTGAATCCACTTGTCTTTCATTTCTATGTCGGTAATGAAAACATTCCTCTTACATCACTCTCGTCACTATATAAAATGCTTGAAGTGTCAGACTCACGATTTTCCTGAAGGAGGCTACTCGTCAACAAAATGTTTTTATTTGCAATAACTTTTTAGATCCCCTCGTATTTCTTAAAGACTACGTACAAAGAAACTTGATTTTGCCTTCTAAGTAACACAAATGTTGTCATTTTTATTATAAACCACAGTAAAACGTAACCTTAATAGGAGTTACTTAGCACGAAGTATGCCAGAGAGCTCACATCAGCAATCGGAGAATGTTCTGCGGTCGTGAGAAACTTCTGAAGTTTTATTCATACGAAATTGGAGAATGTTCTCTGCTGTGAGCAACTTCTCCCACCCTGTTAATTACGCTGAGAACGTACTCGGCTGAAGTATATTCTCCGATGCCCTTTACTCATGCGAACTTGAGTATGTTCTCTGGAATTCAGAGTATAAAATAGATGCTGCGTTTTATTCATACGGCCCATTATGAGGTCCGCATGATATGCAAAACACCGTTTCTTCTTCCTGCCCAAACACGTTGCAATACCTTTGTGTCACCATCAGTGGGTTGTTATTTATTTACGACTGTGAAAATTAACATATTATAGGTGTGAAAATTAGACCTAGTATCTGTTGCTATATATTTACTAGCTGACCCAGCAAACGTTGTTCTGTCATATATATTTCATCCAGTGAATAATTTGGTTGTTAATTGAAAACTAATGACTGAATTGTAAGTGCGTGAAGATGGTTTCTATAACAGTATGGGGAATAGAGAGCTGTAGACAATGATGTTTATATATAAAGCAGTGTGTCCGTGTGTTTGTGTGTACGTATTGCATACAAAACTACAGTTTTGATCCAAACTTTATGAAATTTTACACACGTAAGCTTCAATCCTTGAGGACGGTCGCAGTAAGTGTAAGCATCACGTACAACACCAGTTCATGAAAATGAGATTACTTAATGACTTGCTACGAACCTGAAATATAATTTCAAACCTTTATTGAACTATTACTCGCTGACAACACTAGAAAAATTATGAAATGAAAAGTATCTCGCTTACTACTTTTCCGCTGTTCATGGACTAAAACTACGCCATTCGATATGACATTACAATTTATAATGTCTATACTACAAATTGCAGCCGAAGGAAATATTGCAGACAGTATATAAAGATATAGTTGAATGTACCTGACCGTAAAGGTAACGATTTCTGCAGCGGTTATAATCACATACGACTCATGGTTCAGAAGATATGACGTCATAAACAATGGTAGTCACAAAAAATGACATGTCTTATGATGAGACTTGATTCATAATTTTATGAGACTTACAACAAACTTTAAACATAATTTCAAATCTTTTATTATACTTTTCTCGCTGACAACAACAGCAAAATGATGAAAAAAGTTTCTCGCTTACTACATTTCGCCTGTTCACGGAGTAACACTATGGAATATCGGCACGACGTTACAGTTTATAATTTACTCACTACAAATTGTAGGCACAGTAAATTTTATAGACAATATACATTCATGCAACTGAATTTACCTTCGAAATTGTATCGCAGTACGACACGTAATTCGTGAGATTTGAGCATATAAACAGTAACGTTCATGGAAAACCGCCCCATCACAAACCAAATTTTAATCTATTGCTTCTTTAGTACTAATCGTATTCCCAAAAGATTTTACAAACAAGCAGCACTTGTAAGAACAGTATATACCTGAAAAATTATGCAATTGTACAACATATAATTCAATAATTATGAGATCATACGAATTTTATATGTCATTTGTATTTTGACTACTATCTTTCTTTGTTTGGATACTGCACTTATAATTTTGCACATTATGCAAGACAGCGTTATTTCTTATATATTCTCTGATAAATATAACATTAGAAAAGAGGAGATGGACAGAGAGAAAAGGGATAGGAGAAGTATTAACTTAAGGCAGAAATAAATAAATAATATATGATGTGTGATGGATGATACGTAATTAATTTAATTTCCCTTTTACTGAATTGTGTCGATAGTTGATAAAACTGGAACTACGGAAGCAATGTTTTCCTTGCTAGTTCTTATTTGTTGAATTCTCAACTTTAATTCATCCGGAAAAAAATCACGTTTGCCAGCCCATAAATAACGGCAGTGGGAGAAGCAGTAAAACTTGATTCTGTACGTGAATGAAATGTGAAATCACCAAGTTTTAGACTACGATCACAATGATTAGTACTTCTGCAATCGACACAAGCTGTCATTTTAGATCAAATAACTAAAACTCCCATCCATCAGAATCCTAGTGAGACAACGTATATCGGACTTCTTATTTATTCGAAATGTATAAAAAATAAAAAGGCAAAGCTGTTAATGCTTTAGCTACCATTTGTTTACACATTAGCCTGCCAGCTTCTGTCTCGGGTTCTTCGGACAGTGTTTAATTTCTTTACTTTCAGTATCTTCATTTACGTCAATGATCACAAAAAAATTTTCGTCATTATGACGACCGGTTCGGTCAGTGACGACCATTTTCAATTCTACAGCAAATCAGAAAAATGACACATTTAGTAACAGTCTACCTTATAAAACATAATGTAAAACATGTTTGAAATATTATACAGCATACCTGTTGTTACATTCCTAAGTGTAATATGGCCATAATGGCATCTTCACAGCATGAGTGTATCTTCATGAATTGGTTGTGCTGTAACTTTAAAATAAATTTATAAATGGGCCACAGAGCTGGTGGCATGTTTACTATGCTACTGTGCAGAACAAACTGTAGTTCAGTAGCTGTTTACTAGTAATTTCGTCGTACAATTGCTAGGTGTCGTTGCTGTGGTCCTTACCATATTCAGATTTTATTTAATTATACTACCATTCAAATGTTCAAATGTTTGTATAGCTTATGGGACTTAACTACGGGGTCATCAGTCCCTAAACTTACAAACTACTTATGAACTACTTACGAACTAGGACGGCACAAATATCCATGGCCGAGGGGGGATTCGAACCCCCGACCGTAGTGGCCGTGCAGACCGTGACTGAAGCGCCTCAGTCCCCTCGGCCACCGCGGCCGGCACTTACAAACTACTTGTGAACAAGCTAACACTAAGGACGGCACAAATATCCATGACCGATGGGGGATTAGAACCCCTGACCGTAGTGGCCGTGCAGACCGTGACTGGCGCGCCTCAGTACCCTCGGCCACCGCAACCGGCCAATTATACTACAGAAAAAAAATATTTTTCGAGAAAGTATCTCTTATGTTTATAAAAATGAGCAACTGAAAACTGCAGTAAACTATAAGTATAAAATTGTGAACATGTCTAAATTTGAACGGGACACGCTGCATCATAAACGGATACCACACGCTTAAATAAGGTACCTTTTTTTTAAAAAAAGAAAACGCTAACACAGGAAAAAAACATCGTACAAACAGAGGAGGGTTAGTCAAATGTGAGAGTGCCCTCAGTTACATCAGAAAATTAAAGATCTTGATCACGACATGGTCAGTTATGTATAAGCGAGACATCTTGTGCTAAAAGCAGGATGTTGTCAAACAAAGCAAAGTAGGCATTGGGTACAAAATCGCCCTGACCATTGAGCAATTTTTCTGGCTCTCTTTTTTTAGCTTCATAAATTGCAAGCTCTTCTAAAAGGTCGAGAATGCGGCCTTTTTGTACTTGCTGCAGAATAGACATGCTATTCTCAATGCTCCCTGTAGTATGACCAACCTCTGCTAAGTGCAATCCTAGAGCCGTTTTTTTTTTGCTGGGCTATGGTTGCTCCTTAAAGCGGATACTGAATGAACGGCCGGTTTGACCGATATAATATTTATCACAATTATTACAAACAATCTTGTACACTGCACAGCTATCAAATTTGTCACGTGCGCTTCTTAGCTTATGCTTCACGCGAAGTTTAAGGCCGTTGTCGACTTGATAGCCACATCTAACTTTAGATTTTCTGAAACATTTTTTTATTTGTTGGGACACCTGACCATGACTTTTCATTGGAATGGTTTTCCTTCTTTCTTTCTTAGTTTCGCCTGCTGGGCCTACGTTCCTGTGTCTTTTGTTATTCATTTCTTTTTCTAATGTTTCGACAGCACAAGTAGCTGTCATTGTCAGAGATTCACTTGTGTTGGACTTGAGCCTGGCTCGCGTCGGCAGATTACATGTACCTGGCGAACCGACGCCCCAGGGCTTTTCCGTGGTCATTACGGGTGTGTTTGTGCCCTTTGTTACCTGCAACAGTCGTTCGCTGCCCCACGGAAATCCAGCATCCGTTCACCTTGAGGCTTTCCTGTTTCTTGTTGCAGCTATGGTCACGTTTATGTCTCTCTATAGCTTCTTCTCTACCGTAAGATCCTCCGATAGGCGAAATTTGTTATGTGGTCCGTCCCAAAAGTGCGTGACCCACATAGGCGGATAGACTTAGGGCGTGAGGTAAAAAGCGGTGGTCGGTACTAGATTCTTTCCACTGAGCCAGAGTTAAGCTGACGATGAAAAATTCTTTCACCGCAATCCCCCCCCCCCCCCCCCCCCGTCCTCCAGGCCGTCCTGGTTTGACCTCTGGTGACCCACCAAGGTCACATCTGTCGCAACTTTCAGTGCCGTTTGTGTTACGTGGTGCTGGTGTTTTTTGGTCATCCAGTAATGCATCATAGACTTCTCCACACTGCTGCTGTTGTGGTTTCATGCAGATGTCCACGGCTACAATAACCTGTGCGAGGCTCATCATCTATAAAAAAAGAACGGCAACCTACATCCTTTTGAATCTGATCACTGCATTCGTCTTTCGCTCTCCCTCTGCTATTTTTACCCCAAACACTTCTATCCTTTCCTCATTTTTTGTGGTGTAATTAGCTTTCACAGAAAGGGTGGAGGGACAGGTCAGGACAGGAAAACTGTTGGTGAATTCTTTGGATGCCTTGGGCAGACGCAGGAAATATTTTGAAGAGTTGCTCAATGTAGGTAAAAATACGTAAAGTACTGTTTCATGTCCGATGTTTATCGGTAAAAATGTCCAGTTGTCATACTTGGCGTGGTGTGAGTTATCCATATTAATAACATCTTCAGTTAAATACATGCATTAATAATGGGCAGTTACTGGCCGAAATCATGATTTGCTAATAAAGATTTTTAAAAAGATCGACTGGTAGCTGAAAATCTCAGAGTATTGGAAACATATCACAGTCGTGGAGCGCAAACCATGGAAAGTAAGCTGATGTGCAACACTGTTTGCTGATGCAGTAGTTTTTCACGCATTTCATTCTTTATTACGTCACATCTGAACGTTTTGTTTATGATCCTTACATCCACAGCGACCTCCCTCTTGGTTTCAAGGTCAAGTGTGCAAAATATCATCAAGATTTGAATGTGCTGTAGATTTATTTGTAATACAAACACTCTGACACTGTACTTAAGATTGCTACAGTGTTGTTCTGCGGTAGCGGTCTTACTGGTAAAAAAAAGTAATAATAATACTTATTACTTAATGTATGAAAAATTCGCGGAATTCTGAAAATTTCTCCATCATTTCCCGGATATCTTCCGGATGAAAAAATACGCGGGTATTTCCATGATCTCCGGTTGCTCCTTTTCTTTATAACGTTTATTAAAATTTTATGTGCAAGAAACATCCGTTACACCAGTTTTACAGGGACTGTTTCCTCTCGCCTCACATTTATTTTCATTTAAAAATAAAGCAGATGTTTATTACATTTCTTTTCCTTTGGTTATATAGTCTTTTTTCTTCACTAACGTGCCTCAGAAATGTATGTTTTCTCGTGGCATTTAGGCAAAAATAGTTGTGATTTTTCTGTAAAGAGGTTTTTTTATGTATGTTTCCATGTATTATGAACTTTTGCCTGTCTTATTATTTAATGTAATTGTATTTAATTTGGATATTGAACATTTTTATCCAAGAAATTTTTTATAGAATGTCAGGCATTTAAGAGGGAAAAATTGAGAGTTAATGTGTTGCTAACCTGCTAGTGTGACATTTGTTATTTTAGTGTCACAAAACCAAAAATCATTTTTCCATGTAATCGATACGATGACATGAAGCACAGAAATGTTAATTTGTAAGATCAAGGAAAAAAAACTTGGCAGGAAGTTAGATACTTCATTGGTAACACAATGTATAATATCAAATGCTTTTCAGATTCTGCAGGTAATAGGCGTTAAATATAGAGAGCGAAGAGTTATATTCTACGTGTACAAAAACCAGACTGTAATTATTAGAGTCGAAGGGCATGATAGAGTCGTATTGGTTGGGAAGGGAGTAAGACAGGGTTTTAGACTTTCCCCAATGTTGTTCAATCTGTACATTAAGCAAGCTGTGAAGGATGCAATGAGAAATTTGAAGAGGGAATTAAAGTTCAGGGAGAAGAAATAAATACTTTATAGTTTGCCGATGACATAGTAATTTTGTCAGAGACTGCTAATGATCTGGAAGGGCAGTTGAATGGAATGGGCAGTGTCTTGAAAGGAGGATATAATTTGAACATTAACAAGAGTAAAACGAGGGTAATGGAATGTAATGTCAGAAAATCAGGTGATGCCGAAAAAATTAGATTAGTTAATGAGACAATGAAAGTAGTATATGAGTTTTTTTATTTGGGTAGCAAAATAACTTCTGATGGCCGAAGTAAAGAAGATATAAAATGCAGAATGGCTATGAGAAGAAAAGCGCTCTTGTAAAAGAGAAATTTGTTAACATCGAATATTGATTTAAGCCCAAGGAAGTCCTTTCTGAAGGCATTTGCGTGGAGTGTTGCATTGTATGGGAGTGAAACATGGACGATAAACAGTGCGGACAGGAAGAGGATAGAGGCTTTTGAAATGTGGAGCTACTGACGAATGATGAAGATTAGATGGGTAGATAACGTAACTAATGAGGTGCTTACCCGAATTGGGAGGAAAAGGAGTTTCTGGCTTATTCTGACTCAGAGAAGGGCTACATTCTGAGACATCAAGGAATCGTCAACTTTATAGTAGAGGGAAGTATGTGGGGGGTAAAAATCATAGAGGGAGACCGAGGGACAGTAATCAGATTCAGTAGCATGTTACTTGCCGTTCGTATTCTCAGATGAAGAAGCTTGCTCTGGACAGGGTAGCGTAGAGAACGGCATCAAACCAGTCCGCGGACTGAAGACTACAACAACAGACTTTCAAGAAGGAAAACAGATAAATGAAACAAACTTCGGCATGAAAAAAGGTGAAAAATAGTATTAATCAAATGCATTGTATGAAACGGATAAGAAAACGAATTGGACGAGAATCACATTAAATATATACATATAAAACAGTAATGCAGTGGACAAAAAATTACAGTACAGAGGTATTTAAAGAAATGAAACTTTCACTCTTCAGCGGAGTGTGCGCTGATATGAAACTTCCTGGCAGATTAAAATTGTGTGCCGGAAACGGGACTCGAACGTGCGACCTATGCCTTTCCCGGGCAAGCGCTCTACCGACTGAGCTATCCCGACACGACTCACTATACCGCGTCACAACTTTACTTCCGCCAGTACCACGCCTCCTACTTTCAAACCTTCACAGAAGCTCTCCTGCGAAACATGGAAGACTTGTACTTCTGGAAGAAAGGATATGGTGGAGACATGGCTTAGCCACAGCCTAAGGGAAGTTTCCAGAATGAAACTTTCACTCTGCAGCGGAGTGTGCGCTGATATGAAAATTCCTGGCAGATTAAAATTGTTTGCCGGAACCGGACTCGAACCTGGGACCTTTGCCTTTTGCGGGCAAGCGCAAGGTCGCAGGTTCAAGTCCCGGCTCCGGCTCACAATTTTAATCTGCCATGTTCGCATTTAAACAAATTCTTGCGCAGAAAGTATGGTCTACAAGTAGGTGGGCGTATGCACCTTGTCTGTAGTTTCTGCTAATAAAAATAAGAGGCGTTACTTTCGGGCCACCCCCATGAACCACAGACATTGCCGAGGTGGGGTGGCTTGCGTGCCTCAACGATGCAGATAGCCATACCGTAGGTGCAACCACAGCGGAGGGGTATCTGTGGAGACGTCAGACAAACGTGTGGTTCCTGAAGAGGGGCAGCAGCCTTTTCAGTAGTTGCAGGGGCAACAGTCTGGATGATTGACTGAGCTGGCCTTGTAACATCAGCTAATGTGGCTTTGCCACACAGTTACTGCGAACGGCTGAAAGCAAGGGGAAACTACAGCCGTTACTTTTCCCGAGGACATGCAGCTCTACTGTATGAAGACGCGTATAGTAAGCAGATTCGAGTGGATTTGGGTTGCCGTTCTTATGAAGAGATGAAAAGGCTTGCTCAGGATAGAGTAGGGTGGAGAGCTGCATCAAACCAGTCTCTGGACTGAAGACCATAACAACAACAACAACTTTCGGGACGACCCTCATACCGTGCGGTTGGAGCGACCGACAACTGCACCTGCAGCTTAATCAGAACGAGCCTGGGTGGTGTGTGCGCCGCGGCGGTCACTAAAACAGAGGGGTGATCAGCCGCCGGAGCTGTAACGTGACGGTAATGACTCCATGGAGGGCGACCATGTCTGCCCGCGTGGTTATGGCGGGGCCTGGACCCGCTTCCACAGCGTAACGCGCGCTCTAATGTTTGCCTTGCGGAAACTGCCCAGTCGGCCTGGGGTCGCACCGCCCGCTGACCCACGTATCCGAAATCAATTCTGCAGGTTTGCACAGTAGTTGCCACGCTACGCCGAAAACGCCCCGAAACTCCAGCTTGGCGCTTTGGCCTAATTATGTCACTTTTTTACCCTCGCCAGGGGTTAATGAAACCGGAAAAATTAGCGGACTTTACTGTGTAACACATCCAGATAGACGTTCACGGGGGCGTCGATATGAAAACTGTAGCCATACCAAGCAAGTAAAGTAACATAATTGCTAGGCCAGTGGTCTACAAACTCGTTCGTCAAAACAGCAAAAAAAAAAAAAAAAAAAAAAAAAAAAAAAAAAAAAAAAAAAAAAAAAAAAAAGTTTTTTACTCAAGTTTATTTTTATTTGGTTAACCAGATTTCGGCTTTAAAAAACCATTTTCGGATCTTAGTGTTTTCTCAAAAAAGGCAGTACAATGTTTAGATACAGACTTGCAAGATACCATATACACAAAGGAAAATGACATCTTTGGTTCTAATGTGATAGCAGAATTAAAAATGTAAAAAATTAAAGAATTATAAATGAATATGCAGAAGGAAGAAAACTAGGGGTAAACTTTACTTTAAGCTGTACAATTTACGCATAGAACATTTTCATCGATTAACCATCCCACTGTTTAAAATATCAATAATGGAGGATAGATAACAACTCACCGTAAAGAGGCTCGCTGAGTTGCTGACAGAAACGAAAATAGACAATCAGATTCACACAAGTTAAAATTTTCGCCCATGGCCTTCGCCAGAAAAAGAAACTTATACATTCACGCAATCACTGAGACAACTATACACACACAACTATCATGTTCGGCCACTCCAGCAACACAAGTGGAGGGGGAAGGTTGCTGAGTAAAGGTGGCGATGGAAAGTTCCGCATTGCATGATGGAATTTAAAGGCTCTGATAGGCGAGAATTTGAATTGCGGCAATGAATACAGTGAAGGGAAGGGGCGGGGAAAGGATAAAAGGGAGGTGTAGAGGAGCGTGGGGAGGAAGTGGGGGGGATTTGAAATGACAAGAATAATAAGGAAAAATAAAAATACGAAAAAAAGGAAAAAGTAAAGTTGGGGAAAAAAGGGAAGAATAAAGTTGCGGAAAATAGAAAAAAGTAATTAAAAAAGGTAAAAATAAAAGTAATAAATTAAGGGGATGCTGTAAGTGGTAATACACAGTTGTACGGAAGACATGGATGCAGAATAATGGGTGGGAAAGGAAGAGGGGATGGGGGAGATTTTAGGCCCTGCACCCTACGCCTAACACGTCCCTCATCCCCTCTTCCTTTATTACTGTCCCACTCATTTACTGTCCCATTAATTTCAGATCGAACGGAGCGACAATGAAGCGTGCCCGGGTTTAGCTATTCCTCATATCGATGGCAACCCACATCCATTTGAATCTGCTTACTATATGTATCTTGTGGTCTCCCTCTGCGATTTTTACCCCACATACTTCCCTCCAATGCTAAATTTATGAATCCTTTATGTCTAACAATGTGTCCTACCAATCAAACCTTTCTTTTATTCAAAGCATACCTTTTCGCCCCAATGCACGATTATCCACATAATCTTTAACATTTTTCTGTAGCACCATATTTCAAAAGCCGCTATCGTCTTCCTGTCCGAACTATTTATCATCCGTGTTTCACCATCGTATAAAGCAACATTCCACACCAATGCCACCAGAAAAGACATTTATACGCTTAAATTAATATTAGATGTTAGCATATTCCTCTTTTTCAAAAAAGTTCTTCCAACAGAATGAATTTGTGGCCTTTACTAGCCACGTGAAGGATTTTTAAGTTTTCTGTGCTTGGAGGCTGATGGCCTTAAGATTTAAGATGATGGGCAAAGGGGGAGGATTTCTTTAACTGGCCATGTAGATGCTCGTTAACCTAGTATATTTTTAGTTAACAACTTGAGAAATTTTTCCCCTTTCAACGTCTGATGATGCCCAAAAGAGGCGAAACGAGTCACGTATAAATAAATGAAACATTGCTTTTGTGCAACCAAGACTGTTTTAAAAAAATCACTTCTGAACAACTCAATATGCAGACTTACCTGACGCTGGTAACTAAAGTCAGAGATACCGACACGATTCAGTACACAGCAAGGCAGGTCTATATCTATCGTGGGATACTCTGAAAATCACATTTAAGTGCCTGGCGGAGGGTTCATCGAACCATCTTTATACTATTTATCTCCAATTCCATTCTCGAATAACGCGCGGAAAGAAAGAACACCTGGATGTCTCCGTTCGAGGTCTGATTTCTCGTATTTTATTCTGATGGTCATTTCTATCTATGTAAGTGGGAGTCAACAATATATTTTCGCTTTCGGAGGAAAATGTTTGCGATTGCAGTTTCGTAAGAAGCCCACGCCGCATCGATAAGCGCCGTTGTAATGATTCCCATCCCAGATCCTGTGTCATTTCCGTAACGTTGTCTGCCCTACATCGTGACAATACGAAACGAGCTGCCCTTCTTTGGACTCTTTCGATGTCCTCAGTCAAACGCACTTGATAAGGATCCCACACTGGGCAACAGTACTCCAAAAAAGGACGGACAAGCGTAGTGTATGCAGTTTCTTTAGTAGTCCTGTTGCATCTTTTAAGGGTTCTGCCAAATAAACGCAGTCTCTGATTCGCCTTTCCCAGGACATTATCTAGATGTTCTTTCCAATTTAAGTTTGAAGTAATAGTAATTCCTAGGTATTTTGTGGAGTTTACGCCCTTAACTTTTTACTGATTTATCTTGTAAACAAAGTTTAACGGACTTCTTTTCGTACTCATGTGGACGACTTCACACTTCTCATTATTTAGAGTCAATTGCCAATAGTAATTCCTAGGTTTTCTGTGGAGTTTACAGGCTTCACTTTTGATTGATTTATCTTGTAAACAAAGTTTAACGGATTTATTTTCCTACTATGTGGACGACTTCACGCTTCACAGGTAATGGCCGACTGATTTTTGGTACTGCTGTAGTGGTCTTGGTTCTTCCGGCCACTTACCCCGTCGAGAGCGCTGTTGCGTCGTGAGATTGCAGGCAGACTGCAGCAGCTAAGTTTCCCGAAGGACCCGACACAGAAACAGCTTACGCGGGTGTCTAGTTTCTAGCACCCTGCTGGCCACGATGTGCAAAGCGTGTAACGAGGGAGCTTAGAGACAGCCCAGCGGTGTCGCAGAAGTCGGCGTTGTTTACGCTGTCGCCGGCACTAAAAGCGGCCGTCATCGCCAAGTTTGGACCAAGTGGGTCGCCGGGGAGGGGGCGGGGCTGCGCAGTGCGGGGCAGCTCAGCAGCGGAGTGGCCGCGCAGCCGAGTTTGGGCTGCCTGCAGCCGACGAGGTGTTGCTCTGCCGGTGGCCCGGGTTCTACTGCTGCCGCACTCTCTGTGGTCCATACAATAGCGGGAATTCAGCCGTAACCACATATTTTCATCTGCTGATATTTCGGCTGCAAACCATCCCGCCATTCTCAGAGCGAGTCTGAAGACTGAAGGCAACCAAACCGAACCGGAATCATGTTGGTCGTTACGCCCATTAATCGTCTGAAGGGCCTGTGAACTTCTCCAATTTGCCTTTTGTCATGACCTAGGGGTTTTTGAATGTGGGGTTATATTGCTTAAATTAGTTTTTGATTTGTTTTGTGTAATTGTAGTGTGTTTTAAACTCTGTAATGGCGAGTTATGGAGACCGAAGGCAAAGCGCTCTCGTCCACAGGGTGTTACGAAAAGGTACGGCTATACTTTCAGGAAACATTCCTCAAACACAAAGAAAGAAAATATGGAACGAACATCCAGCGCACAACGCCCACCTCGTGCAAGATCCATGAAAGAAGGTTGAGGGATTCCATCTACCACGCCAAACATGGTCGAGGCTGAACCGCATCAGGACTAGTGAAGGGAGGTGTGCTTACAAATGAAGAAGTGGGGTTTCCTTCCATCTTCTGACTGTGACTGCGGAGCGGAGGAGCAAACCGTAGAACACATCGTCAAACAGTGTCCGCTGCAAACATTTAGCGGTGACGTGGAGAGTTTACATCAAATGACAGAAAGTGCTCTGGACTGGTTGACTCGTTGTCAAATTTGGACATTTCCATATATACAGGGTGTTACAAAAAGGTACGGCCAAACTTTCAGGAAACATTCCTCACACACAAAGAAAGAAAAGGTAGACATGTGTCCGGAAACGCTTAATTTCCATGTTAGAGCTCATTTTATTACTTCTCTTCAAATCACATTAATCATGGAATGGAAACAAATAGCAACAGAAAGTACCAGCGTGACTTCACTTTGTTACAGGAAATGTTCAAAATGTCCTCTTTTAGCGAGGATACATGCATCCACCCTCCGTCGCATGGAATCCCTGATGCGCTGATGCAGCCCTGGAGAATGGCGTATTGTATCACAGCCGTCCACAATACGAGCACGAAGAGTCTCTACAATTGGTACCAGGGTTGTGTAGACAAGAGCTTTCAAATGCCCCCATAAATGAAAGTCTAGAGGGTTGAGGTCAGGAGAGCGTGGTGGCCATGGAATTGGTCCGCCTCTACCAATCTACAAGAATCTCATGTCAACCTACGTAACTTGTAAACTTTATGAATGGGTATAGGATTCTCTTGTCAACCCAGGTAACTTGTAAACTTTATGAATGGGTATAAGGATTCTACCTTGCCCGATATGAAGCACATACCCTTACCAGTGTCGTATAGAATACATCAGACGTGTTTTCCTGTGGAGAATTCGGTTAAACTGTCACCTTGCGATCACATGTTTTAGGTTCCTATTGGAGAGGCTCTTCCTTTCGTCTGCTAATTGCACGGTTTTGCAGTGCGGTCGCAAAACACAGACACAAAACTGATTACAGCGAACAGAGACGTCAATGAACGGACGGACATATGATAATTTTGCGAAAATAAAAAAATTAAAATTTTCATTCGAAGGAAGGCTTGAACCAAGAACCTCTCGCGCCGCAGCTCCTCACGCTAACCTGCTCTATGTTACCTATCACCGGCCGCGGTGGCCGAGAGGATTGAGGTTCGGATCCCCTCTCGGGCATGGATATTTGTGCCGTCCTAGTTCGTAAGTAGTTCATAAGTAGTTTCTAAGTTTAGGGACTGATGACCCCGTAGTTAAGTCCCATAAGCTTGACAAACATTTGAACATTTTTGTTACCTATCTTTCGCATGAACTGCAAAGTTTTTATATTTTGTTTTTTTTTTTTCATAGTTCCACACAACTTCTTCCTGTTTTCTCGACTGATCTGTGTTCAGTTTTTCATGGCCTATTCACTGCGCCAACTTATAACTAGATCTGAGGGGGGTGCGATGGGGAGGTTCCCTTGTGAGAAGTCATCGTCACAGCACCGACGACAGTAGTCGTGCCCCCTCTAAGTAAAGTATATATGAACACATACACACTGTTTTCGCCGCGGTGGAGTGGCCGAGCGGTCTAAAGCGTCTCGCTGCGGAGCGCGCGGTTACTCGCCGTGGAGGTTCGAGTCCTCCCTGGGGCATGGGGGTGTCTGTTGTCCTTAGGTTAGTTTACCTTAGTTTAAGTAGTTTGTAAGCTACAGACTGATGACCACGCAGTTTGGTCCGATAGATTTACACACATTTAAACATTTAAACACTGTTTTCATGGGATCCCAAAAACGGATTTCGTAGACCGATTTCCCAATTCCGCTTTCGGTTGGTCATGTAAACACTCCAAAATCGATTCTGGAAATCCACTTTTGTAAAGCGGTTTTCCAGTACCATAATCGATTTTCGTACCCATGAAACACAACCATTTTTGAAGTGGTCTTGGCATCTCAGATTGTGTTTTCCACTGACCCCAGGTCACAGAAGAGCCCGTAAAGCTTGGTGTCAAAAACACAGTACATGGTCGTTGGAACAGTGATCCCAGGTTATGTTCACGGATGATTCTTGCCGAGATTTCATCTGGCCTTAACCAGGAATCAGATTCCAATCCCTTAATGTCCTTGAAAGGGACCTGTATGGAGGTAGCGGTTGGATGGCCTGGGGTGGGATTATGATTGCTGCACGTACACCCCTGCATGCCTTTCACTGAAGAACTGAAACAGGTCATTTTTCACCAATGTTTCCGCCTTTTCAGGAGTGCAGTGGGTCCCACCTTCCTACTGATAACGCACGGCCCCACCGAGCTGCTATCGTAGAGGAGTACCTTGAAACAGAATACATCAGGTGAATGGAATGGCCTGCTGTTCTCCACACCAGGGTGCGTTCACACTGCCGGCCGGGCCGAGCCGAGCCGGGATATGCCGAGCCGATGGCATGGGTGTTCATACTGCACGCCAGGCCGATCCGAGACGAAAAAGAGGGGGAAAATCAACTTTTCCGAATTTCAAGTTGTAAAAAATTTTGACGGTGTATAAGACCACGCCAAATTGTTTTATGAAGTTATTTTTGCCTTAAAAGCTTAGCCTTGTCTGTGAAAAAATAAAAAGTTTACTTTTCATTCCGCGCGAGTTTTTAGTTTTGTAACGCTTATCACTCGATTTTGATGAAGGTATGCGGATAAAAAACTGATTTTTGGGCACATGGTAGCACAACATCTTAGCTTTCGAATAAAACAGAGCTGATATAGGGAAGTCGGGGGTTCGAATCCTAACTCGGGCAAGGGTGTTTGTGCTGCCTTTAGTATAAGTTAGTTCGTAATTTGTTTGTAAGTTTAGGGACTAATGACCCAACAGTTAGGTTCCAGAAGCTTTAAAAACATTTCAACAATTTTTGATATAGGCAGGTGGAGACGGTCGATGTTCGTCCCCCTACAGTGCATACTGTAATTTATGGGAAAATTCGAAACACTAAAAATTAAATACTGCACTTGATCACAGCTCAATAATTAGTGTTAGTGAAATTAGATCTGAGTTGTATTTTTTACCTTGTTTCACAATTGTCTTTCACACAACCGAGCACAAATTTATATTCGTTATCATATTTATGTGAAGCATTTTTTGTACTGTGCTTAAGTAATGAATTACATGACCATCAACTTATGCAATTGTGATTCTTTCCTCATCAGTCGCTACTAGGTTAATTAATTTTCATCTTTAGTTGTATGCTATACCAGACAACCTGATCAGTTTTACATTTTAGAGTCTGAGTTGTCGTCCAACTGATTACTTACAACAGTCATATTCAGACATACACACGTGTACTTCTAAACACACACACACACACACACACACACAAACACACACACGCGCGCGCGCGCGCGCGCGCGTAGTACGGCAGTAGAAGAAATAATTGTCCACTTACTTACTTTATTGTGTATGGTTCATTACCAATTAAGTTCCGATTATCTAGACAATGGACCTTTCATCCTTAAAACAGTTTCATACGTGATTAAAGAGGAATAATGTGTTGAAATACATGATTATAATGCAATCGAGAATAAATGATGCTTTTTGTTAAGTATGCGCACTCGATTTACAAATCGTGTATTGAAAAAGTTCGATAGCGGGCAGCTTACTGTTCTAAGCATTTTAGACCATACTTTACGGCAAGTGAAATGGAGCTAAAAGTATAGAAAAGTTTTTGAAATAGTATTCGCACCGATATCTACATCCTTTCACAAGTAATTGAGAGTTATCTGAGTGGCGTCATGCCGCGATCGCAAGCCTACCAACTCGGCGGCTGTTCAAAAATAATGTTCAAATGTTTGTTAAGCTTATGGGACTTAACTACGGGGTCATCAGTCCCTAAACTTACAAACTACTTATGAACTACTTACGAACTAGGACGGCACAAATATCCATGCCCGAGGGGGGATTCGAACCCCCGACCGTAGTGGCCGTGCTGACCGTGACTGGAGCGCCTCAGTCACCTCGGCCACCGCGGCCGGCTCGGCGGCTGTTGAGCGTAGTGTGAAGCACTGCAGTGCCGAAAAATTTGAACTGCTGGCCACGTCTGTCGGCCCCTCGTGATGTGTTAATGATCCATAACCAGAGAACAAATGTTCAAATGTTTGTATAGTTTATGGGACTTAACTACGGCCGGCTGCGGTGGCCGAGGGGACTGAGGCGCTCCAGTCACGCTCTGCACGGCCACTACGGTCGGGGGTTCGAATCTCCCCTCGGGCATGGATATTTGAGCCGTCCTTAGGATAAGCTAGTTGATAAGTAGTTTGTAAGTTTAGGGACTGATGACCCCGTAGTTAAGTCCCATAAGCTATACAAACATTTGAACATTTGGACTTAACTACGGGGTCATCAGTCCCTAAACTTACAAACTACTTATGAACTAGCTAATCCTAAGGACGGCACAAATACCCATGCCCGAGAGGGGATTCGAATCCCCGACCGTAGTGGCCGCGCAGACCGTGATTGGAGCGCCTCAGTCCCTTCGGCCACCGCGGCCGGCTCCAGAAAACATGTATGAAGTAATTTTTCTTGGGTGCTGACCGATTATAATGGACAAATATTTGGTGCGGTTTTACATAATGTCATACTCGACTTTATGAACAGGCACACAACTGGTTTTTAGTCCACACCAGACAATTAACTGAATATATATTTCGTGTTTGGAAATATAAGAGAAGAAAAAATTAATGTAAACAGCGACTTTACAGCTGATGGACTGAAATAAAATTTTCTGACACTATACTTAATGGCTTTCTAGTTGGAGTTGATAAAAGTAGTAGTCCAAATATACACTTATAAATGCATCTACTCCTAATACAAAATATACACCAATTTTACTTTCGCTTCTGTAACTCTCGTAAAATGTTGTACCAGAACGTGAAAATAACTGATAACAGCGTGTCCCACATTAAAGCACTACCCTCACGTCTGTGATTAAGTTACGAATTAATTAAGTAAAAAACAATACGGAACAGTGACATTAAAATCACGTAGTTACGTCCATATAAAATATGCTACAAGTACTGGCTACGGGCATACATGAGGTGTACCGGTTTTATATGCGTCATGCTGTACTATATTTCAGCTCATCTCCACGTTGAAAGAACTCTAAACAGCTCTCAGATTATTATTGTTATTATTATTGCTGTTACTTTTTTAAGGGACTGTCTGAGGGGATGGTACTTTCATTTCGATTAACTGAAAGAAAAATATACTCATTTAGTTTAGTCTCAGACTGCAGGACAGGTCAGTAAAAGATAGAAGCGTGTCTCGCGTTTTTTCTCTCTTTTTTTTTTCTTGGTGGGCTTGTCCCCAGCAACAAGGAATCCCCACCCACTGTCAGCAGAAGATCGAAGAAAATACGGAAGTTACCAAAACTGGTTCATTGCCGTCTACTTCGAGTCAGCTAACAGTTAATTGATTTCGATATCGTATATATTAAAAGAATCTACGAAAACTAAAGTCACTCGGCCAGGCCTAACTACCTACCCGATTTCCTTCATTTTTGTTTTAAACGAAAGATATTCATCCACAGATTTATCATCAAGTATCAGAATTTACACAACTCTCGCCTTTCTTTTTCTATACTCAAACGCGATTCCTTCTGTATATTTCTTATGGGGATGTCCTTGCTGTAAACTAAATTCAGTCGGTCAGGCCGTTCTATCTGACTTTTAAACGAAAGGTATCCATTCGCAGATTTGTCATTAAGGTTCAGAATTAACTTAAGAGCTTCCATCCTTTATTTTTATTCAAATGCGGTATGCTTCTGTCCTTGCATTGAATATTTTAAACGGTTTGTTTTACGATATCTAATTAAGGAACGCAGTTCTTTTTGACCTAACAACACTCAGCGGATCAAGCTCTTTCATTTGCGCTTTTAAACACTTGCTTTGATGATTCTGAAGAAAGCTATGCGTGAACATTCAATTTTACTTCCCTTTTTTCCCAACTTTTTTTGTCTCTCCACTATCAGTGCGAAGTATTCGTATGGGTCCTCTAGTTTTAATACTATTGTTCTGACAATGTAGTGACTCGTCGAGTTTTAAGCACATGGGACTTAACAATGTGGTCATCAGTCCCTAAACTTACAAACTATTTATGCACTAACTAAGACTAAGGACGGCACAAATATCCATGCCCGAGGGGGGATTCGAACCCCCGACCGTAGTGGCCGTGCAGACCGTGACTGAAGCGCCTCAGTCCCCTCGGCCACCGCGGCCGGCAAGCACATAAGAAACAGTGGTAAAGGACTCGTCCCATGAATTTCAACTGATGTTTAGAAGAGTTTTTCCTTATGAGAACAGCTAATTTTTTTATTTATTTTTTATTCATTTAACAGAATTAATAGTAATAAAAGAAAAAATAAACAAAACATATGTTCACAAGTGTTATTTAAAAAAAAGAAGCTATTAAGCAGAGAGTTTTGTATTGGAAACAGGCCGGAGACGTGAGACACTTGTGTTGCAGAAGCAACACTGTAGCCAAATATTAAACGTTCCGAATGTCGTGGGCTCGGCGTGAGCCGGTTGAAGCGGAGTCCTCTCGGCCCGGCCGGCAGTGTGAACACGGCCTATACCCCATCGAGCACGCCTGGGGTGTTCTCGCTCGACGTATCGCTGCACGTCTTCAAACCCCTAGGGCACTTGAGAAGCTCCGACAGGAACTGGCGCAAGAATAGGAGGCTACACCCCAGCAGCTGCTCGACCACCTGATTCAAAATATACCAACCCATTGTGTGGCCTGTGTATGTGTCTTGGTGATCATATCCCTTATTGATGTCGGGATACATGCGCAGAGCCGGCCGCGGTGACCGAGGGCACTGAGGCGCTTCAGTAACGGTCTGCACGGCCACTACGGTCGAGGGTTCGAATTCCCTCTCGGGCATGGATATTTCTGCCGTCCTTAGTATTAGCTAGTTCATATGGAGTTTGTAAGTTTACGGACTGATGACCCCGTAGTTAAGTCCCATAAGCTATACAAACATTTGAACATACATGCGCAGAAAATAGTGACTTTTGTAGCACGTGTGTTTCGGGACGGTTTTCTCAACTTATCAGCAATACAGCAAACTTACAGATCTGTGTCGTGTGTGTTTCCTATGTGCCTATGCTATCAGCACCAGTTTTGTGTAGTGCCAGTTTTTGTGACACCACAATCTGCAGTTATCGTTAGTTTATGAGCTCGAGTATAGAATAGCATACAGGTGGCAGGGAGAGGAGATGGTACTAATGGAGCAAGAGAGAGAGAGAGAGAGAGAGAGAGAGAGAGAGAGAGAGAGAGAGAGAGAGAGAGAGAGAGAGATCAGAGTGAGAGACAGAAACAATAGCAGTAAAAATGTTAAATGTTCTACATCTTCACCTACATCTATATAAGTATTCCGCTAATCACATTTAAGTGCATTGCGGAGGATTCATCGAATCAGTTTTGCTCTATTTCTCTAACGTTCCCTTCTCTAATAGCGCGGGAAAAAGGAACAACTAAATCTTTCTGTTTTCGATCTGATTTATTTTATTAAGATGATCTCGTTTCCCTACTTACTTGGGTGCTAACAAAATGTGATCGCATTCGAAAATAAATCTCGCCGCAGCGAATATCGCCTTTCTTCTAATGAATTTCACCCCAACTAGTGCATCATTTCCGTGACACTCTCTACCTTATATCGCGATAATACAAATCTAGCTGTCCTTCTCTCAACTTTCTCCATATCCTCCGTCAGTCCCACTTGGTGGGGATTCCACACTGGGCAGCAATACCACAAAATAGAACGCACTAGTGTAGGCAGTTTCTTGAGTAGATCTGTTGTTTCCTCTAAGTGTTCTACCAATGTAACGTAGGCTATGGTTCGCCTTCCCTACAATATTTTCCATGTGTTCTCAAATTCAAATGTTCAAATGTTTGTTAAGCTTATGGGACTTAACTACGGGGTCATCAGTCCCTAAACTTACAAACTACTTATGAAGTACTTACGAACTAGGACGGCACAAATATCCATGCCCGAGGGGGGATTCGAACCCCCGACCGTAGTGGCCGTGCTGACCGTGACTGAAGCGCCTCAGTCACCTCGGCCACCGCGGCCGGCATGTGTTCTCGCCAATTTAAGTTGTTCGTAATTGTTATTCATAGGTATTTAGTGGAATTGACGGTCTGTAGATTAGACTCATCGTGTATATGAAGTTTAACGGATTTCTTTTAATAGTCACGTGGATAACTTCACACATATTATTATTAAGGGTCAATTACCCATTTTTGCACCATGCAGATATCTTATCTAAATCCTTTTGTAGTAGCTTTCGATCTTCTGGTGACTATACTAAACGCTAAATGAATCTCCCGCGAACAGTCTGGGAGATCTTCTCAGAGTGTCTCCTAAATCGTTCATAAGGATCAGTAGCGGCCCTGTAACACTTCCCTGGGAAATCCCATACATCACTTCTACTCGATGACTTTCCGTCGATTACTATGTACTGTGTCCTTTCTGACAGGAAATCGCGAGTCCAATCGCGCAACTGTGGCGATATTCCATAAGCATGCAATTTGATTAGAAGACGCTTGTGAGGTACAGTGTTAAAGTCCTTGAAATCGAGAAATATGTAATCGATTTGAGATCCCTTGTCGATGACATGTATCACTTCATGTGAGTAAAGAGGAAGTTTCGTTTCACAAGAACGATACATTCTGAATCCGTGTTGGATGTAGGTCAATAGTTCGTTCTCTTCGAGGTAGTTCATAATATTTGAGTATGTGTTCTAAAATCCAGCTGCAAATCTACGTCACTGGTGTAGGCTTATAATTTTGCGGATCACTCCTATTGTCTTTCTTGAATATTGGAGTGACCTGTGCAACTTTCCTTTCTTTCGGTACGTATCTTTCACTGAGCGAGCGGTTGTACATGATGGCTAGGTATAGGGCTATTGCATCAACGTCTCTGAAGGAACATAATCGGTATAAAATCGGAACCAGGAGACATACTTCTGTTAAGTGATTTGAGTTCGTTTAATACTCCAGTGATATCTACATATATTTCGCATGCTGGGGGTTGTTTTTTATTCGAATTCTGGAGTATTTTCGTCGTCTTCTTTGGTGAAGGAATTTCGAAAAGCTGCTTTAGCAGAAATGTCAACAGTGGCATCACTATGAAGGAATTGACTTTATTGGTTTTTTTCTTTGCTTTTGCAAGAGTGATCTAACCTCTTTTGTGTACCACGGTGGGTCAACCACCTCTTTCATTAATTTATTTGGTATAAATGTCTCAATAGGCGAGGATATTACTTCTTTGAATGTAAACCACGTCTGATGTATTGGAGAGATAATAACAGAGGGGAGGCAGTGGAAATAAAAAAGAAAGATTAGTGGAGACCATACCCAAGCTTTGGGGGTTTGTATAGCCCCGACAGGAAACCCATAACAAGAAAAATTTGAACCGCTAACCACATATTGCATACCGACGCGTTAAAGTTTCCCGGTCTAGGGTTACAAGCCAGACCAAAACATCCACAAGGACATGTGTGGAGAGCAGAAGATGGTGACTGAAGAGAGAGCTTGAGAAAGAGACAGAGGCTACGTTAGAGAAAAAGAATGGGACAAACATAGTGTTGGAAAATCGAGTAGAGAAGAAGATATGAACAAGATCGAGGTAAGGGGTTAAAGACGGTGACAGCAGAAGAAAGGAGAAGGAGATAACTGCAGAAAACGGTGACAGGGAAAGAGGACATTTTAAGTGGCGGAAAAAGGGGGAGGCTGTGTTTGAGGAGAGACTAGTAAAAGATCTGAGCATGTTCTGTGTTTAAAGGGCGCGAGTATGTTCGCATGAAAGAATTTTTGGTAAGGAAGGCGGAAAAGACAGAGGGCGCTGGCACTCCACTATCCTGTGACATTCTTTTAAATACCATCACATTCGCTGCTAATTATAATACGATAACAGCATTCTACATACTTGTCCTACTTACCAGAAACCGTAAACAACGGACGTGCTACTGTACTGGTAACGAGATACTCACCTGCAAAAGAAGAAAAGTACCTTTTGTTATCTGTTCATTAAAGCATTTTGGTAATGGAACTACAAATTTACTAATATCAATCTTATATCTTTAAACGAGCAATTCATATATATATATATATATATATATATATATATATATATATATATATATATATATATATATGCTCTAAGTATTTCGAGGAAATTTTGTATTAACACAGGTTTTTTCTTTCGAAATTCAGCTACACACACACACACACACACACACACACATATATATATATATATATATATATATATATATATATATATATATATATATATACTCCTGGCCATTAAAATTGCTACACCACGAACATGACATGCTACAGACGCGAAATTTGACCGACAGGAAGAATATGCTGTGATATGCAAATGATTAGATTTTCAGAGCATTCACACAAGGTTGGCGTCTGTGGCGACACCTACAATGTGCTGACATGAGGAAAGTTTCCAACCGATTTCTCATACTCAAACAGCAGTTGACCGGCGATGCCTGGTGACACTTTGTTGTGATGCCTCGTGTAGGGATGCCTCGTGTTGATAAACGTCGGATGTAGCCTATCGCGATTACGGTTTATCGTATCGCGACACTGCTGCTGGCGTTGGTTAGCAGAATGTGGAATCGGTGGGTTCAGAAGAGCAATACGGAACACCGGGCTGGTTCTGCACGAACAATTCGATGTTTGCAGCAGCATGAACTATCAGCTCTATCGGAGCCCATGGCTGCTGTTACCCTTGACACTGCATCACAGACAGTCATCATGATGGTCGCATCCGTTTGGCGACAATCGCGCTGAACGTACATTGGAAGCGTGTATTCGTCGTCGCCATATCACCGTCTCACACGTCTCCGTTACCTCTTGTTCGCATCGACGGAACTTTGAACAGTGGCCATAACATTTCAGATCTGTTGCGACCCGTGCCTCTACCCTTCATTCGATCCCTCCAAAACTCAGCAGGATAATGTACGATCGCATGTTGCGTGTTCTGTACGGGCCTTTCTGGACACGGAAAATGTTCGACTGCAGCCGTGGCCAGCACATTCTCCAGATCTCTCACCAACTGCAAACGTCTGGTCATTGGTGGCCGAGCAACTACAATACGCCGATTACTGCTCTTGATGAACTGTGGTATCGTGTTGAAGCTGCATGGGCATCTATATTATGTACACGCCATCCAAGCTCTGTTTGACTCAATGCCCAAGCGTATGAAGGCCGTTATTACAGCCAGAGGTAGTTGTTCTGGGTACTGATTTCTCAGGATCTATGCAACCAAATTGCGTGAAAATGTAATGACATATTAGTTCTAGTGTAATATATTTGTCCAATGAATATCCGTTTATCATCTGTATTTCTTCTTGGTGTAGAAATTTTAATGGTCAGTAGTGTATATATAACAAGAAATTAATTTCTTGTTTTTCGGATCGCATTAAGATACGTTACCCGTCGCCACTGGGGCACTACAATAAATGTGGTTTTCTTTGGCTGCACCAACGGAGTGAAACAGTCTCTGCAATTGTAGCCAACCTATGGACTTCGGAATATCTAGGAAATTTTGTACAAAAATATTTACTGTGACACCCAACTAGGAACATTTATGGTTATTTTCGTTTAACGTTTGCAATTCATGTGTAGGTGATGTTGCAAAATATTTATATAACAATACCACTATGTAAGAGAAAAAATTCCCGCGTAACTTTTGGTCCGCCGATATTTCTGTTTATTTCCACAACGCGTTTCAAAGGGTTAAACCTCAATCATCAGCTATATTTTTGTGTATTATGGCACATGGAAGTAGTGGTACGCTTAGAATATCCTCATTGTGGCGTAGGATCTCTAATTCCACGTGTTGTGTCAGTTTATGTTTATGTGTGTGCAGACGAGTTGAAAACCTTGTCGTCACGTAAAACGATGGTTGATTAGGTTAGCTGCATGGAAAGCCATTAGTAGCTACGGAGATGATTTTCCAAAAACGAAGCTAGTTCATAAGTAGTTTGTACGTTTAGGTACTGATGACCCCGTAGTTAAGTCCCATAAGCTTAAGACGTCTTTTATCAGAAGAGCTTGGTACATATCTTCTGCAATACCCTTCAGGTGCGTGATTTTGTCCGCCTCAGTCATGTTCGGATTGACTATGTTACACAGGGCCAAAACATTCTGTATGTACGATTGTGTCGGCTCACCATGTCGTTGGGCCCGGTTCTCCAGTTGTTCTTCCGCCGAATGGATTTGTCGCTGGCGGCCTCCAAACGTCTTCTTAAGTTCCTCCTGGAACGTCTCCAAAGTCATTCAACTTGTCTTCGTTGTTCTCGAACCATTGCTGGGCTGTTCCGTCCAGATAGAAGTAAATGTTGACCAAGCACATCGTATGATCCCACCTGTTGTACTTGGCGACTCGGTCGAACCCTTTTAGCCATTTGTTGGGGTCCTGTCCAACGTCTCCAGAGAACACCGACGGGTGTCTGATGTGCAGCTGACTGGTTTCGTTTCCATGGTTCTTCTGATGATACGGACTTTTGGAAGGATGTACTCGGTAAAGCCCTTGTATTCCGGTTCCAGTCCGTGTAAGCGACGGCTATTACGTTGCCTAATCGGAGCCACGGCCATGCAGCTGTTGCACAGGATACCCGGCGCCTCCACCAAACAATGTCGCGTTGCAATGGAAGTAGGTGGCAGCAAGATCGTACTTCACTCAGCTTCAAATTCCGGCTCTTCAGCGATCCCCAATCGAGTTACCGGAGCATTTCCGTGACACTCACGCATTGGTCGAACCTACCGGTATCAAACCTAGCTGCTCGCCTCTGAACTGCTTTTATGTCTTCCTTTAAACTGATCTGCTGCGGGTCCCAAACACTTAAGCAATACTCAAGACGTAGGCCGTAGAAGCGTTTTATACTAGGTCTCCTTTACAGATGAAGTACATCTTCCCAAAATTCTCCCAATAAACCGAAGTCGGCTGTCTGCCTTACTCACAACTGTCCTTACATGCTCGTTCCATTTCATATCGCCCTTCAATGCTACTCCTAGATATTTGAACGTCGCGACTGCATCAAGAAGCTCATTACTAATACTGTATTCGAACATTATGGGATTGTTTGTCTACTCATGCGTATCACCTTACATTTTTCTACATTGAGAGCTAGCTGCCATTCTTCGCACCAACTAGAAATTTTGTCTAAGTCATCCTGTATGCTATTACAGTCAGTTAAAGACGACACCCTCCCATACACCACAGCATCATCAGCAAGCAGCCGCAAATTACAAGTTAGTCTGTCCATTAGATCATTTATATACATAGAAAATAATAGCGGTTCTATCATACTCCCCTGGGGCACGCCTGACGATACACTCGTCTCTGATAAACACTCGCCGTCGAGAACAACGTATTGCGTTCTATTACTTAGTAAGTCTTCCAGCTAGTCACAAATCTGTGAACCAATTCCATAAGCTCGTATCATCGTTACCAGTCTGCAGTGTGGCACCGCGTCAAATGCCCTTTTGAAATCGAGGAAAGCACAATCTACCTGTTGTCCTTCATCCATGGCTCGCAAGCTGTCATGTGAGAAAAGAGCAAGCTGAGTTTCACATGAACGATGCTTCCTGAACACGTGCTGGTTCATAGAAAGAAGCTTTACGGCCTCAAGGAAATTTACTATATTCGAACTGAGAGTAGGTTCCAAAATTCTACAGGAAACTCATGTCAACGATTTTGGCCTGTAATTATGTGGGTCAGTTCTCTTTCCTTTCTTATAAACGGGACAGTAGGTTAAAACAACAGAAGCCGTGCGGTCTGGAGCGGTCCGTCACGTTACGGATCACGAGGCCTCCCGCGTCGGAGGTTCGTATCCTCCCTCAGGCGTGGATGTCTGTGTTGTCCTTAGGTTAGTTTAATCAGTTGAAGTAGTTCGTAAGTCTAAGGACGTATGACGAAAGTAGTTTGGTCCCATAGAATTACAAACATTTTTGATTTAACATGAAACTTTGTTTCTTCAGAAGCCCCTCCGTATTGTTCTTACTTCCATGGTATTATCGGTGGTGATCGTATCTTTCGGGCGTTGCAAAGATAGAATTTATGTCAGTTCGTGGTATTTTTGAGTGTTCAAACAAATTGAGTACAGATCGTACTTTTTATTTATTTATTTTTTAACAATGCCTTAATTGTCGTAACATCGGTTGGCGTACGCAATGGTGATTAATAAAGCGCAAGGCCAATCGTTGGGAGTTTGTGGAATAAATCTCGAATCGCTGTATTTTTCCCATTGGCAGTTGTGAGAGTTGGTACAGCATCTGTACCAGTGTTGCCAACTCTTGGTAATTTTCTCCGTCACACCAACACCCCAAATTCCGTCAAAATGCGTCAGAATTAGATGTCTCTGTATTTTCTTGCAACATAAAAAGAAATGCATTTTAAAACATTTACTTTGTTTATGCGTCAGCAAAACATTTAAAAATCCGTCAAAATTAGGTAATCCCTTGCAGAAATAAGATAAAATTAAAATTTATGCTACACATAATACTCTTTACTTCGTTTACGAGTGGGACAAGCATTTAAGAATCTGTCAAATACAGTCAATGCAATGATCTCACTATTCAGAATTCCCCGAGCTAACTCGTAAAGCAAAACACATCATTGTTATCGTCCTGCTACTGAGACACGTGTAGTCTCTTTGCATCCAGAGGCATATGACACCGTAATGTTTATTTTACTTAGTTTTCCAGTAACTGGAGTTGTTTATTATTTTGTTTTAGAGCAAAAATACGTTAATATGCTATGCTAGTGTCTTGCAGGCACAGAATGATTTGCATCTAATAGGTTTTACAAAGTAAATGTTATATTTTTCTTCAAAATTATATGAAAACAGCAATATCGATAAAAAAGTTAATTTGTAACAATATTCGTCAAAAAAATCCGTCAACCGTCAAAGCTAAATTTTACCCGACATACAATCCGTCAAGTTGGCAATGCTGATCTGTACTGTTCGGTTTCACTACAGGCGGATAGGCAGAAATTATCGTTCATCCATTTCACAAACTCGCGTGGAGATATAAAGATGTTATAAAATACATTTCTATTCTGCTCGCTGCGAGAGAAACATGCTAAGCTGTGCTGTAATAATGTGCGGTTTTTTTCCTTTTCGTAGTAATTTGTAACATAAAACAGGGATTTTTTTAATGAAATTGATTTGAAAAGGGTGGATGATATAGACGCAGAGGGGAGGGAGGAGATGTATATGTTGTGGGTTAAGAGGGAGTGGTTGGAAGGTGATGGAAAAAGATTGGGGGGAAGAGGAGGTGGACAAAGGAAGGGGGAAGGAAGGGACAAAAATGTTCAAATGTTTGTATAGTCTACGGGACTTAACTACGGGGTCATCAGTCCCTATACTTACAAACTACTTACGAACTAGGACGGCACAAAAATCCATGCCCGAGAGAGGATTCGAACCCCCGACCGTAGTTGCCGTGCAGACCGTGACTGGAGCGCCTTAGTCAAGGAAGTGATAGATATGGGGAGAAGAAGAGAAGAGATTAGGGTATATATCCCAGGCACATTAGCTACTGTGAAGCATTGTCGGGTTTGTTAGTAGTTTTATAAACTTTTGTTGTTGGAGGGGGGAGCTGCAGGTCATTTGATCTCACCAAATGCACTTAAGGGAGTCGGTTGCCTGCTGCCATACCCCATCATCTACAAATTTCGGCAGCAGTCCTAACCCAAACGTTGGTCTTACTTTTCATACTGATCTTTTTGGATACATAACGCAGTGCTGCTTGAGATCTCTGCGCAAACACGGCTGCTCTTGCTCATCAAGTGTTGTCCGAGTGACACTGTGTTGACCTTGGTAAGAGGTAATGGCCTGACATACGGTATTCCCAGCACGCTCTTGACACCGTCGATATCGAAACACTGAATTCCCTAACGATTTCCCAAATGGAATGTAGTGAGCGTCTAACTACCAACCGGCGTTCAAAACTCTGTTCTCGTCGTTTCACGTGAATCACCAGAAACGAGGGCTCCTCATGTGGCGACCCTTTCACACCTTGTGCACGCGATACTACTGACATCAGCACCACCGCATATCGCTACGATGTGTTTTCGTCTCAGTATAATACCCATTCTTTCCCTGTAGGTTAGTTACGTTTACGGAAGAATTTATAAAATTTTCCACGCCTTTCTACTGCCGAAAGCTTTTTGTACATCTACGTCTACATATTTACTGTACAAATGACATTTAACTGTCTGCCAGAGAGTTTATCGGCCTTTTGATAATATTAAGTGGAGTGCACTCTTTCAAATTCCGAACGTAACAGGGGTAAAATAAATGAAAGTTTTATAGAACATGCACAAAAACCCAACATCAATTGTAAGAGTCGTTGGGCGTGAAAGGTACGCGATGATTGGGAAGGGAGCAAATTGGTGTAGCCTTTCGTCAATATTATTAACTCTGTGCATTGAGCAAGTTCTGAAGGAAAGCTATGAGAAATTTGGAGAAGGAATTAAAGTTCAGGGATAAGAAATAAAAAACTTTGCGGTTTGCAGATAACATTGTGATTCTGTCAGGGAAAGGTCTTGACAGGGCAATTGAACGGAATGGACAGTGTTTTGAAAGAAGGGTATAAGATGAGCATTAACTAGAGCATAACAAGGGTAATGGAATCCAGTGTAAGAGAATCGGGCAATGCTGAAGGAATTTGATTAGGTAATGAGACGATAAAAGTAGTAGATGCGTTTTGTTATTTGGGAAGAAGATATAGCCGAGCGGGAGTAGCAGAGCGGTCTGGAGCGCCACGTTGCAGATCGCGAGGCATCCCGCGTCGGAAGTTCGAATCCTCCCTCGGGCATGGATGTTTGTGTTGTCTTTAGTATAAGTTAGTACATATAGTTTGTAAGTTTAGGGAATGATGACCCCGCAGTTAAGTCCCATAAGGTGTACAAACATTTGAACATTTGAAGGAAGATATAAAATGAAGAATGGCTATGCGAAGAAAAACATTTCTGAAGAAGACAAATTTGTTGACATGTTAGGAGGTCTTTTCTGAAAGCATTTGTCTGGAGTGTAGCATTGTATGGGACTGAAAAGTGGACAAAAAAGCATTTCTGAAGAAGACAAATTTGTTGACATGTTAGGAGGTCTTTTCTGAAAGCATTTGTCTGGAGTGTAGCATTGTATGGGACTGAAAAGTGGACAATAAGGAGTTCAGACAAGAACATGATTGAAGCATTTGAAATGTGGTGCTACAGACGAAAGCTGAAGATGACGATCATGTAACTGATGAGGTGGTACTGAATAGAATAGGAGAGAAAAGAAATTTATTGGCTAATCTTGACTAAAATAAAAGATTGTTGGGACACATTCTGAAACATCATGGAATAGTCAGTTTAGAATTGCACAGGGAGACCGAGAGATGAATACAGTAAGCTGTTTCAGATGGATGTGGCTTGCCGCAGGGTAGGGTGGAGAGTTGCATCAAACCAGTTTTCGGACTGAAGAGTACATCAACAGCAATAAAATTGTTTAAAAATTGCCAGTTTTCGCTCCAAGCATTTATCTAAATCGTTTTTCGGTCGCTCTTGATCTTATGGGAACTTTGCTAACCGATAAAAACATCATCCGCAAGCAGTGTAGGACAGCTGCTCAGATAGTCTCCTAATTCGATTATAACGACAACACTAGGGGTCCTGTAGCACTTCCCTGGGGAACACCAGATATCACTTCTGTCTTACTCGATGACTTTCCATCAGATACTACAAACTGTATCCTTTCTGAAAAGAAATCCCTTGTTGCGGTGCGCGGGGCCGTTCCCCGTCGGAGGTTCGAGTCCTCTCTGGGGCATGGGTGTATTTTTCCTCCTTAGTTTAAATCAGTTTAAGTAGTCTGTAGGTCTAGGCATTGATAACCTAAGTCGTTGAGTCCCATACGATTACAAAGTTTATCTGAAAATAATTTATAAATCGAATTGCAGAACAAGCAAGCAATTTGATTACAAGCGGTTTGTAAGGTAAGGTGTCAAAAGCCTCCAGGTAATCTAGAAATTTGCAATCGATTTGGCATCCCTTGACGATTGTACTGATCACTTCATGTGAGTATTAAATGATATTTGTACTCTTAACATACTTGTTTCCCCTTCATGAATTTCTCTTCTCATCAATGTAGTTCATAGTCTTAGAATCGATATATGGAGGGTCGTCCTCAAAGTAAGTTCCGTTTGTATTTCTATCCGCGGCATCGCTACGATCGCAGTTCCGAGCATGTGCGGCAGTTACTCTGACTCAACGAGAAGACATGTGCGCCATTTTAAGATCGCTACCGCCGACTATTGCTTTATAGTGCTTCTTTATAATGTCAGCAGTAATTGGAAATATCACCACGTGTGAAATCAGATCTGTGATTCGTTTAATAAATGCAAAGAGTTTTAAACCAACAGAAATCATCGGCAAATTTGCGAGGTTTACGGGCAAAATGCTATGAGTGATTCAATGGTTAGGAGATAGGTCACACTGTTGAATGAAGGACGTGATCAAGTGCACGACGAAGAACGAAGTGAACGCCTGTCTGTGTTTACTGATGAACTGGTTCACACAATTAACAGTACATTAAGCACAACCGTAAGTTTTCACTTAGTGTCGTTGCTATGGAAGTTCCGCCGCAAGTCTCATGATCACTAATTCATGAAATTGTTACTGAAAAACTGAAATTTCGAAAAATTTGCTCACGTTGGATACCCAAACTCTTTACTGAACAACGGAAAATAACGGATGGGGCAGTGCATTACAATGAAGAAAGCGATGGTTTTCTTTCTCGGAAAGTCACGGGGGATGAAACCTGGGTATCGTACGACGCCCCTGAAACAACACAGCAATCATTGCAATGGGGGCACACTTCATCCCTAACGAAGGGTAAGCCTAAGCAAATCTTGACACCTCGTAAAGTTTAATTTCTTACCACAAGGCCACACAATCAATGCACATGGTTTCAGCGAGAGCGTTAAGAAATTGCGCCGCGCAACACAGAATAAGCACCGAGGTGTTGATTTTCTCCTCGGTAATGCTCGACCTCACCGGCAATTCTTACGGGAATTTCAGTGGGACGTGTTTGATCATCCTCCGTACAGCCCGGACCTCGCTCCTAGCGACTTTCAGCTCTTCTTATACCTAAAATCTGTCCTTGGTGGTCAACACTTCAACGATAATGACCATTTAACGACGCATTGCTGAACCTGTCGATACCAATGTTGCATAATAATAAGTATGGATGTAATTTAAATTCACTTACTTTGATATTCTTTTTCTAACGTGTCTAGCTGACGTTTTTTCCTATTATGTGGCGTCGCAGAAGTTTGTTTAATTAGCAAATATTTTAGTTCATACAAGAGGCGTTTTGTTGTAGGTCATATATTTGGCTAATTAGTATCTTTGATAAAACTAATTATATTCTTTTCTCATAATGTTAAGGTAGGTGATGTTTTTTTTATTATTTTTTATTTTTTTTTATTTTTATTTAATGTTAGGGAGGTTGTCCCTTCATTAGTTTCCATATTATAACCGTTTATTCCGCAGTTGTTGTGTAACGAGGTGTATCTGAGACCCAATTCAAGTCACGATGAACTGTAATTAGAACAATTATGTAAAAGTTGTTCGGTGTTAGTCATGTAGAAAGTATCTACCGTAACTATGGAATAATCTACATCTTTTAATTGTAATGTCTATTTGGTGTATGTTTATAGCGTCTGAACCACAAGACATGAAGAGCTAAAAATTTGTATAGTTACTAATGTTTACCCGGAGAAGGCTTTAGGCACGGTTTTATGGCGATCGGATAGCTATTTATCTATATATATTAATGTGAATGTCTGTTCGGTGTACAATTATCACGCCCGAACGACAAGACGCAGAGACTTAAATATTTGTACAGCTACTAATGTATACCCGAGGAAGGTTTTAGGCACGGTTTTATAGCGATCTAATAGATATTTAATAAACTGAAGAATATAACGCGAAATGCGGAACAATAATTACTCTTTGAAAATGGTTTTATTGGTTGTATTGTTGCTTGAGGGTTGATAATGATAAAAGGGTGGAGTATATTGGGATGTAAAGTTATCGGTGTATATAAAATTCTACGAGTGTATGTGTTAATAAATCGCTCTACAGCGAAAACTACAGAACGCAAACGAATGGTCCGTGTGTTATTGTTGTCCGAAGTCTCCCGTTGTACACCACAGCAGTTCCATACCGATAGCTATAAGGGGGTGGAAGATATGGTGGTTGAAAGTCGTCAAATTATAAAAAAAATTCGGACTGAAGGCCAGCAATGACGTTTGCGATTCTATAGCAAAGAGGTTACATACACCGAAACGTGATGCCACTGACCATTGGTCTATACGTGCTGCAATGTCTTCAGCTCTGTCTCTGTAAGGATAAGCATACGAATAAGGAAAAATAAGATTAAATAAATGGAGCAGTAAAACCATCAAGAGAACAGGCTATGCCAACAATATACTACGCCTTCCACATTGCTTCAACGGGTTCTGCACAAATATATAGTTTTGTTCCGATATTGATGAAATTTTGCACACTCCACCTCAAAAACAAGAGGAATGTCACTGTCTGTATAAAATTTCGTTCGGTGCATGGTGGAGGGCACTTAAATTACGGAATTTTAGAAAATGCATAGTTATGAATTTTTGCACACATGACCTTTGAACCAAGAGGAAGATGACTAGATACATAAATGTATACCTTGCAGAAAACTTTGACAAGAGAGGGAAAGGTGGAAACGAACAGTGAGATGGGAGAGAAAGGGGTGGATGCAGAGAGAGGGCGGAAGGGGATGTGGACTACGAGAATGTAGGATAAATTCTTAATATTAATGCCAAACGAATTGTACACCTTGGACTTTCGTATTCCACACAATGTGTAAATTTGTGTTACTGATGTGTGGAATGTTCGTACTAGGTTGTAGTGACTGTTATTAATGTGACTTGTACGCTGGACATAAATGAGGACAACTGAGCATTAATGAATCATTTAAGTGTCAATGAACTGCAATTCTACGTGTCGCAGTAGACTAGTTTTGCCGCATGAAATGTCAGCTAGCCGTTACCGAGAACGCCAATCAACAAGAACTTCAAGGGCATAGAGCTAAGACCCGGTAACGTCACAACGTGGTTATAAAACACAGGCGGTAACCTTCTTTGAGAAGGCATACAAAATCTTGTGCCACGCTATGACAAGTGCCTACAAATTTCGGAAGCGACACTCCTGGCCATTAAAATTGCTACACTACAACGATGACGTGCTACAGACGCGAAATTTAACAGACAGGAAGAAGATCCTGTGATATGCAAATGATCAGCTTTTCAGAGCATTCACACAAGGTTGGTGCCGGTGGCGACACCTACAACGTGCTGACATGAGGAAAGTTTCCAACCGATTTCTCATACACAAACAGCAGTTGACCGGCGTTGCCTGGTGAAACGTTGTTGTAATGCCTCGTGTAAGGAGGAGAAATGCGTACCATCACGTTTCCGACTTTGATAAAGGTCGGATTGTAGCCTATCGCGATTGCAGTTTATTGTATCGCGACATTGCTGCTCGCGTTGGTCGCGGTCCAATGACTGTTAACAGAATATGGAATCGGTGGGTTCAGGAGGGCAATACGGAACGCCGTGCCGAATCCTAACGACCTCGTATCACTAGCAGTCGCACGGCTGCAACGCATCATGCAGCCACGTCTCAATCCCTGAGTCAACAGATCGGGGCGTTTGCAAGACAACAACCATCTGCACAAACGGGGTTGGAACACTTGCGCGGAGTGACACTTGTGCGGAGTGACACTTGCGCGGAACCCGGGGCCCTTGGGGCGGCTAATGGCTTTTCCTGGGTACAGGCACACCAAGAAGTCTAGCACTGCTGTTGTCAAGTTTCCACACTGTCAACATAACACGAAACTCTGTGAAATTGCACAACCCTTTCAAAGCTGAAGAGCAATATAGTAACTTGTTCTAACTACATATTAATCCGTTGAGTGTTCCTCCTGTAAACAAAAAGGTATTTTAATAGTGATAATGTTTGGAGAGTTATTAAGACAGTCTCTGCTACTACAAGACGATGACTTTCCACAGTCATACCTCCTTAAAGCATATTATTCAGAACACTAAGCATATCAAGACACCTGCACAAGCAATAAATATTTTAGGCATCCTGCACAGATATGTTGATGTAATTGACCGCTATGTAGTTAACCTTACTATCACGCAACTTCCATCTCTTTAAAAATAGCTACTATGCTTTTTAATAGGAGACGCAACCTTAAACCTTCAATAAATCAATGAGTATTTTGCATACTTGAAGCGTTTATTCGTAGACCCCAAAACGATTTGGCTGTATTCGAATTACAAATACATCTAAGAAATATATTAAATACGGAATGTGTAAGGGAATGTCACACACCGAAAAATGCTGAAGATAAATTCTATTTTCCATCACCGTCATATAGAACCATTTTTACTCCGAACTCGGCATAAACCAACAGGGAGAAACAAGTTGCAAAACTTCCAGGAAAAATGAAGCAAAATTGGCAGCCAATAGTTGGTTATAAATTACATTGCCTGTTAACTGTATAAATATAAATTACGGAATACGAGGAATTACTGTTCAGTACAGTCAAAAAGGTCTAAGGTAATAGGCAGTGGTTTACAATCAGATATCCGTTCACTCTCCTCCTCAAGAAGTCTGTGTGAAGATTTATATTCAGAACATTCAAGAAAAAGGTGTTGAAACTACAAGAAGCAGCTCATTTACTCAGGAAGGGAAAACGTTATGGTGGCCGTAAATTTGAATGGCTGTATCTCTTGTAGTAAAAAAAAAAGTAACATTCATTTTTTGATAAAATGTTAAAATCCAATATACCAGAATTTTGTTTTGCTAAACTCAGTGCCAACTTTTTTTGTCAAAATTTTTGCAGGATGTAGTCTTGACGTGATTTCATACTTCTATGCATTAATATTATCAAACATGTAATTTGTGTCACAAATTGCGCGGCCGGTCCAGTCGGAGGTTCGAGTCCTACCTCGGACATGGGTATGTTCGTACTTTGCCTAAGTCATTTTAAGTAAGATTAAGTAGTGTGCAACTCTAGCGACCAATGACCTAAGTAGTTTGGCCGCATAAGACTACACATATACACGTAATTTATTCATTTCATAACCACATTTAAGTACTAATAATTAAAGAAAAATGTAGAAATTTGAAATAAACACTGAAAACAAATGATTGATATTTCTCATAAGATGAATGCACACAACCGTTGAATTATGTCTTGTGAATGTACCTACAAAATCTGCCATATGAAAAATGTAGTGTGAGTCCCAAATTTGTTTTTTCTGTAATAACATTAAAAACATTTTAAAAATTCAGAACTCGAATATCAGTGAAGTTATGGACTTGAACCGTTATGTGTTGCTAAATCTTTACATAGTAGACACGATTTTAAAATTTGGTTGCTATCGCCAAAGTAGACGAAACGTTAAACTTTTTGGTGTAATCTTCGCCGTGTAGACTGTATGTTGTAGAAGTCTACGTCGAACCTAATTATAAACATACCTCTGAGGAGAGAACGTTGTTTGCACTTCTCCTGCGTTTCCAGTCGGCTGTGGTGTGCTACGTAACGACATCGTACTGTTCCACTTTACCGAGTGCTATATATGTATTGGTGTGATGTCTGTTCTTTCGAAAAAAAAAATGTTCAAATGTTTGTACAGCTTATGGGACTTAACTACGGGGTCATCAGTCCCTAAACTTACAAACTACTTATGAACTACTTACGAACTAGGACGGCACAAATATCCATGCCCGAGGGGGGATTCGAACCCCCGACCGTAGTGGCCGTGCAGACCGTGACTGAAGCGCCTCAGTCCCCTCGGCCACCGCGCCCGGCGAAATAAGACATCACCCCAATATATGTATCATTTAGACGCAAAGATTCTGGGTTCTGTTTTCATCGCTAACGCGATTAACAACGTTAGACCTCGTGTGTAAAGAATTAAATGTTATGAGTGCCACTGGAAAAATGCATAAGTAACACCTGTTCTTTGAGACTTGAAGATGACCTGAAATTTGCCGAAATCGATATCACATAATGAACATAAGGAGTAGCTGTCTGTATTTCATAATGCTATTCCTAACATATTTAAAAGCTGCTCAAAACCACCTACAAAAAACCTTTATAATGAGATTGTATATAATTCCACGATCAAATTGTGTTTTAGTTATTTGTGGTAATACACCCAAAGATCTGCCCTTGTTTTTAGTGGCTTGATCAGCTGTTTATTTTTAGAGGTATTACGAGGGACAGGAAAAATTCGCATTTGCGATAAATGCGAATATAGATGCGAATTCTGACTCAAAATGCAGTAAATCTGAAATTATAGTTAGCAAGGTTGCGCTCAATTCCGATTTCATCACATTCCTCTACACATGGTGCTGTATTGTAAATCGACTGATATTTGTATGACGTGTTATCTCCCTGTTGAATGAGGCTGTGATATCTCCGGGGCGTTACTACAGCTCCACCTCGCTCGGTGGGCCTTCCCTGAATACGGTACAGGTAGCGGCTGGAGGGCGTGGAGTAGGGGTGGTGTATCCCTACTTCTGGAACACCCTGTTCACTACAAAAAAATCAAATGTTCAAATGTTTGTATAGTCTATGGGACTTAACTACGGGGTCATCAGTCCCTAAACTTACAAACTACTTATGAACTAACTAAGACTAAGGACGGCACAAATATCCATGCCCGAGGGGGGATTCGAACCCCCGACCGTAGTGGCCGTGCAGACCGTGACTGGAGCGCCTCAGTCCCCTCGGCCACCGCGGCCGGCCTGTTCACTACCTGCAGCGTCCGGGTCTCCGCGCAAGTGTCTACAAATTCCCTTTCCGCGCAAGTGTCACTCCTCGCAAGTGTCACAAACTCTGCACGAACAGCTCGACGTCGTCTATCCTCCAGAAACACTCATTTGAATTCCCGGAACATTTCCCTGACACTCGCGCATTAGTTGAACCTACCAGTAACGAGCCTAGATGCTCAACTCTGAACTGCTTCTATGTCTTCCTTTTATCTGATCTGCTGCTAGTCCTAAACACTTGAGCAATACTTAAGACGTGGACGTACAAGCTTTTTATACGCGTTCTCCTTTACAGCTGAAGTACATCTTCCCAAAATACTCCCAATAAACCGAATTTGGCTTTCATATCGCTCAGCAATGCTAGTATTAGATATTTGAACGACGCGACTGCATCAAAAAGCTCAACACTAATGCTGTATTCGAACATTATGGCATTGTTTTTCCTACTGATGCACATCACTTTACATTTTTCTTCGTTGAGAGCTAGCTGCCATTCGTGTCAATTAAAGACGGCACCCTGCCATACACCATAGCATCATCAGTTAACAGCCGAAAATTACAACTTACTCTGTCAATCAGATCATTTATGTAAATAGAAAATAATAGCGGTCCTATTACACTCCTCTGGTGCACGACTGACGATACACTAGCCTCTGATGAACACTCGCCGTCGACAACAGCGTACTGTGTTCTTTTACTGAGGAAGTCTTCCAGCCAGTCACAAATCTGTGAACCTATTCCATATGCTCGCTTAAGTTTTTAAATTGTAACGTTTCAGTATCCTTCGTCAGAAAGCTTCCGAATAACATGGACTGCTTCGTATTCTCCAGCTCTCGATTGTCGATCGTTATCCTCAAAGGTTTCACCCGGTTTGATATCCGCATCACTTTCGATTTCTCGATGTTGATTTCCATCCATATTTCCTTCCAGTTTCCATTAACCGGTTCATCATGTGTCTTCGATTTTTGGCTGACACTGCAAACTGTACATCAACATCTGCATCTACATAGATACTCTGTAAATCACATTTAAGTGCCTGGCAAAGTGTTCATTAACCACTTTCATAACCTTTCTCTACCATCCAATTCTCCAATAGCGCGCGGGAAGAAAGAACACTTAAATCGTTCCGTTTTCGATCTGATCTATTTTATTGGGATGCTCCTGTCTCCCTGTGTAGGTGGGTGCTAGCAAAATATTTTCACATTCAAAAGTAAAAGTCGGTGATTGAAATTTCGCAAGTAGTTCTCGCCGCCGTTAATAAAGTCTTTCTTATAATGATTTACACCTCAAATCGTGCAACATTTCTGTGAAGCTTTCTCCCCTGCAACGTGATAAAACAGAACGAGCTGCCCTTCTTTGAACCTTTTCAATGTCCTCCGTCAGTCCCACCTGGCGAGGGTCCCACACTGGGCAACAGTACTCCAGGACAGGACGCACAAGTGCGATGTAGGCAGTCTCTTTGGTGGAGCTGTTGCATCCTCGAAGCGTTCTGGTTCGCCATCCCCACAATATTTTCTATGTGTTGTCTCCAAAGTTGTTCGTAATTGTACCTTCTAGGTATTTGGTAGAATTTACAACCTTTAGGTTTGACAGATTTATCGTGCAATTGAAGTTCAGCGGATTTATTTTAGTGGTCATGTGTATTATTCACACTTTTCATTATTTAGTGTTAATTGCCAATTTTCGCACCATATCGAAATTTTGTCTAAATCGATTTTCAGTTGCTTTTGATCCTCTGTTGACTTCACTAATCGGTAAACGACAGCACCATCCACGAACAGTCTAAGCGAGCTATTCAGATTGTCTACTAAATCGTTTAAAAACACTAGGAAGAGTAGGGGACCTATAATGATTCCCTGGGGAACGCCAGATATCACTTCTGTTTTACTCGATGTTTTACCGTCAATTACTACAAACTGTGTCTTTCTGAAAGGAAATCTTGAATCCAATCGCACAATTGGGACGATAGTCCATAATCACGCAATTTCATTAGAAGCCGTTTGTGAGGTACAGTGTCAAAAGCCCTTCAGAAATCCAGAAATATGGAATCGATTTGAGATCCCTTGTCGATGTCACTTGTCACTTCGTGTGAATAAAAGGCAAGCTGTGTTTTGCAGGAGCGATACTTTCTGAATCCGTGTTGAGTATTGGTTAATAGGTCGTTCTCTTCGAGGTAGTTCGTAATGTTCGAACGAAGTATGTGTTCCAAAATCCTACATCAAATGGACGTCAATTAGATGGGCCAGTAAGTTTGGGGATCACTCCTATGGTGTTGAAATAAGCTTTCCAGTTCCTGTCTCTCCAGCAACAACATGGAAAGTGTATCGGACTGTCCTCGACATTGGACTCCTCAACTGAGTGTCGGCGTTCTGGTCAGGTGGGAGGGCGCAGCCTGGAGAAACCTGTTCTGGAGATGGCTCCAGGGCGGCCGACCGCGTCCGGGAAGCCCGGAGTCTGCTCACACACACACGCACACACGTGTCCGCCGCTGGACTCCAGGCGTGCGCTGGAACTGGCTGGACCGTAATCGTGATGCGGCTGGCAGGCACGCGCGGTCGACGAGGATTAATGTGACGGGGCCAGACAGCGGATCCGCTTCACGAGAGAGTTAGCGCTTCCTGCACAAGGAGACGGCACAACACTCTGCAACATCCCACGCATACTAAGGTCACTACTGACAGCGAAGCTGCTGTGAGTGTGGACTACCGTTTCAGCTGCGTGAATGACTCGTTACTGCTTGTCAGACAGATCCTCTGCAATTGAAGTGATCCGCAAAAATACTGGGCCATGTAATTGACGTCTATCTGTAGCAGGATTTTGGAACATACAAGGTATGTGCACAAAGTAAGTTCCGTTTGGTTATATAAGACAAACGTGTACAACAAAGAATATCTACAACTGTTAACTACTTTTCTACGTACACAACTGGCCATTAAAAATGCTACACCAAGAAGAAATGCAGATGATAAATGGGTGTTTATTGGACATATATACTACAACTGACATGTGGTTACATAGTCACGCAATTGGGGTGCATAGATCCTGAGAAATCAGTACCCAGAACAACCACCTCTGGCCGTAATAACGGCCTTGATACGCTTTGGCATTGAGTAAAACAGAGCTTGGATGGCGTGTACTGGTACAGATCACCATGCAGCTTCAAATACCACAGTTCGTCAAGACTAGTGACTGGCGTATTGTGACGAGCCAGTTGTACGGCCACCATTGACCAGACGTTTTCAATTGGTGAGAGAATGTGCTGGCCAGGGCAGCAGTCGAACATTTTCCGTATCCAGGAAGGCCCGTACAGGACCTGCAACATGCGGTCGTGCATTATACTGGTGAAATGTAGTGTTTCGCAGGGATCGAATGAAGGGTAGAACCACGGGTCGTAGCACATCTGAAATGTAATGGCCACTGTTCAAAGTGCCGTCGATGAGAACAAGAGGTGACAGAGACGTGTAACCAATGGCACCCCATACCATCACGCCGGGTGATACGCCAATATGGCGATGACGAATACACGCTTCCAATGTGCGTTCACCGCGATGTCGCCAAACACGTATGCGACCATCATGATGCTGTAAACAGAACCTGGATTCACCCGAAAAAATGACGTTTTCCTGTCGGTCAAATTTCGCGTCTGTACTACGTCATCTTCGTGGTGTAGCAATTTAATGGCCAGGAGTGTAGTTATATCTTTGTTTATTATGGTAATACATTTTACGTTCATGATACGTGCCTTGTTTATTTGTTGTTTGCAATTTTCAAGTTGCTAGGTTAGCATCGTTATCGTTGCAGTGGCTGCTCCGCTGTCTGTTTGCACCAAAGAAGAGCAACGTTCATTGTTCCGTTTTTTGTGATCGGATGGCGTATTATGGCCGAAATTCATAGAAGACTTTCGCTACATACGGGAACAGTGTTTTGCTACAACGGAGTGTCTACGAATGGATTGAAAAATTTCGAAATGGTCGCACAAGTTTACCACCTGAAATGAAGAAACCATTGTGCGTTCACGCGAAATGATTCTCTTAGACAGACGATTAACTATTGACGATGTGGCAGAGCGTCTGCAAATTCGTCACGGTTCTCTCTACGAAATCATCCATGACAGACTTTGGTTTCATAAAGTTTGTGCAAAACAACTTACACAGATGCATAAACAAACGCGCTTGGACATCTATAAAAATATTTTGTCGTTATGGTAACAGATGGGACAACTTCTTAAAAAATGTTTCAAATGTTTGTAGAGCTTATGGGACTTAACTACGGGGTTATCAGTCCCTAAACTTACAAACTACTTACGAACTAGCTAATACTAAGCGTATCAAAATATTTACAAGAATATAAAGTAGACCGTAAAAGGCGACAGTGCGACTCTGTGTTTCTACATATACATCTACATGGGATACTCTGCAAATCACAAAAAAATGTTCAAATGTTTGTTAAGCTTATGGGACTTAACTACGGGGTCATCAGTCCCTAAACTTACAAACTACTTATGAACTACTTACGAACTAGGACGGCACAAATATCCATGCCCGAGGGGGGATTCGAACCCCCGACCGTAGTGGCCGTGCTGACCGTGACTGGAGCGCCTCAGTCACCTCGGCCACCGCAGCCGGCTGCAAATCACATTTAAGTGCCTTACAGAGGGTTCATCGAACCACCTTTATACTGTTTATCTCGCATTCCAGTCTCGAATAGCGCGGGGGAAGAAAGAACACGTGAATCTCTCCGTTCGAGTTCTGATTTCTCGTGTTTTATTCTGATGATCTTCTCTACCTATGTAAGTGGGAGTCAACAATATATTTTCGATGTCCTCCGTCAAACGCACCTGATAAGGATTCCACACTGGGCAACAATACTTCAAAAAAAAAAAAAAAAGGACGGACAATCGTAGTGTAAGCAGTCTCTTTAGTAGTTCTGTTGTACCTTTTAAGGGATCTACCAATAAAACGCAGTCTCTGGTTCGCCCTTCCCACGACATTACCTTCGTGGTCTTTCCAGTTTCAGTCTGAAGTAATAGTAATTCCTAGGTATTTTGTGGAGTTTACGGCCTTCACTTTCGATTGATTTATCTTGTAAACAAAGTTTAACGGATTTCTTTTCGTACTCATGTGGACAACTTCACACTTCTCATTATTTAGAGTAAGTTTTTACACCATAGTGATATCTTATTCGTTCTGCCGTTGGTTTTGATCATCAGATGATTTTACAAGACGGTAAATGACGGCGTCATCTCAAACAATCTTAGACCTACTTAGTTATTTTCCCAAATCGTTTATGTAAATGAAGAACAACAGAGCACCAATAACACGCCCCATAGCGTCTCTGTTTTACCATAGATTACTACAAACTGTGTCCTCTATAACAGGAAATCACCTATCCAGTCTCAAATTTGGGGCGATATACCATAACGACGCAATTTGATTAAAAGCCGTTTGTGTGGTACAGTGTCAAAAGCCTTCTGGAAATCAAGAAATATGGAATCAATTCTAGAACCCTAGTCTATAACACTCATCACTTCGTGTGAGTGAAGAGCTAGTTGTGTTTCGCATGAACGATAGTTTCCAAATCCGTGTTGACCTTGAGCCACTAGATGATTATGTTCGAGATAATTGTAATATTTGAATACTGTATATATTCCACAACTCTGCTGCAAATTGACGTCAATGTAATAGGCCTGTAGTTTAACACGAGACATTCGTAAGTTTACATATTCTAAGACATTTTCATTTTCCTTTATTCCATTACTAAAACTGCAAATACACAATTACCACACTAGCGAAACAGGTTGTTAACAGGTAGCGCCGCGGTGGAGTGACCGTGCGTTCTAAGGCACCTGGCTGCGGAGCGCGCCACTGCCTGCCGTCGGAGGTTCGAGTCCTCCCTCGAGCAAGGGTGCATTTATTGTCCTTAGTATAAGTTACTTTAAGTGGTTTGTAAGCGTAGGGACAAGCGTAGTTAAATCCTATAGATTTACAAACATTTGCATATTTTGAACAGGTAGTGATAAATAAACGCAGAAACAATCTAGTGAGTGTGCACGTAATGAATGGTCGCGTAAGTGGTCCCTCTTAGCCGTACACATCACAGGCGTTGTTCGCCGTGTGAGCAGGCCTTAGTGCCCTTATGTTATCTGCCGCCCTCTTGGGATAACCCTGACTCCAACTGCTGAGAACGATATCGCGCTCAATTCAGACTTCTTCTCTGTGTTATCACCTACGCACTCGCCTACACAAAAATCCCGCTTCCTCGGTTCGCGGCTTTTGCGCGTCTCTCAGATACAGGATATGATGCCAGCGTTAAAGGCAAACAGTTGACGTCACTGGGGCACAGAACAGCGAGTATATAGAACGGAAAATCCGCTGCAATCTGTGCGCCGAAATTTTTGTGAGCAAGCGCGAAAGCTTCCCTTTTACACCGAGTAGAGCCTAGCGTTTGAAGGGCAACGCGTGTGGATATGCTGTATTTATTTTATTAATAGTACACTTTAGGTGCCGAGCTTAACTGCAAGTAAATAATTCACTTGAAATAACTTTTAACTTGACCACAATTTCACTTTATTAAGGCCTTTACGCGTTAGGACTTTTCGTCATTATCAAAGGCTATAAAAAGACTATTTTTGACAATTTTGTATATCAGCCAACCGGTTGCGTAATTTTTAGGTGCTTGAAATAGGTTTCGTTGCCACTAGGGACAACTTCATCAGAAAAATAAAAACACTTATATAAACCCATGACGTCAAAAATACTACGAGCAGGATTTCTCGTGTCGATTACAATTAAAAAAATTGACATTCTTCCCATACAAATAAAACCAGTATGTTGTGAAGGGCATGACGCAACTGCCTACGAGGCATGCCGTTCACACCATACTGGTTTTATTTGTATGGGAAGAGTGTTCAAAAAAAAATGTTCAAATGTTTGTTAAGCTTATGGGACTTAACTACGGGGTCATCAGTCCCTAAACTTACAAACTACTTATGAACTACTTACTAACTAGGACGGCACAAATATCCATGCCCGAGGGGGGATTCGAACCCCCGACCGTAGTGGCCGTGCTGACCGTGACTGGAGCGCCTCAGTCACCTCGGCCACCGCGGCCGGCCGGGAAGAGTGTCAATTTTGTTATTGTAATCGACTTGAGCAATCCTGCTCGTAATATTTTTGACGTCATGTGTTTCATGTAAACGTTTTTATTCTTCTAATGAAGTTGTCCCTAGTGGCAACGAAACCTAGGTCAAGCACCTAAAAATTACGCAACCGGTTGGCTGATATACAAAATTGTTAAAAAATATTGGATTACGATTGCTGTTAATTAGCCATGTTCAAAGTTTTAAAAAGACAATGGTATTAATATTCCTTCCAACACTTTGAAAAAAACTATTAAAAAATTAAAAAGTTCCCTTAAGTCTATTAGTTTCATACATAAAATATGTTTGCAATTCGCCCCAGAACATCTCTGTAGGATGGTCAAGTGCATACTAAGGTCTGCTTAACAGTCAGTTGTCGCACGGAAAATCCGCCAGACGTCTTTCTGCTTCCCTATCTCTCTCTCTCTCCACAGACGCACACTCGCCCACTCTGTGGATTTTTTTCCTTTAAATACAGTTTTCAAATATCTTAGTGCTGTACAAAATTTGTTTTCTGTTGAATAATTCAATTTTAAATAGGTGCTGTATAAAATTATAAAACTTTTAAAATCATATTGTACAAAAATTTTAGACTAGTGATCCACAAAACATTTTCTGCCACACTATAGTTTGACATCTTCAGGCCAGATACTGTAAAGTAACACACTGCTGACAAACACCAAAATCATTGTATCTTTACAGAATCTAGTCGAGGGAAGATGTGAGAGTGGGGGGAGGGGAAACAGGCGAAGGGAAGACGCCATATTTTTTTTTGTTCTTTTTTTTCTGGAAGACCCTTTGAAGCTTATAAACCGGTTTGACAAATTCCTCAATGTACTTGGAAATTATGTAGAAAAATAAAGACATGTCTTATCTTTAATATTTCATTCCATTGTCTTTTCCTTTCATACGCAACTCTGACCACAGTCTACAGGGGAAAGTCCCCCTCGTAATTTACACTCCTGGCAATTAAAATTGCTACACCACGAAGATGACGTGCTACAAAAGCGATATTGTAACAGACAGGAAGAAGGTGTTGTGCTATGCAAATGATTAGCTTTTCAGAGCATTCACACAAGGTTGCCGTCGGAGGTGACACCTACAACGTGCTGACATGAGGAAAGTTTCCAACCGATTTCTCATACACAAACAGCAGTTGACCGGTGAGGACCGGTAAGGAGGAGAAATGCGTACCATAACGTTTCCGACTTCGATAAAGGTCGTTTTGTATCCTATCGCAAATGCGGTTTATCGTATCGCGACATTATTGCTCGTGTTGGTCGGAATCCAATGACTGTTAGCAGAACATGGAATCGGTGGCTTCAGGAGGGCAATACGGAACGCCGTGCTGGATCCCAACAGACTCGTAGCACCAGCAGTCGAGATTACAGGCATCTCATCCGTATGGCTGTAACGGATCGTGCGGCCATGTCTCGATCTCTGAGTCAACAGATGGGGACGTTTACAAGACAGTTGCACGAACAGTTCGACGACGTTTGCAATAGCATGGGCTATCAGCTCGGAGACTATGAGTGCGGTTAGCATTGACGTTGAATCACAGACAGGAGAGCCAACGATGGTGTACGCAATGACGAACCTGAATGCACGAATGGCAAAACTTTTTTTTTTTCGGATGAATCCGGGTTCTATTTACAGCATCATGCTTAGCGACATCGCGGTGAACGCACTTTGGAAGCGTGCATTCGTTATCGCCACACTGGCGTATCACGCGGCGTGATGGTATGGGGTGCCACTGGCTACACGTCTCGGTCACCTTGAACAGTCGCCACTGCCATCCCTGGCGGGCCGCTTTCATCTCGCTCCCTCGTTTATCTGACTCCTCTCTGTCTGTACCAGAGTAATTTCCACTGTGGGACCAGCGATGCGCTGTTCGCCGTAAATCGGCTTAACTCTGAGTCAGATGTGTTACGACCCGTGGCTCTACCCTTCATTCGATCCCTGCGAAATCTTACATTTCAGCAGGATAATGCACGAATGCATGTTGCAGATCCAGTACGGGCCTTTCTGGATACTGAAAATGTTCGACTGCTGACCTGGCCAGCACATTCTCCAGATCTCTCACCAATTGAGAACGTCTGGTCAATGGTGGCCGAGCAAGTGGCTCATCACAATACGCCCGTCACTACTTTTGATGAACTGAAATATTGTGTTGAAGCTGCATGGGCATCTGTACCTGTACACGCCATCCAAGCTCTGTTTGACTCAATGGCCATGCGTATCAAGGCCGCCGGCCGCGGTGGCCGAGGTGACTGAGGCGCTCCAGTCACGGTCAGCACGGCCACTACGGTCGGGGGTTCGAATCCCCCCTCGGGCATGGATATTTGTGCCGTCCTAGTTTGTAAGTAGTTCATAAGTAGTTTGTAAGTTTAGGGACTGATGACCCCGTAGTTAAGTCCCATAAGCTTAACAAACACTTGATTTTTTTTTTTTTTGTATCAAGGCCGTTATTACGGCCAGAGGTGGTTGTTGCGATAAAATATAATCACATGCCAGTTCTAGTATAATATATTTCTACAATGAATACCCGTTTATCATCTGCATTTCTTCATGGTGTATCAATTTTAATGGCCAGTAGCCGGCCGCGGTGGGCGAGGGGACTGAGGCGCTTCAGTCACGGTCTGCACGGCCACTACGGTCGGGGGTTCGAATCCCCCCTCGGGCATGGATATTTGTGCCGTCCTAGTTCGTAAGTAGTTCATAAGTAGTTTGTAAGTTTAGGGACTGATGACCCCGTAGTTAAGTCCCATAAGCTTTACAAACATTTGAACCTTTTTAATGGCCAGTAGTGTGTTATATCGATATTGGGCAACCTCTTTTTTACAGGGCGCTAAAGACCTAGTTGTCGTGCGCCCATAACATCATATCTATCCATCCATCTTTTTTACATTTAAAAACTAAGCAGAACAAAACAAATAATTAAATAAACAAGGCAGTTCGCCCCAAAAGACAGAAAGTCCTAAATATGTGCTTGATTTTCTTCCCAAATATCTCAATTGTTTCCTTCATAGCTTGCTCACTGTACAGACTGCATAACATTGGGGAGAAAGGCTGCAACCCCGTCTTAATTCCTTCCCAAAGCGTCCCTTTCATACTCTTCCACTGCAACAACTGGTCTCTGGTTTTTGTATACGTTGTATACAACTTTTCGTTCACTACATCTCTCACCCGTTACCTTTACAATTTGAAACAATATATTCCAGCCAACAGTGTCAAAAGCTTTCTCCAGACATCCGAAATCTCTTTATGAAAACGATTGTACCCGGCTGGACACCGGAGAACAGTTACGAACTGTTGTCGGGGAAGCTCAGAGATCACTAAATGTAATTAAAACTTCGTCTCCTTTACGGTTGACACGCCTGAAAGGATCAATCGTCCGCAAAAGCAGTCGTGGCGCGTCAACTTTTACACTTTGGACCTCACCTGACCCGACACAGAGTTAAGCCGATTTACGGCGAACAGCACATCGCTGGTCCCACAGTGGAAATTACTCTGGTACGGACAGAGAGGAGTCAGATAAACGAGGGAGCGAGATGAAAGCGGCCCGCCAGGGATGGCAGTGGCGGCGATGAATTACTCCCCCCACCACCTACCCCCACCACACCCAGCGTCAATTCGCCATTCCCCTCCTGTCAAAGAGCGCGTTCCTAATTACCCTAATCCTTCCTCACCTACCGACAGACTTTGACTGCCTTTGATTTGCGCTTTCTTTGCCTCTGTCTCTCTCACTAATTGTTTTCTCGACGCGTTACTTTACTAGCCGACTCCTAAGCCAGGTCTTGTGCCTGTATTATCATTATAGAAACACGCCGACTCGAAAATCGAAGTACCCGTTTTGTAGTACAGGGTGTACTACTTGAAATTTTCGTCCCAAATACCTCTGGAACTGCAACAGATACTGAAAAACATCTTTCGCGGTCATGGACGTACGGCAAGGGTTTATGGAATAGACAAAAAAATATAACAACAAAAAATCGACTTAAAAAAGACTATTCCAAAACGAATTAATGTGCACTAAAAAGTAAAAAAAAATAATAAATAAATAAAATAAAACAAAAGAAAATAAAAATAATTGCCTATTGTTCTACAACTTAATAATCAACTTACTTTTTCTACTCATCAATAGCCGGCCGCGGTGGCAGAGGAGACTAAAGCGCTTCAGTCACGGTCTGCACGGCCACTACGGTCGGGGGTTCGAATCCCCCCTCGGGCATGGATATTTGTGCCGTCCTAGTTTGTAAGTAGTTCATAAGTAGTTTGTAAGTTTAGGGACTGATGACCCCGTAGTTAAGTCCCATAGACTATACAAACATTTGAACATTTTACTCAATATGTAGGTACGTTCTATGTGTTTACCTACCCAGTTTAAACCTAACTCAACACATACCTATGAATGATCAAAATATTTTTAGTTTTAGAGTTCTCCTAAGTAAAACTAAATGATAAATATTATACTTAAAAGTCAATCAAGTTATTACGATAATATAATGTAGATACAATTATTGTTATTTTTGGAGTCGGTCTCAGCCAAGGAAACATCCGATCCGTCTTCGGTCTCAATATTCTCGTATTAATAGTTTTCAAAATGACAAGCCAAGATCGCAAACTAACAATTTATTAAGTGACGAACTATTTTAGTGACTTCTTTGACTAAAATTATGTGACAATTTGTTTTTATGTAATAAGTGACTTCTGTGAAACCAGCTATGGTGTAAACTAGAATTTTCAGAGCTTTCAGTATTTTGTAAGCTGTCATGCTTTTAACTTACGTATTTTTTATATAGTGACTAAGTGCAATGTTGCACTTGTTATTTTATACCCAATTTTTTTTATCAAGATGACCTGATTATAAAATATATATGACCAGATGATGGTGACACAGTGCACCGAAACCGGTCGTCACTTAATAAATTGTTAGTTTGCGATCTTGGCTTGTCATTTTGAAAACTATTAAACGAATTGATCGCCTCCAAACCAGACTATGTCAGGTAATCTTAAAATTCTCGTATTACTTTTGCTGGGTGTATTTCCTTGGCTGACACTGACTCCAAAAACGTGGCTTTACTTGAAAAAAGTTTAGAACAGGGGATTACTCGACCATAACGACGTTACGGTAGGTGACTCAAGTCTCCGGATAGCCTATGAAAGATCCGGCCTAGTATCGTTAATTTGCTCCTAAGAATTGAATAGAGTTCCATTACTTTGTCATTGATTCCATAATCAGAATCTAACCAAACTCTCATCAAACTACCCTTGAAGTACATCCTTTCCAATAAAAAAAGAAATATCGAAATAGGTTGGCATAATATTGAGTTTTTCGTTCACTTGTCGTGCACATACTTAATGCATATTTAAGAGATATATGGTATTCTTACAGATGTCTGAACTGGACCAAATTGAAATGGAACCACACGGGAACCAGCTGATTTCAAATAAAAAAAAAAAAAAAAGAATAATCAAAATCGGTTCACGCAGTCGAAGATTCTAAGGCAAAAAAAAAAAAAAAAAAAAAAAAAAAAATCGATTTAAAATACGCCTCCTATTTTGAAGTCGGTTAAAATGAGACATTCTAAAGCGAAAACAATTTTTTGAACACAAACGTAATACTTTGAACGGATACCCCATTTTTCTTTCGCATCAATCAATAGTACGAGAAATCACAAAAATTGCGGTGTTTACTGCATTAGAGTAAGTCAAACATATTTTAAAAGATGGGGAACGAAGATGACATGTAAAATAAATGAAAGTCACAGTTTGCGCATCCTGAGATTCAACTGTTTGTCTCGCTTGAGTCTCAGGACACACTAAGGAGCACGTTTCGTTTATTTTATGTGTCAACTACGCTTCCCATTTTCTACGGATGTAATTCACTTAATGCGATGGAACCAACGCTATTATTTTTGTGATTTTTCGTCCTGTTAATTGCACACGAAATAATATGGGGAATTCATTAAAAAACCTAAGTTTGTGTTGATAACAAGGTTTTTTTTGTTTAATTGCAATAACATTAAAAAAAAAGTCTCGAGTTTCGCTGGTTTATAAACACAGGCAATACTAGATTTTGTTTCATTCTACAGCTACAGCTACATGAATATTCTGCAATTCAGATTTAAGTGACTGGCAGAGGGTTTATCGAACAACTTTCAGACTGTTTCTCTGCTATTCCACTCTCTGACACCTCGAGGGAAAGCGAACAGGTAAATCTTCCAGTGCGAGTTCTGATTTATCTTATTACGATAATCATTTCTCCTTAATGTAGGTGAATGGCAAAAAAATATTTTCGCAATCGGAGCAGAAAGTAAGTGATTCAAATTTAGTATTTTGTCCATACCAGCAACTATTATACACTTGGATTTTGAAATAGCAGTGGTTCAGGAGGGCAGTACATCCAGTCCTTGTCGTTGTTGTCGTTGTTGTTGTTGGTTCCTACTGACAAGGAAAGTTCATGGGCTCGAACAAACATATCTATATGAATGTTTGGTTATAGGATCTCTACGTACACCTCAATGTGCTGGTGGGTGTCGTTTTTCTGCAAAGCTCTGCACCCATGCTCTAGATAGCACTGTAGATGTAATTGTAGACGCCTTACGTAATGCAGATATCTTAACTATAACTTAAGTAATAATCATCGTACATGTTCTATAGCGAATTGTCATCAAAAGCCTTGATGGTAGTTGCAACTTTAACCTTCTTCCCAAAAGACTGTTGGTATTGACTGCCACTGCTTCCATCGCCTCTTCCCGCACTTACCGTTGCACTACCGCTTGCAATGAGTTGTTCGTCATTATCATCCCTATTATCATTATTATGAGTTTGTAACAACAGTATCTAACTTATGCTCATATTTCTGTACCGTAACAGATACGAGAAAGCATGCGAATGATTCATCTTCTACACTAATACCATCTTCACGAAGAAGGGTTCTTCGTAACTTCAACTAATCGCAGTACATTAGCAGGATTGATTAGCAATCGCCGCCCCATCTGACACTTCACCACACAAATAACATCACAAAATGCAACTTCGGAGGCACACTGCACCGTCCCTACTGGCCAACCGACAGGTCAAAGTGCAATGCGGCATGGCACACGCAGAGGCCTCTAATAGGCGACTGCAGAGTTTTGCAGATGCGGGAGTATCACTAGTGCCATAAGGGATCTTTACATTATCTGCCATACGATTTCGGTGTATATGTATTTGTTCGACCCCAAGTACTTTCCTTGTGAAAGATAGAAATCCACGAAACCAGTTTCGATATCCCTACTTAATGGAAAAGGGACCTGAAGATGGCGTAATGGAATGCCGAAACTGGTACTGAAAGAATAAATGTTTCTAGTGAACGTACGGCTGTTGGTATCTCACTTCCTTCATACTCTTGACCGCAGTCGCAGTTCCACCACCAATGATGGATTCAATAACACCCTGAAGATTGATGAAGAGGCTCTCATAGGATAGGGTAGCGAGGAGAGCTGCATCAGACCAGTTGCTAAAAGCCACAACAAAACTCAATCTTCCTCATTTCCTCATCCGGAACGTTTTCCTGGTAGTGGCATAAGATCGACTGCGGTCACGCCGCCCAGAGATGAGGAAGCTTGCCGGCTCCAGGAGTGGTTGGGAATGCCTCCGACCAAATGACAGCGCCACTTAGCGACGTAATTTACGGTGATGACTGCGGCCGTCAGCGGACTCGTGTCCTGACCACGGACACAGAGTAACATATTAATCTGTGCCACAGAGCAGAGCAGGTAGCAGAGCTGGCTTCGGGCGTGCGAGGTGTGTCAAGCCTCCCTCACTGCCCGAGTAGCAGCGCCTGGGAATGTACCGTAAGCTACGCCTGGACCCACAACGTATTTTCCGCTGCACTTCCATTCATTAGTAGCTTCCTTTCACGTGGAGCGGTAACCTGTCTAGTGCGATTCGAGTCACAGTTTGAAGATACAGGGTGTCCAGATAAGGACTCCCTGATTTCAAAATTAAATATCTCGAAAACAAAGATCGATAGAGGAATGCAGTAAACGGTATGTTGGTTGTGAAAGCTGTAAGAAGTTTATACAGCAGTTTGAAATAATAATTACAAAAGCTGCTAACGTATGGCGCTAATATCGCCATACATTGCCTAGTATAAATAGTGATCCGAAGCCCAGAGCGATCAGTTCCACTATTGAAACGTGAAAGAAGGTAGCGTACCGAAGAAAGAGATTAAAACCATATACTCCATTGAACAACGCGTTTTTCTAGTGCTAGAGTACCACGGGTTAGAAGAGAGTCCTACGGCAGCAAGGCGAAGTTTTCAAGCACGATTTAATGTTCCAAAAGGACCCGTTGCGAAAACCATTCTTACGCTCTTCGCAAAATTTCAACGAACAGGCAGCGTAACTGATGATCTAGTGGAGCATGTTGGCCGCAAGCAAACCGCAGTTACGCCTGAAAATATCGCCACAGTCTCTGGAATTATTCAGCAAAATCCAATGTCATCTGTCCGTAGAATTTCATCTGAGTCTGGTTTGAAGCGTTCCAGCACGCAGAAAATACTGAGAAAGAGCCTACACACGTTTCCATTCAAAATTCAAAGGCACCAGGCCATACCCGTACGAGCTGTGCAACAAAGGGTTGCCTTTGCTAATCAGATGCTCACAATGATTGATAGTGAAGGAATTAATGTTGGCTGCATCTGGTTTACAGATGAAGCACACTTCCACCTGAATGGATACGTGAATATGCAGAATTGGCGATTTTGGGGTTCCGAAAAGCCATATTGGTGTGAAGCGAAACCCCTGTATTCTCCTAAAGTTACTGTGTGGGCTGCAGTATGCAGCAGAGGCATTATTGGTCCTTTTTTCATTCGAGAAACGGTCACTGGTGCACGTTACGTTGCAATTTTGGAACAATTTGTCGCACACGGCAAGCGTTAGAGGATCGACCAGGTACTGAATGGTTTATGCAAGATGAAGCCCGGCCACATCGGACCGAACAAGTATTTCTCTTTCTTGAGGAATACTTCGGGAATCGAGTCATTGCTCTGGAATATCCCAAATTTAGTGGTGCAGGCATGGATTGGCCTCAATATTCACCGGATTTGACTTCCTGTGATTTTTTTTTGTGGGGCACAGTGAAAGACATGGTCTACCCGAAGCATCCCGCCACGGTGGACGAGCTTGAATCGGCGATCTCTGTGGAATGTGAATCCATTTCGGTTGAGACACTACGAAATGTGATGGCGAATTTCATTCTTCGTTTGCGCCACCTCTGTAGTGCCAATGGTGAACATTTTGAAAACATTGTGATTTGATTGTTTGCAAAGAGTGTTTTCATACGATTATTTCACTTATGTATGCTGATATGAGCTGTACAGCGTACAGCGCCATCTGTTTATCGATCTTTGTTTTCGAGATATTTAATTTTGAAATCAGGGAGCCCTTTTCTGGACACCCTGTACAACGTAAGTCTATCTTATGCAGATATTATCGTCCGTCGACATGCACCAACTTCATCTTATGCCAGTGTGTGACGTTTGGATGTAACAACAAGAAAAAGAAAACAAACGGTTTGGAGGGGAAAAAAATTACTTTTCACTGTCTTCTTCAAGATTCAAAACTGCTCAGTTCAAAGAAGATCATTTTGATAGAAGATCTCCGTTTAGAATATATTTGAAGAAAGATGAGGTTCCATCGATATTTGCGGGACATCCATGACACTTACAACCATGAACATCGACTTCAAAAGTAAGAAGAGTTCTAAAGCGTGTTCTCTCGCCGATTTCGCCGCAAGTACCTACAAAAATTCCAAAAACTGATTTGGAAACAGCTACAGAAGAACTTGAAATAGCCCAACGAAAACTAACTGAAACAAGGAAAAAATTGAGTAATATAACAAACATAAGAGACTACAGCTAAAAGTGACTAGTTTAGAAGATATCTCAGAAGAGTTTAAAAAAATCTTATTCAGACAGAGCACGGTGACTGATTGAACAATATTTCAGAAACATCTTTCTGTCTTATGCATAGAGAGAATTACAGTAGCATATCCACCCCAAATTGAAGAAACTGTATGATGAGCGCATAAGAAATTTCGCCACGACGTTGCATTTTTGTCCCCTAAAGCATACAGCTTCGTTGGTCACACTTTTCAGACTTGTCTTCCTCATCCACGAACAATTGCGAAGTGGTATTCTGAACTCGAGAAGTATTAAATGAAGATGTTTGAAACAAGCCATCAAAGACAATAATGACGTTTAGGTTTTTTTCACGCTTGCGTCAGTTTGAAATTGTGTGTAAATTCTTACAAGTCGCTAAGAGTGCTCGTTCTCAAATAGTGTAGGAATAAATTGTGGGGCTCGAAATGCATTGTGTGAAATAAAATACAATTTGTGACTGAAGGCGACTTCATTTTATTTTATTGAAGTACATCAGTCAGAGAACTTCACTGGCAATAATGGACAAAAGAATCTAATGTTGTTAAGAAATTATATTTCACTGATCCCCAACAAATAAAAATGACCATGCAGACACCTATTAGCCAAAAGGAATAATGTAAATGTCAATGGCACTGTAATCGTTTCACTCACAGTAACTCAATCTCCTAATGTTTCTGCCTAATAATACACTCGAAAATCGGCAGATATTCGGTTATAAACAGCCAACTGTTTGTGAAAAGGCAGAATGTAAATGTGACTTGCAGGTTGCTGATTTCAACCGCAATGATTTAAACTTTCTTCTTAGGTCCCACGTTCATACAAACTCGGAAATCGACACATATTCTGATACAGATCGCCAGCAATATCTTTGTGAGAAGAAAGAATGTAGTTATTTAATAAAACACTTAAAGGTTACCGCCTTCAGTTTACGATATCGGCATTCCATTAACATTAGGACTATTTAGAAAATGATAACTTCACTCACATGTCAACATGAATTTCAATGCCTACGAATTCAATTACGTGTTTGTTTTAGATAATCTTTTTACAGCGCTGTATTACAAAAGCCAGCCGCCCATAAATGGAATGAGAGAGTCGAATTTAATTACAGTCAACAAATGTCAAGTATAGAAAACAATAATACCAAAATTTTCAGTCGGGTATGCCGAGCATACACACTAAAATTTTGGGGTATGCTTGAGCGATCGAGCATACCCGTAATCGGCGCCTATGAACTATACAGATGCGGAAGACATAATAAGGCAAACCTAATCTTAAGTAAACAGCTGTGTGTCACGCAGCAGATAATATTTATTCGTACTCTCTAATATAATTATAATTGTGAAAGTTAATTATGCTTTCAAGCAGAAACTACTGGGTGATTTGGATAAAATGTTGGAGAGGGATAGAGTTGGACCTGGGTAGGACATACAGATAAAACTACCGTGGAATAGTGAATAAAGTCGCAGGCAGAAGCTAGCAAAAATGAACAATGAACAGTATTGTCACACACTGCTAGTAATTCAGAGGTGGCAGGGTGCACGTCTTACCGGACAAGCAATACCTTTTTATGTTTATATTCTGAGATGGGAATAATTTTTGGATTTCACTTCGTGCGTTTGAAATTTGCTGGCAGTGTTCAAAAAGTTAAAAGTCGAAAATCCTTCATTCAGCTAAAATATAATATCCAGTAGAACGTCGATTATCCGAAGTGTGCCGCGGTGCAGTAACCGAGCGGTCTAAAGCGTATCGCTGCGGAGCGCGCGGTTGCACGCCGTGGAGGTTCGAGTTCTCCCTGGGGCATGGGTGTGTGTGTGTGTGTGTTGTCCTTAGGTTAGTTTACCTAGGTTTAAGTAGTTTGTAAGCTACGGACTGATGACCACGCAGTTTGTTGCGATAGATTTACAAACATTTGAATTTGAACATATCCGAAGTGTAATTGGGGGACATGGATGTTCGGAAAACCGATTATTCGTACAACCGAACTGTACACTTCTACTTGCCAATAAGAAGTACTGTACAGTAAATGTATTTATACAGTATTTGGAGTCGCGCGATCCTTCACACTGCGCCGAGCGGCACGCCGCAACACTTGGAAGGCGCAGCTGTTGCTATGAACAGCTTTGATGCTGCCGCTACTTCTGCGGACTGAAGTGTGCCGATTGTTGTACTCAGCGACTGTCGGATTGGCCTGTCAGCAGGCCCCACTAGAAGCAAGGTACTGTCACCCTGTGGCCCAGTGCGGCTACTATGGGCAGCTTAGTTTGACGAGAGGAGAAATTGATGGACGGTAGGGTGGGAAGGTAATAAATAAATAAATAAAAATTTAAAAAAAAACGACGCTCTATTGTAACTTTTTCCGAATATTGCTCACAGAGGCTGAGGGGTCCCTGGAGCTTGGGGGCCCCGGGGCATTGCCCCGCCTAGCCCTATGATAGCTACGCCACTGACTGTAAGTAACCACAGATATGGTGCGTCAGAGCTTCCGGCAGTTAACTTCCGGCGGTCTCGGTATTTAGCGTCCACTACGCGGAAGCCAGTGCGCCTCGGTTGCGCAGTGGTAGAGTGCCAGACGACAAATCCAAAGGTTGCGGGTTCGATCCCCGCCTGGTGCTAGGATTTTTATCTGTCACTTTCCACTTCTTTCACCTCTGGCAGTATTGCGCATGTGAAAAATACCGAGTAGCACCGTGGTTCGGAACCCACGTTAAACTGTAGGTCCCCCTACAACTGGCTGGGTAAGTCAGTTCGAAGGTCGGAGGAAGGCAACGGCATACCACCTCCAAACAGGACGATGCCTAGTAAAGCACTGTGGTGTTCAAACCAATCTTCGGATTGTTGACTGCTTTACCTTACGCGGAAGCCACCTCTACTGCCTTCTACGCCCTGTGGTCCTGACAGAAGCCGGACTCTTGCTGCCGGTTAACAAGGCGGTGGGAATCCTCAGGCCGCACGCCGCGCCGGCCGGCGCGTGTAGTGTGGAGTGGGCCGGTGGTGGTGGAGGAGAGCTCTCTGGAGGGGGGCCTAGCTGGCTGGAGGTGAGCAGAGGCCTCTGGGCGCGCGGTCAGTCACTGCCCGTGCCCGGCGCTGGTCCCACGCTCAACGCGCGCGCCTGTTCCACTTCCTGTCGCCCGCTGCCGACTGGTGAGTACGCAAACACCGCCGCCTGTAGCTGAGCTGAGCAGCGTGTCGCCCCTAGCAACCACTTCCCGACGTGTTTACCTTCAGCAGCGCCAGTGGACGCCCGGTTCATGGTAGCACAAAGAATTTCAAATACTTTCTTAATCATACCTGCCAACTCTCCCGATTCAGGCAACGAGTCTCCCGACTTTTCACTGTTTCTCCCGATTCTGCCATTATTTCTCCCGAATTTTAGCTTTTATCCGGAATCCAAAGACTCGGTTTAAGTACCACGTGGGTCATTTTTTACCCATATGGGTTTTAACTGCCACCACATTCTTTACAGGACGAAACCGTCTCGTACGAGACTTTTAATCACTTATATGCAACTCACCAAAATTTCATCCCATTAGGCCACCTAGAAGTATGAAAAATTGATCTGTTATACCAGTAGTACCGTGTGGGTCATTTTTGGCCCACTTTAGGTTACGGTAGTAACACTAAAAGTGGGCCTTTGCGATCGTCTTTTGACAGCTCGAAATTTAATTGAAAATAACGGGTTAACCATTCACCTGGCCCGAAAATTGAATACCCGAATTTGTAGAGAAGAAAATTCTCTACAACTTTGCTCTTATGTTTTTTTCATATCTCGTATCGTTTCAAACATGTTTGCAAAACTAACGGCGATTTTGGGATGTCTGTCTGTCCGTAACGTGTTCCCTGATTTTAAGACGAACCGTTCAACCGATCAGCACCGAATTTTACAGACATAATTGTAGGCCGCCAGAGACCAGAACCTCCCTTTTTCAAATTTTTCGGACAAAAAATACGGCAGTAATACCAAAAAAGCCGTTTTTAATATAATTGTAATTGCAAACGAACCGTTCATCTGACACGAAAATTGAATAAACGTATTTGTAGAGGACAAAATTCTCCACAACTTTGTTTCCTTATGTTTATTATCTCTCGTATCGTTTGCTTGATATTTACAAAAATAACGGAGTTTTGACACCCTCCATTGAATTAACGAAAACCAGCCGTTCACAGTTGTCACGTAACATCCGTCGCCCAGAACTCTCTCTGGCATACGCGATCTTGCGTTGCGTATTTGATGATTTTCTTATTGTACTTTACACGTTGTCATTTCAAAGCAATGGCGCATTGAAGAATTAACAAAAACACGTCGTTCTTCATACGATAAATAATAATCTAGTGTCTACAAATGCCATATTAGCATCAGTTAACAACGGCTACAAATAGTATGAGATTAATGAATGAAACTTCCAATTGTTACCTGTAGCGTACTGGGCAATGCGTTGAACTGTGTCGCTGTAGGTCAGTGGTTCGGTACCCGCCACTACCTAAAACGTTTTTTTTTCCTAAAAGGGTTTCAAACACTCTTATTAATTAACTTTTTATTATTTACATTTATATTTTGGTCGAAAACGTTTGCAGAAACTTATAAAACTACAAATGTAAAGTGGGCCGTAAAACACGATTATTTTTACCCATACACAATGTGACCCACAATCTGATATCAGCAACGCTAGTTTTTAGACAGGAAATAATTTCTGGCCGTATCTCGACGCTATTTACGAGATGTTTGAGTATGTTATGATACTTTAGGCCAGAAATAACGAGGAATACGAAACATTTGGTACCAAGAAGGTTTGTCCATATAGCGCCGTGTACATTTAAAACTTCATTTCACCGCTAGTACATGCTAATTGACTTCGTAGGTGCCGTGGATTAGGTATACAAAACTTCGTGATCATGACACCAGTTTCTATTTGATAAGTAGGATAACTGGGCTCTCACTTTTGAAAAGTAAAATGAAGTGTCACAGCTCACATGTACAGTCTTAGACAAAAAAATTGATCGCCGGCCGGCCGACGGAGAGGCTAAGTCCGAGTCGGTCGCGCAGTGTGGACAATAAAATCGATCGCCCTCAGAATTCTAAGTCCGGCTATATGCACGATCTGGCAACTCTGTAGAATGCGGTACTATCAGGAGGAAGTGTTACTTCCTTCTCAAGACAGCTCTGTACAGCATGAGCGCGTGGTCTCGTGGTAAAAGTCGCGTCTACAAGTGTGTATGTAAGCAGTCGCAAGATCGAGTCTAGCAACCTCCAATTACTCTTTTTTTTTTTTTCTTTTCTTAAACCGCATATCGGCTGTCTTTGTTATCAGTGTGGAAGAACCTCAACTTTAACAGCGAAAACTCCCAGAAATAATTACACGAAAGAGCTTGCTGCTGCATCACAACTAAACTGTTTACTCTCGGGAGTAGTGGGCCCCGGCTACGGCGACGCGCCAGCGGCCGCATCGCGGCTGCCGCCTGCGGACTCGGTGACAGCGGCGCGCCGCTGTGTGTCTAGTTACCAGCTGTTATATCCTTACCTCAAGTTCTGGTACTTATATTACAGTCACGTATTGAATTATTCTGACTGATATATATATGAACATAATCTAAACGTCGTAAAGTGGAATCGGTATAAAGGGTCATAGGAGTGACTATTACCACATTTTTCTTGAACGTCATCAGGGCGCTCAATGAGGATTCCTACTCACGACAGTTACTAGTGACGAGTTATGATGCTCTCATTCCGACATCTTAAGAGAAAAATAATGACTGAGTACTAAAATATTTTTATACTCAGCAAAGTGCAACCACAAAGACAGGGTGCGCCCTAATTTTGCAAACAACTGAGACACCATTTAGTCGCACTCTAAGGACAAACGACCTAAAAGGTTACATCATGTTTTAGTACTACACCATAATAATTCCCGTTGATTTCACACACAAAACATCGAATAGTGTGCTTTGGGAGTCACCCATTCCTCACCTACTCTTTCTGTCACATGTTCTCAAATGTTTATCTATCCTGCCCCTCCTCGAATAACCTTCGACAAAAATTATTTCCAGACGAAAAAACACGTCGAACATCGATTGGCGTCATAATTAGCTTGGAATCAGTTCGATTCTGCAGGGACAAATTTGGTAAACTACCAGAACGTTGTCAGACTTTCCCATAATCTGAGAGAATATAGCAAGTAACCACAAGAGGTTTCTTGTTGTTTTCGATGTGGATTCGTGCAACTCCTGTCACGAAAACAGCTAAAAAGTTCTCCTCCAATGAGACCCGAACCATCGACCAAAGGCACCTCTCTGTGGCAGACTACCACTTTACCTCAGAGCTAGCGAGGAGCTATGGACGCCAGCTCTTTCCTACTGCCACATACATCACTAGATCATGCAACTCGCAACGTAAGAGACGAGATTAGTTGGAATTTCACCGTGTAAACAATTTTCTTGACCCAAAAGCATGAAATAATAGCCTTCTGTCGCCTCTCGACTGAGAAACCAGTCAGATTATTCAATGGAAATTACAGGAAACATCAAGTGAATTTATGAGCATAGTTCTGTGCCAACCAGGAAGTAAGACCTCGGTACCAGCGTTGACAGACTTACACTGCGATGTTGCCAAGCTTTAGTCATACTATCAACAGGAAGACTAAGAGCCGAGGTGATTGCCAAGCGAGCTCGACAGAGACTTAGCTCGCGCCTCGCGCGCCTGCTGGGGATCCGAACACCTACAGTATATGTCAATGATCCCTGCTCGCAATTCCGTAACTAGCTTTAATGAGTCGATCGTTGTCACTAATAAAAATATACACATGCACTGACCGCTAATATAGTAATAAGTGTCTCAATTATTTGCGTATTCTGTCTTAAGCGCAATAACGACAAACGTCAATCACCAGTGCTCTTTCACACTTCTTCGAGCATTTCCATTGATTATACTGAAAACATTAGATGTAAGCGTCAGTTTTCTTTACAATTATAGACTCAGAAAATATCTTTCTTGATATAGCTGTCAGTGGCACAAACGAACGAAGAGAGGCAAGCATGCGAAGAGAAATCAATGCAGCATTGTTTTTAAGATGTGAACATTTCTGGGAAGGCTTCGTAACATGGAGTTCAAAATAAGAAGAGCTTCTGTTATCCAAACATATAATTAGGGACAGTAATGTATAGATTAATTTATCTTTAAGCCAAACTGTCATCCAGTCTATAAATATTGCAAAAATGAAACATATCACCTGTTGGTAGAGTCCCATTATATCCCCTATCAAATTCGAACAGCAGATATATTGAAAACCTTTTGACTGTGCAGAACATTCAGGACAGAGAGATCCACATATCCAAAATAACTATGGGTTAACGAAACCGAGAATAGTGCTGATATTGGATGCAGCAGTTGCACAGTGTGTGTGTGTGTGTGTGTTGGATTTTTCTTTCTTTTTCGGCCGTAATATGATGACAGAGTTGATCAGATGGTTATAGAATTTGCAGTGACTGTTTTTATGCTTCCAATGGGTAACGCCAAATTGTCACTATGTCGGAATATATTCCAGGTTAAGTTCTGTTTGTGAAAGAATTGCTGAACAGTTGGTGAACAGGATCGACACTGCATGTAACACAAACCCATCAGTTGCCAATTATACGCGGCTAATTTTCCTATGAACGATTTCATTCCTTTTACAACAGCTTTATTACTTACTGAATGTGTTCAACGCAACATCAGTCTATCACTTCTCGTTCACGTCCACTTTCTGTTCTTCATCACCCACCCACTGTAAATGTCTAATAAATTATGAAACAAAATACAGGTTTATATATACATTAATGGAGTTGTTGATGTCATTTTTCCCGACAGTATTCTGCCATTGTTCTGAAGATGAATACTCAACGTAAATACTTATACTCATTTGGATGAATATCTGAGGTGTCCATTTCAGTTCCACAAACCAAAAAATGGTGTAACTAAGCGAATATAAAGCGTCTATATGCCAAAAATTAGAAATGAAGTAACAGTTAATGGAAGTTTACAAACTCCATCGGAAGAACATGAAAAATACTTTCTTCACCTACAATCCACTGTAATGCAGATTCATGGGTTTCACAGAAATGCATTACTTAGGCCCTACTTTTGTTTTGGTCCATATCACTGTTACTAAACAAGGGATAAAACATGCGAATATTTCATTAGTATTACAGGTCCTGGAACTCCGTCTATTATTACCGAGTTGACAATCACTTTCCGTGTGATATACGTTGTTTGAGACTGATTAAAGCGCCTCTACTATAAACTTTCATTAATCGAATCCTTTAAACTTCGCGGTAGTTACAGGAAAGTGAATTCAGGTAGACAGCGGTAATACTGAAAATTTGTGCCGCAGCGGGACTGGAATCCTGCTTTCTTTTCCCTAGTAGGGCTATTCTTTGCGTTTGTTGAATAGTTTTTGTTCTTTGTTGACTGGTGAGCTTGATCTTAGTTTCCCTCCCTTAAAAAAGACAACTAAAAATTGCGGTCACTCCTCTAGACGAGCGAGCGGGAAGAATCGTCTTGGCTATTTTTGCAAATAATATTCAATATGCTTCAAGTTTTTCAAAACATGTTGTCATTGGGTCTCACATAGGTATGGCAGCAGTGGAGATAGCTCGAAACGTATGAATGGTGCGAGTAATTTTGTGCAAATCACCTCACAAAAGAGATTTTTCGTTTCAAGAAAGATCTCTCCGGGCCGGCCGCGGTGGCCGAGGGGACTGAGGCGCTCCAGTCACGGTCTGCACGGCCATTACGGTCGGGGGTTCGAATTCCCCCCTCGGGCATGGATATTTGTGCCGTCCTTAGTCTTAGGTAGTTCATAAGTACTTTGTAAGCTTTGGGACTGATGACCACGTAGTTAAGTCTCATAAGTTCTACAAACATTTGAACATTTTTGATATTTCCGGTATTCATGATTTTACACATGAAGGAAGACTCTTCTAACTCATGTAAATCATGGACTATGATGAGTTTACCATCGTGCGATGTTGTCACTGGTCAGACAGGATTCAAAAGTTGGGAGCGGGAGTATTACACACTCACTTTCAAAGCGTCAAAATCCTAATTATTGCGTTTTTGCATAGACGTCATTAGTTCACTCTTTAAGTATAATGCTGTTATTAGTGACTTATTCTGTAGTCTTTATGTTATCTTCTTAAAAGGCTAGTAGCTCTATCAAAATAGGGTTAAAATTCTGAACTACAGAGGGATTGGAACCATGACCCAAAACAGCCCTCGCTTAAGTAGAGACGTCATCTCAGGGCTACTGACGCGCTGCTACGTCTCACTTCCTGCTTGTTCCACTGGTGGCTACAGCTAATCGCCAATTTCCGCATGGTATTACGGTATTACCTCCTTGCACTTGTAATAGAAAGTAATACGCCGATGTCGCACCGTTAAAGAAAGTAACTGAGACTATTCAACCAAACAGACAAGTAAATATTAAGTGAATTTATCATGTTTCTGCGCCATCTCGGAAGTAACTCGGCGATCACGCCGATGCCAAAGAGTTCTCAAACTTGCACTGCTCTCAAAATAGAGACTTACCGAAATTACAATACGTTCAACTAGCTGAGCGTTGCGCTCATTTTCCATAGAGTGCTTCTGAGTCGGACAGGCAGACAGATATTGTAGAGACTATCCTTGCGCTACTGGTTCTTGACGCTCAACTACGTCGGATTGTAGGACTTATTTTCTGCCCGTGAAAGAGTTTCTCAGCAGTGGGTGAAAAAGCATCCACATTATGGTACCACACACATATCCAGACAAATAATATGCCAGTCAATAGCAGTGAAATACAATATGACCGTGTCTTTCTGGCAGGGACTATATTTTCTTCTGTTTTCTGCTTTGCAGTAGTCTGTCACCTCGTTTTGGAAGCGAAAAACGATTTTTGCAGTCCACCGCAACATAATTCACACCCTTCCCGGGCAAAGAGAATTGCAACCGGAGATGTTAAATAAAATATGACACTGTATCCAAATTCATACCTATCCTATCTGCTTCTCGTTGTCAGCTTTTTTTGAGAGGCTATTGTACTTTTATTCTGAAAAAAAAAAAAAAAAAAATCCTTCCATTCTTACAGATCCACCAATCAAAATGCAGTTCAATGACTGACATAAATTCGTTTCTGACAGATAAACAATATTATAGTAGTAACTGGCAAGTGTGGCGAATTCTATAAGTCATTTGACGATTGCGAACTCAGGTGTTTCGTAGTATTCTTGTGTAATGGCTGGCATTTCAATTGCGTAGCAGACAGTAATTTGCCTAAGCAATTATTTGCAGAGTTCATTATTTACCATACGATTTAACTTTGTTTCTTCTTATTACTATTCAGACAGGTGTATCGTATATTGGAATGGAGCAGACAAACGAGTGTTTTCTTTCAAATGTTAAGGGTTCTTGGTTTCATTCTCTTCATGTTCTTGATGGTCTGCTGGTCATAAGAAGAGAAGACGCCACTGACACCTACGATGTCAGCGCTAGATTAACCCCACCAGGACTACCACATTGTAAAGCCGGTAGACAGCGTGACGCCGTGTTGCTCTCTAAGCATCCTTACTGTTCTGATATAGAAATTCCAACATTAGCGATGGTTACAATATAACTGCTGCTGATGCTTTTCCGCGAAACGTGAGAAGCGCCTTACAGATTAGAATTTTTGTTTCAGAATGCCTAGATTCTTGAGTTAGTTCTAAATAAATTCCAGGCAGTTCCACACTAACGAACATTTTCAGCTATCAAATTAAACGCATAGGAATTATCCAAGTGTAACTGCGGGATCTGATTTAAGTAATATTAAATTTTTGAATGAATATGGCTCGGAAAGCAACGTCAATTTTATTACAGTTCATCTCCTGTCTCTAAATGATCTGATTGCGTTAATTATGTAAAGCGTTGTGGCAACTGTGAGTCTGTAATGAATGAACACATCCGCAGCGATATTCACCGATGAAAGGAGGGGGCGGGTGTACTTCCCTCCTTATGTCCCCACGTCTATATATAAAAATGTTAGGCGTATAGCAGTTAATCTCCGAAATTTCTTGTCCCATTCCTTTGGAATTCTGACTCAATGTCGCATTCTAGCCCAGGATGGTTCTTAGCTACACATTTCTTGAATATATTATATGTTGTTATTGTGGTCTTCAGTCCGCAGACTGGTTTGATGCTGCTCTCAATGCTACCCTGCCCTGTGCAAGTCTCTTCATCTGAGAATACGTTCTGCAACCGACATCCTTTTGAATATGTTTACTATATTCGTCCCTCGGTCTCCCTCTACGATTTTTACCCCACACGCTTCCTTCTAATGCTAAGTTGACAATTCCTTGATGTCTCAGAATGTGTCCAACCAATCTATCCCTTCTCTTAGTCAGGATATGCCACAAACTCCTTTTCGCCCCGATTCAGTTAAGCACCTCCCCATTAGTTACGTGATCTGCCCATCTAATTTTCTGTAGCACCACATTTCAAAAGCTTCTATCATCTTCTAATCTGAACTCCTTATCGTCCACGTTTGACTCCAATACAATGCTACACTCCAGACAAATGCTTTCAGAAAGGACTTCCTAACATTTAAATTAATATTGGATGTTAACAAGTTTCGCTTCTTTAGAAACGCTTTTCTTCCCATAGACATTCTGCATTTTATATCTTCTTTACTTCGGCCATCAGAAGTTATCTTGCTACCCAAATAACAAACTTCATTTACTACTTTTATTGTCTCATTACCTAATCTAATTCCTTCAGCATCGCCTGATTTTCTGACATTGCATTCCATTACCTTCATTACACTCTTGCTAATGTTCATCTTATATCTTCCTTTCAAGACACTGTCCATCCCATCCAATTGCTCTTCCAGATCTTTTGCGGTCTCTGACAAAATTACTATGTCATCGGCAAACCGCAATGTTTTTTTCTCCCTGCACTTTAATGCCTTCTCCAAATTTCTCCTTCCATTCCTTCACTGCTGCTCAATCTACAGATTGAACAACATTGGGGAAAGGCTACAACCCTGTCTTACGCCCTTCCGAACCTCTGCAGCCCTTTCTTGCCTCTCGACTATAATAATCGCAGCCTGGTTATTGTATAGGCTGAATATAACTCTTCGCTCCCTCTATTTTACCCCTGATACCTTCAGAATTTGGAAGAGTGTATTCCAGTCGACATTGTCCTTAGCCTATCTTCTAAGATAAGTCGTAATGTGAGTATTGCCTCTCGTGTTCCTATATTTCTCCTAAATCCAAATATATAACCTATAAAGGCGTTACTTTTGCGATTTTTAGTATAAGCCTTTTTCCAATTATAAAGTTTATATAAATTCATGTATAACACGTATTGAAAAATTTGGTATATGAAAACATGCACATATTTTATTAGAACGTTGTGTCAACATTTCAAAGCTTTAGGTCAAGAACTTTCGGAAATATACGGTTTTGAACATAACACTAAACATGGCTCTAGGTTAGAAAGAGTTATAAGAGGAAAGAGAAGTGACGACAAGACGAACAGGGAGAGCGTAATGATGAGGCGTAGAGGGAGTGGGAGGAGGTGCAGATGCACAGAAATAGGGGGGGGGGGGGAGGCTCGGATAGACAAAGAGAGAGGGGAGAAGATGGACAAGGAGTGTGGGAGGGGGGAGGATATGGACAGAGAGGGGCGGGAGGAAATTATGGACAAAGAGAGGGGAACGAGGAGAGATGCAGAGAGAGGGGACAGAGACAAGGGGAGCGGAGAATGTAGGACGCATATCCACTTCCCATCCATAAGGCAGTAGGAAATTACGTATAAAAGAAATGTATGGTTCCTCTTATCTTTCTTTTCCATTTAATCTGCAACAAGCCAGAGCAACGCATGGACGGGTAAAGCTAGTGCCATAGTAGGTGAAGTAACACATCGATCAGTCACAAGAAAAATTTGATATCCGCAATTCCAAAAATAAAGGGTTGTGAGGAATAGGAAGGAAAGTCCTGGAGTTTATGATGTTTACGATCCGGACTACTATTACGGAAAGGCATCATATCAGACTTCGCAACCCTAGCATATTGATTTTATCACTTCACACTGACACAAGGGCTGTGATGCGAGAGATGAAAATTTATTATATGCTTCTCACAAAAGATTATTACTTCTGTACCACTATCGAGTGCAGGAAAGCTCCTAATTTTCGCGTGTGTTGCATGAATTTTGGTCTCACCTAGGTTGTCTTCCTGTGCGGGTAAGAAGAGAGTCATCGGAATAGAGTCTGATTTTAGTTACGAGAAACCTGTGCAGATAGTGTCGGCACACTGCTTTCAGAGCCAAGACGACGTCTTCCTGTTTGTGTCTTGGCGTGTGCTGGAGTGGGGCGCTGTTTACAGATGCACTTGTTGCGAGTCTCTACACCCGGAACGCATTGCCTTTTCCAGCCTTTTACAAACGTAAAACATTCTCCATTATTTCATTTTATGTAATTTAGAGGAAATTGTTTGGGTAATCTTGATTTTTGTAGCTTTAGAAGTCATAAAAACATACCATATTGATGTTTTATGCATTCTTATTGTTGCTTGTCTTTTACATTCTCGCACACACGCCCACAAGCGCGCGCGCACACGCGTGCACACACAAACAGGCACACACGCACCCACCCACCCACACACACACACACAACACACACACACACACACACACACACTGCATGACTTTTTGAGAAGGGACTATTACTATAGCCTACCCATACAGCATCATTTCGTAATATATCTCTAAGGCGTCTTGGAACTTACTCTACTAACTGCCTTGATAATTTTCATTGTGGTTTATTTGTCACCATGTATGTTCTATATTTTCCCAACGGTCGCTTGCGTTTCTTGATCCTAGTGCCAACGACCTCGTTACTTCCACCCACATATTCTCAATAGGATTAAGGTCCGGTGACCGTGAAAAGAACTCAATCAGCTTTATGCGATCTTGGCTGCGAAACCATTCTTGAACGACGCAGCTTTCATGGATGGGGCTGTGGTCCTCTAAATAAATAGGTATCAAGTTATTTCATCTATTTATATTTGAAGAAAGTATTTGTAATTCACGCACTGTATTAATGTTTTGTATACGGTGTCTAACAAGTCGGGTTAAAATATCGCTTAGAGGCCTTTGTCAGTTAAACATTTCCGTGTCCATCATGTCAGATTGAGCATGACTGGCTGAATCATACCAAACGATGCAGTTTATTGCTGATAAGAAGACCATCGGAGCAGTTGCCCAACCAGGAGGAACCTCCACTGAATACCAGGCTTCTAACTGAAGTAAAATGCGTGCCATCTATACCACTAACGTGATCCCTATATTTCGCAACTAACAGAAGTGCAGCGGCTATAATCGAAAGTTATCATGCCGACAGTACAGGTCATAATCTGCATAAATATATGGGTAGCTTCTTATCTGTCGTTTGCAAATAATTGAGATAAACGCCGTTTTAATTAGGAAACGTGTATTTCTAAGCTGCTTTGGTGATCATTTGCAACTAAGTGATGACCAAACTAACATGCATACGTATTCACTCCACGTTTAGTAATAAAAATGGCGTTCATCTCAGTTATTCGCAAACGACAGATGTCCGCCTTTGATAACAAGCTACTCATATCATCGTACAGCAAGACCGCAGGTAGTATACAATTTGTGCAAACGCCAGTCAGCTTTTGTGAGAGCCGAAGGGCATGAAAGGGGCACAGTAGTTGGGAAGGGAGTAACACAGACTTGTAGCTTTTTCCCCATTGCTGTTCGGTTTGTTCATTGAGCAGGCTGTGAAGGAGAGAAAGGAGAAATTTGGAGAAAGGATTAAAGTTCAGGGACAAGAAGTAAAGAATTTGCGATTTGCCGATGACGTAGTAATTGTGTCAGAGCCTGCAATGGACCTAGAAGAGCAGTTGTATGGAATGGACAGTGCCTTGAAAAGGGAGTATAAAATAAACATTAACAACCGCAAAAAAAGAAATTTAGTCTAAGAAAATCAGGAGATTTGTAAGGTAATAGATTAGAAAACGAGACATTAAAAGTAGTAGATGAGTTTTGTTGGTTGTGTGTGTGGGGGGAGGGGGAGGTTGGAGGGTTGGGTTGCGGTTTGGAGGCACTAGACTACTCAGGTCATCAATCCCTATTTCGGATAATGATGGAAAGTAAATCAGGTGTGCCCTTTGAAAGGAAGCATCCTGACTTTCGCCTGGAGTGATTTAGGGAAATAATGGAAAACCTAAACCAGGATGGCCGGCGATGAATTTGAACCACCATCCTCCCGAATGCGGTTCCAGTATGCTAACCACTGCGCCACCTCGCTCAGCTGAGTTTTGTTATTTGGGTTGTAAATAACTTCTGATGTCCTGAGTAGTGAAGACATAAAATGTAGAATGCAATTGGAGGAAAAGTATTTCTGAAGAAGAGAAATTTGTCCAAAGTGTGGCCTTGTACAGCAGTGAAGCGTGGACGATAAAGCAGTTCAGACAAGAAGACGATAGCTTTCGAAATTTCTTGCAACAGGAGAATGTACTGAACAGAATTGGGGAAAAAAAGAAATTTCTGGCATATCTTGTCTAAAAGACGGGAACGATTGGTAGGGCCCAATCTGAAACACCAACGAATTGTCAATTTAGTATTGGAGGGGAGCATGTGGGGTAATAATCGCAGGGGTGGAGGACGAGATGGATACAGCAAGCAGATTCAAAATGGATGTGGGCTGTCTTTCTTACTCAGAGGCGAAGAGTTTTGCGCAAGATAGGGTAGCGTGGAGGTGGAGAACTGCATCAAACCAGTCTACGGACTGAAGACTACAACCACAACTACACACCAAATCATTAAGTAGTGTATCTCGTGTAAGATTATTCAAAATAGTCATTTTAGACACAGTAATTTCATTTATGAAGCGCCATCATTACGGCAGACTTTCTTCAAATGTGTAGCCCGTTTGTTACGGAATGACTTGCAGTATCTTCTTAGGCATTGTCGTTTGCAGTACCAGAAAAGAATTAGGAACAGAATTCGTCGCACAGTTAACTGAAACACCAATTCTTGGAGTGCTGTACACATTTCATCGAATATGCAGGTGATACACGAAAAAATAGTTTATTTAAATTCCAAAAAATTTTATTACTGTGTTCAATTTTGACGTTAACCACGCATATCTCATCTTTAGTGTGAAAGCAGGCACGTTAAACAGATGCAGAACAGAATGTTGTATTTTTATAGAAACTCCAAATTCAAATATTCAAATGTTTGTAGAGCTTATGGGACTTAACTATGCGGTCTTCAGTCCCTAAACTTACAAACTACTTATGAACTAGCTTCCACTAAAGACGGCACAAACATTCATGCCCGAGGGGGAATTCGAATCCCCGACAGGGAACAGCCTCGTGTATCGTACCATAGAAACTCCCCTCGATATATTTTCTCTATTAGGCTTAAACAAGTTGCCTGATTTATACATTTTTAGTGAAACCTTCAACCTGCCTGCAAAAAGAAACATCACAGATTCAGTAAAGTATAGTACCTGTTCGCGGTATAATTTTACACTGCAAGAGCCTACATTTCTTCTCTCTACAAAGTTTTGATGGAAAAGTGCCAGATCAGTCTGGACTCACATATAATTGATGTTTGAAGAAATTTTGTTTATTAATGCAACTACTACGACAAAAGCACTTTTTTGAATGATTTTCCATGGCATATTATAACGATGTTCTGTATACATCCGCATGATGACAGCAAATCATAGCCACAGCACCACTCCCTCTATCTCAGAACAACAGTCACATTAATGCGCAAAATATCTATTTCGTCGGAAAATCCGGTAACCACATACTGATTTTCGGGTCACCTTAGTAGGTACAAAAACTCTGAACAGTTTGATATTCTTTGTTTGCAACAATACTGCCCACATAACTCCCATCGACGTTACAGGTAAAGAACGCACAAGGAATGTTGAAAATTATAAATAGTGCCAGCATTGTATAAATTCATATATATTAAGATTATGTGATGCTAATACTAGAATGAATATTAAATATTCTTATTTTGAACTCCATGTTACGAAGCCTTCCCAGAAATGTTCACATCTTAAAAACAATGCTGCATTGATTTCTCTTCGCATGCTTGCCTCTCTTCGTTCGTTTGTGCCACTGACAGCTATATCAAGAAAGATATTTTCTGAGTCTATAATTGTAAAGAAAACTGACGCTTACATCTAATGTTTTCAGTATAATCAATGGAAATGCTCGAAGAAGTGTGAAAGAGCACTGGTGATTGACGTTTGTCGTTATTGCGCTTAAGACAGAATACGCAAATAATTGAGACACTTATTACTATATTAGCGGTCAGTGCATGTGTATATTTTTATTAGTGACAACGATCGACTCATTAAAGCTAGTTACGGAATTGCGAGCAGGGATCATTGACATATACTGTAGGTGTTCGGATCCCCAGCAGGCGCGCGAGGCGCGAGCTAAGTCTCTGTCGAGCTCGCTTGGCAATCACCTCGGCTCTTAGTCTTCCTGTTGATAGTATGACTAAAGCTTGGCAACATCGCAGTGTAAGTCTGTCAACGCTGGTACCGAGGTCTTACTTCCTGGTTGGCACAGAACTATGCTCATAAATTCACTTGATGTTTCCTGTAATTTCCATTGAATAATCTGACTGGTTTCTCAGTCGAGAGGCGACAGAAGGCTATTATTTCATGCTTTTGGGTCAAGAAAATTGTTTACACGGTGAAATTCCAACTAATCTCGTCTCTTACGTTGCGAGTTGCATGATCTAGTGATGTATGTGGCAGTAGGAAAGAGCTGGCGTCCATAGCTCCTCGCTAGCTCTGAGGTAAAGTGGTAGTCTGCCACAGAGAGGTGCCTTTGGTCGATGGTTCGGGTCTCATTGGAGGAGAACTTTTTAGCTGTTTTCGTGACAGGAGTTGCACGAATCCACATCGAAAACAACAAGAAACCTCTTGTGGTTACTTGCTATATTCTCTCAGATTATGGGAAAGTCTGACAACGTTCTGGTAGTTTACCAAATTTGTCCCTGCAGAATCGAACTGATTCCAAGCTAATTATGACGCCAATCGATGTTCGACGTGTTTTTTCGTCTGGAAATAATTTTTGTCGAAGGTTATTCGAGGAGGGGCAGGATAGATAAACATTTGAGAACATGTGACAGAAAGAGTAGGTGAGGAATGGGTGACTCCCAAAGCACACTATTCGATGTTTTGTGTGTGAAATCAACGGGAATTATTATGGTGTAGTACTAAAACATGATGTAACCTTTTAGGTCGTTTGTCCTTAGAGTGCGACTAAATGGTGTCTCAGTTGTTTGCAAAATTAGGGCGCACCCTGTCTTTGTGGTTGCACTTTGCTGAGTATAAAAATATTTTAGTACTCAGTCATTATTTTTCTCTTAAGATGTCGGAATGAGAGCATCATAACTCGTCACTAGTAACTGTCGTGAGTAGGAATCCTCATTGAGCGCCCTGATGACGTTCAAGAAAAATGTGGTAATAGTCACTCCTATGACCCTTTATACCGATTCCACTTTACGACGTTTAGATTATGTTCATATATATATCAGTCAGAATAATTCAATACGTGACTGTAATATAAGTACCAGAACTTGAGGTAAGGATATAACAGCTGGTAACTAGACACACAGCGGCGCGCCGCTGTCACCGAGTCCGCAGGCGGCAGCCGCGATGCGGCCGCTGGCGCGTCGCCGTAGCCGGGGCCCACTACTCCCGAGAGTAAACAGTTTAGTTGTGATGCAGCAGCAAGCTCTTTCGTGTAATTATTTCTGGGAGTTTTCGCTGTTAAAGTTGAGGTTCTTCCACACTGATAACAAAGACAGCCGATATGCGGTTTAAGAAAAGAAAAAAAAAAAAAGAGTAATTGGAGGTTGCTAGACTCGATCTTGCGACTGCTTACATACACACTTGTAGACGCGACTTTTACCACGAGACCACGCGCTCATGCTGTACAGAGCTGTCTTGAGAAGGAAGTAACACTTCCTCCTGATAGTACCGCATTCTACAGAGTTGCCAGATCGTGCATATAGCCGGACTTAGAATTCTGAGGGCGATCGATTTTATTGTCCACACTGCGCGACCGACTCGGACTTAGCCTCTCCGTCGGCCGGCCGGCGATCAATTTTTTTGTCTAAGACTGTACCTATTGTTTTTATTCATGTGACAACGACAGCTGTTGTTCTGTTTAATGCGGCATTTTTATCGTATTTCTAAGGGTTCTTTAGTAAATATTTCTCATAACAACATTCTATAATGGCTCGATAGGAAGGCAGTGCCTTTTACGGTGTCCAAAAATTACTTGAACGTATGGCACATTGATTATCATACCACATACATCTTCGTCGTTATTTCAAGAGATTTTGTGTAGCATGTTTATTTTTCTCTTTCCGTTTTTTAGACCAGCGTAAAATTTTGATTACTGGTAACAGTTTGACGTGTTCGCGCATTTTATGTAGGCCTAAGATATATGCACTAGTGTTTGCACTGTAGCAGTAATTGACATTTTTGTCGTATTATGGGCATCTCTGGCTACAAATAAATCAAAGATATGCAAAACTCATTCGTTTCTGAAGATGACAGCAGTAACAAAAAATTTATCTACTTTTTTGTTATGGGTGGAAAACTGTCAAACATGTGAAGGTGTGAGCACATTAGTTTTTCTGTTATTTATAAAAGGATTTGTTAAGATAGTTTCTTCAGTACAGTAGTTGGCAAAATTTGATTGTCACAGAGGATTTTATTGTAATCAGTACATCAGTAAGTTCCATGTTTAGCATACCATCCTCAAAACTTAAAATTTAAGTTAGTGCTGACGTGTTTGAGAAGTTGTGACTTTAAAGTAAAAACAACATTTTGGAAACAAATAATTCGAAGAGAAAGACTTCGTATATGCAGATGAGCTCTGCTTGAGAAGTACATACATGCAATATATTGTCTGTTAGCAAACTGTCACATCTTTCTCTTCTCTTTTAAATTTATGACTATACATATAATCCACAAAGTAGGGAAAATGCATTGTGAATAGTAGTTGCTAAAACCGCAACTCATTCTCTTTTCTACCCAACTTGTAATTATGTGTGGAATAAACAAATGTTTACAAGAATTTGTATGGCCCGTAAATTCTGTTATATCGTTATACAATCGCAGAAGATAGGCCTACAAAATTTAGCCTTAATTACAACGTGCCTCGAAACTTTTCACCCCATGTGGCGCCTAAAATAACATGTTCAATTTCATTATCGCTTTGTGGTACATGCCTATGAAAAGTGTCTTCTCCTCCTTTCATTTTTTTTTTTTGACAATCGTAGCAACAACAGTAATCCACCATTGCTACTAATAACAAGCAACAGTTAAAAACGCAATAAATACATGTGATACGATAAATTTAGAGATAATTCATAATCACTAGCAGAATGATGCGCACCGAAATCACGTGACTCTTCGATATAGATGTTGATAACATGCACAGAACGCATTGCTCACAGAAATGTAATATTATAGGTATTCCTTCTGTAAAATTTTTTAAATACGAGTTATTTTACGTACATAGATTTTCTTATCATCCATACCTTATCGCTAGTCTGTCTATAGTTTTCCTATTAAATCAACCCCAAGGAGTAACAACAGTTTGTTGTTTACTGTAATACTCCGATGTAATTTTCGGATTTTTAATACGTATTTTTTACGTTGTTATTCACATGACAGCTTGTTTGACAGATGACAGCTATATTGTATGGTTACGCCCAGCAACAAACTAAACTGTTGTTACACCATTGGAATTTATTTATTGAGAAAACCACAGACAAACCGACGATTAAGGTACCGATGATAAGAAAATCTATGTACGTAAAATAATTAGTATTTAAAAATTTTTGAATGACGAATACCTATAATATTATATTGATGGAAGTATTTCCGAAATAGGCCTATAGTATAAATAAAGAAAATGAATAGCAGCGTTTGGGCTTTATTTTACATAATGTCATTAAAGGACATTTACAAGGCAGCAGGCCCAAAGGACTATAAAATGTTAGTAACAATTTAATTTAATCTGTATTGAACGTAATAGAACGGGTTATCTTATTGTTATGCTGTAACGTTTTATTAATGAGATTCCTTGAAAGCGAGGAGCTTTTGTTAACCCATATTAGTTAATATGGGTTTAGGAAACATTGATCATGTGGTACACACCTTTTCCTGTTCAGTTTGCTTAAATTTGTTCTGACAACCATCATACTGTTAGTTGAAACTGAGAATTTCTTTTTCGAAATACTTCCTACAGGACTGATTTAAGCTGCTATGTATTAAGGAGTGCCAAGAAGGAGATATGTAAAGTTGTTTGTCGATTGCAAAAAAACGGAAGTGAAGATGGCAACGTAAAGCTAACGCTCTCAAGAATAAAATGGTAAAGGCTACTTATGGAAGCAAACAAATGATTACTTTCTACGTATTTTGTATTGTGGTAGTCATGTTGAGACTGTGATATTTCGTAGTATCTATTTGGCATGTTTGTTGAGTACCTAAAGACTATCTTGCTACAAGAAGGTACGCAGGACTGTGGAATTTGTGGCAGCTATACAGTAGTCTCGTTAGTTAGAGGGGTACCGCACCGCGATCACATCGAAGTATCAAAATTCACGCGTGAAAAAGAAGAAAATGAAGAGAACACATGTGGGTAAAAAAAAAAAAAAGATAATTACCGTGTTTAAAACAAAGTTTTTAAATATTTACATTGGCGGCTTAACGGTTTTCAAGTCTTTTCACTATTTTCTTCGCGTTATAATGGAGTGCCTTTCTTTCTAAATGTTTGTGTAGCTTATGGGACTTAACTACGGGGTCATCAGTCCCTAAACTTATAAACTACTTATGAACTAACTAAGACTAGGGACGGCACAAATATCCATGCCCGAGGGGGGGGATTCGAACCCCCGACCGTAGTGGCCGTGCAGACCGTGACTGGAGCGCCTCAGTCCCCTCGGCCACAGCGACCGGCTGCCTTTCTTTGTGAAGATAGAATGTACCCGTAATTGTTTTGTTTTATGACGCTCATATTTATCGTAAATTCGTATTTCAGAGACTCGAAATATTGAGACTCGACTTTATCGAGTGCAGTTTACTTATTGTCTAACTTTCTTTAGTTTTTCTTTCTTAGGGAGAAAAAGTGACAACGAGGAGAAAAGAATGGATTTTGGAAGTACTTTAATAAAAGTACCGTCGATTTGTCTAAACCTGTTCGTCTCCCATGTCATCTTCTACGGACTCCGATTGGGCTTACACACACTCGAGAAGGCTTAGTACGGGGAAGGGATCTTGAAAAACGTGGAAAAACTAGTTATTTGTGGTGTAACGTAAATATACAGAAATTTTGACTCAATTACACAAGTTTCGGTTATGATTTCGCTTTCGGCCGAAACTAGAAGAGGGGCCGAATATTCGGTTACGGTTTCGACAACAAATCATGTTTCGGATGGACTCTAATCTTTGCTCATTTATCAATTTAATCGATAACGTATAGAAATTGATATAAATTACCAGTCACGCATGTATATCGATAATATATGCTATTTCCCGCGCATTTAAAAATGCAAGAACACTAAAGCGACTTAAATTAGGCTCATGCGCGACTCGTAATTTCTATGAATTTCGATACATCATAGACAAAATTAATAAAGTGAGAGTTTTAAAACGAATGTTAGGTTTCCGGATACACGAAATGCGAATGCAGTTTTGACGAAACCAGCTACTTTACGTGATCGTGGGATTGCGATTCGCTGATATATGTTCCAATATGGCAAAATATAACTGTTTCTTTGAATCTAAGAAAGAACCGTTATTTGTATTTTGAAATGTTTTTCGATGTGATACTTCCGTAACACATCGCGCAAAAAGAAATGTATCAAAAACGTACAAACAAAGAAGCACTGAGGAAATGAGAATAACAATACATTACTGACATTTGCTGATAAATAGTGAAAGTACTATTGATGCATACCGATTGATTATTTACATAGTTTATTTAGAACACAATTTACCAATTAAATGCGATGAAGAAGGGTCACTTGTCCCGTAAAATGTTTCCAAATAGTTGTATAGCACGAAAATACAGCTCTGCCTTTCTTTTAATCCAAAAGTCAACCCATTTACAAGTCATGCAATTAGCGATTATATAGCATTACGAGATCATAGGAAAAGGCTAAAATTAGTTATCGTAAGGCTTATACTAAATGAGCTGCAGTTTTTTTATGGTAGATATGTCTTGATTTTTGAAGAACCTCCAGATTTTTCAAATTGGATCTCCTGATTTTTACGTTTAAAAGGTTGGCAGGTATGTCATATGTTCTTGGCAGTGTGTCATATTCAGCATATCCATCTTGGAATACGAGCTGCAGCTGTAGAGGAAATTGGCGGCTTATTTTGGTACTAACTTTTACACGCGGCTTCGCTCGCATTTATGTATATACATACGTGTCAGAGACAATTGAAAGTAGAATAATTTCGCAATGATCATTTTGAGGTTCAAGCTCTTCTTTGCTGTGTTTGCTTTCTAACGTATGGTAAGGATGACGGTTTCTGCCTTGAGCAAACACTATTTATGTTTTTTATACACCCAAACATGTTTCGGAGAAGCTTCTCCATCATCAATGGGATTATTATTATTATTATTATTATTATTGCATCTTAGAACCAAATTTTGTGTTTCTTGTAGATCAGTTTTAAATGCCAACCATTGTGTCGCTTTATGTTGTTTTCTTCAATTCATATTTCGATCAGTTTGTATCACTGTGTTTCTTGATATGCTGTTTCACTGAATAAGGATCACTGTTTTCACTGTTTATGTCACCTTTATACAGTGAAACAGCATATTAAGAAACTCAGTGGTACAAACTGAACGAAATATGAATTCAAGAAAACCACAAATAATGACATACTGGTCGGCATTTAAAACTGATCTGCGAATATCAGGTAACCACAATAAACGAAAATGCGGTTTTAAGATGCAATAATAATAAAAGAAATCCCACTGATGTTGGAGAAAATTCTCAGAAAGATGTATGGATGAATAAAAAACGTAAATAGTGATGTGCTAGTTAGAAACAGTCACCCTTATCGTATATACCTTCACAACATTATTCTTAAGTTATGATCAGGATCATCAGCATGAAAGAAAAGTTTCCAATTTTATAGTTTGAATATAAACCGTGTGTAGTATGACAGTAATTACTGTCCTTCTTTATCGTGATAAAAATAAATAAATAAAATACGAAAAGAAACTCTGTTTATTACTTTGTGACTGAACTTCTGACTGAACAAGTTATACGACACGTAAATTATGTTGGATTTAATGATAATCGAAATCGGTTCTGCGGTTTGAAGACGTTGTCGTCTTGTGTAAGCATTGTATTCATTATGTGGAATCGTATAACGTACAACATATCAAGCATTTCAATAAATTATACAAATTTTATTTATACAAATTTTAAAAGTCAAAAGAATAAGTAGCATTTCCAAGGAGTCTTCGAGCGTCTCAGAAGCTATATGCAAAAGGTTGATGCTCAGATGTTTCATAGTTCGTGTTATATACTTAAAATCGACAAATATCTTGAATTCTTTTTTCAGCATACCGAGTTTATTGAAATCGGTTAAGCGGCTTAGTCAAGAAAGCTTAACACCCAAAGCTTCATTCGCATTTATAATATTAGCATACATAAATGGATTTCTTTTGTTCTTTCATAACTAATCATCTTGGGGTTGTTCTTATAGGCTGTATTTCCTTAAGTAAATTGTGATTTTTTAAACTGGAGAGGAATTTCGCATTATACAAGACACTTATTTTCGTGTTTTTATCACCCACATATGTTTCGGCACAATTGTGTGCCATCTAATGTGGGTGTTTCCTTCAGTTGCTGAAATAGTTTTACATATTACAGTTTTTTGGATTGTATAGACATTTAGCTAATTAGTTTACATTAGAGAATTAGGTTCAATATTTTATACCTATGTTTATTTATATACTTATATAAGGTTTTTGGTAGGGTTTACATGTTGCTTTAATTAAAAAATAACATGCTTCACACTAGTCATCTGCAACAAATAGACGTTTTTATTTCCAAACCGAATAAATTTATTTCTTTCGTTTTGATATCAAATATAAGTGGTTATTTAGCACCTTATTTTTATGCTGTGGTGTTGATTCCTTTTTGTATCAAGTTTGTCGTTTTATTATGTTATTTTAGTTTCCAGTCACGCGCCACACAGCTGACACGCTACGTAATAAATAAATATGATACAACCACCACAACACGACAAAGAGCGACAAAACATAGCAAGAGAAAAACACCACAGCACAAAATTGAGTGAGACATATTTTATCGTAATATTCAGGCGAAAGAGCAATAAATTATTGGTTTTGTGAATAATATTTAATCGTTTATGAGATACAAAACATGTTATTGCCTAATTAAAGCAAAGTGTAAACCCTCCCAATAACTTCACGTATGTAGATAAATGTAGACCTAAAATTTTCAACTGCAAAACAAGGTATTGCGTCAGGTGGAATTCCTGTCCAGTTTATTATTGCAAGCACGGAAATGAAAGTCTGCAAAATTCACAAGATGATCATGTGATTTTTTTTTAATTGGTGGTCCGGCTTTAGCAAAACACTGCATTCGTTCTTCTTGTTACACGTACCTGTTTCACTGCAGTTGCAGCATTCTCAGTAGGCTGAGCTGTTATTAACTTCTGGTGAACAACAGAAAAAGGTTTTTACAGTATGTACTTCATTGTCAATTAAGTTATTATGAGTGCTGGACTGCATCATCAATATGTCAATATCCATCAAAGTTTCTGTGTCCATACTGTAAATAGCAGTTAGTAATAAAACGCTGAAGATGTTACAACTGCAGCGAAACCGTCTGGGTATCAACAAGACAGCTGCTGAAGGCAGACAAAACCAACTGAAAAGTCACACTCCCATAACTAGTTTTCAAGGGTCATCGTCAGTGGCGACGTTACACGAACATGGCAGTTTCTTGTACCGAGTGTAGCTAGACGCTGTGGTGTCTTTACACTTCAGTGGACTGTTGTTATCAGCCAGATACAATTTTGTATAATGTATTTAACTAAACTGTTTTACACCTTTTGTCCAATGATGGTGACCAATGGCGGAAAATAGTTGATACTTAAGGTGTTAATAAAACATCTGATGGTTTCATTTTATGAGACAATAATGAGTAGCTCACTGTTTTAACAACAGTGGCCTTCCAGCTTTCTAAATGAAGCAGTTTTACTCTAAATTATACATATTACACTTTTAAACACACAGTCATGTAGCCGGCAATCTTTGTTAGGTATGGCCTTTTAGCTTCGTTTTATACATCTCATGTTTCTGACAAAATAAATAAACAACAACAACGATGTTATATAGTTACAATGTTGTTTTGATTTCGTAACCTTTGGATTTTTAAGTAGTGTAGCGTCCCCGATTATGCATACCAATTAAGCCAATATGATGTTCGAACACAGCACAAATTTATTTATGTGATATCGAAGAAGTAAGTAAGTTAAGAATTGTTTGTGTGTTCCTCTTCCCCGCGTCCCATTAGAAAATGGAACGCTAGAGAAATATTAGGAAAGCGGTTCGATAAACCCTCTTCCAGCCACTTAAACGTCATTTGCAGAGTATATATGTCGATTTAGATGTAGATGTACAAAGAGTATATAGTAAAAATCAAAGAATAAACAACTGTCAGTTCGTTCAAAAAGAAAAAAGAACACAAAAAATCACTATGCGCGATTAATCTACTGTCAGTGATTTCCGCAGAAATTTTATTTTTGTATTTGGTATTTGTTGTTTAGGCCATTTTATGCTTGTGTATCTTTATATCTATTGATGATGTTGATAAAATTTTTGATATCGTTATGGTGTTTGTTCACTTGTTAAGCTCTGTGGCTGTTGTATTATGGACGAGATTGAAATATATATGGACGCATATTGCCTACCCACAGAACATGAACATGAACAATCCTATTATAATAACAAACATTTTACTGAACATTTTATTGACATCATAAAGGACGAATATCGTACATACAGAATTAAAAATAACAGTAAATAATAATATTACTTAAAATACAAAATGAGAACATAATTATAAGCAACATCGCTAGTGTTCCATTAAGCCGTGATAAAGATAAGAATTATGAAAACGTAACGAAAAGGACATGGCGAATAAAGAATCTCAGCTATAGCACCATTAAAGAAGAGATGCAAATTGTCAATTGTTATACATAAGAATAGAAATAAAGGCTAAAGAAATTATGTGTTATTCGTATTGTATCGTTACGCGAACAATGGAGATATATAAACCAGCGTCTATACTCATAGTGCATGTTCTTCTCAAAGGTCATGTGTGAATTTTCAACACTTCTTCCAATTGAAAGAATATGGAAGGTGTCTTAAAAACGTATGACAATCTGTAGGCCTACCTTTATTTTCTCCAGAAAATATAAACCTGGATACACAACAAACATAATCTAGAAAGCGGTAAATAGCGCCTTTTTACTGTATTTTTGTTACTTTTTTTCTTGCTAAATGAAAAATCGAAAATTATTTTTCTCGGCAAATAATTATGATTTTTCTGCTGTGCAGTAATATTCATTCGTCTGCTGACGTTCTTACATGCGAGCAGTGCAGGCTTTTGTTCTATGAAACGTAAATACCATTTGCGCTTGGTTGTTTAGCTTCATGGAAAAGATTAGGATCTTGAGAAACCTCTTCAATGTTTCACGAAAACAAAGCAAATATCTGTCATGTTGAATCAACGTGTCAAAATTTGAACCTCTTCGTGACGTTATTTGACGTTCCTGTCACAGTTATTCACTTATTTAAAGCAGTATGTAATCGTTTCCACCAAGGAGGTTATTTTAACCTCCTTGGTTTCCACAATGCTTTGTAGTCTGTGATGCATTCACATCACTTATTTAAGACACTTCGTTTTATGTACACTTTGGAACATGACATTTGTTACTGTTTTTCATTTGGCCATCTGAAGATAGATTGGGCTTGAAACACGCGATGATAACAGAGAACTTACTGAAAAAAGTACTTAATATCTATTTCTCTGCATCTATCCAGATTCTTTTGATCGATGTAGTTCCGTGTTATAATGGAATTTGGACTGCAGTTGGTCTAGTTTTGATAGAAACCATTGCTTAGTTTATACTTTACTTCTTTAAATAATACACTTAGCATATTTAAACCACAACAACAAGCTTTTTTTTGTTAATCTCCTCGTAGTTTGCGCCCAGTTTTAATAACAGAAATTACAGTGAGCTCCGTCTCTTAGCGATGGCGATGTCGACAGGACCCTAAATCCTAATCTTCCTTCGTTCCTTCCTCCACCTGTATATTTAGAGAGTTGTGGTTTGACGCGCCGCAAGTGTCAGTTGTCACATGGTATCCCATACGATGCTCGTATGGAGACAAGTACGGAGAAAGTACTGGCTGGGTACAGAAGTTGCTGCTCGTCTTGCAGAGCAAGAGCACTTTGAGTTTGACGCGCAGTGTGCGGCCGAACATTATCCTGTTGGAACAACATGTCACCTTCTTGTTGTAAGAATGGCACAAAAAAGAACCTCACATTCTGCATGCGCTGAGCGCTTCTCAGCATTCCCTCTGGTCCTATTGGCTGTGAACATTGCCTACTAAATGCTACACACAGGTGGAGCTCTGTCAACGGTGTCAGTACGCTACTGTTGGCAGACGACGTGGAAACCACCTACTGTCCCTCAGGTGACATCAGCATCATAGGACCAAAATAGACGCCATCTTTACAGGTGTGTGATATTACAGATACAGGGGGGAAGCTGATTGTTTCCATGTGAAAGATGGGTTATGCCATCCGGCTGGTTAACATTTTGAACCTAGTGAATGGACAGGTAGTCAGGGTTTTCCTAATGTGTTTGGAAACCGGAAACCGCGCTTTTGGCTGAGCGAGGGCGGCTATTCCAGATTGGAACTGAAATACAATATAGCCACAAACATTATTGTAAAAATCCATATAAAATCAGGGAATGATATACGGCAAATACAATTATATGAATGGATACAAGAGAATTGGGAGAATCAAATGTTGTAATAACAATTTCAATATCCCTTACAGATAAAAAGCCGACAAATTTCAGTACTATAAAAATAATATTATACGACTTATATTTACAATTATTGATTTTTAGTGTTTATCAGTAACAGTTTAAGAAGCAAATGGACAGCATTGCACCACGCTATCTTAAAAGATGTGCCACGTTATTTCCATATTTCAATAAAATTTATTTTATTTTTATTCTTGTGTCAGAACATAGATTCCACCACAGAAACACAAAACATGAACCCAGCAAAGCGCATTGCATTTATATGTGTATTTTATTGTATTTAATATCATTCTTAGTAACGTTCATTTTTTATGTTGTAGACTGCCACTTAAATATTTCATGGCTGACTAAAAATAATAGATATGCAGCAGATAATTTATATATAAAAATTATAAGTATTTGTGCACACGAACTGAATATATTTGTATAAAAAGCCATGATAAATTAAATATTAATTGTGTAACTATATTTCGACGGCGGCAATGTATTTGAACAGTGAGACGCCATGCTTAATGGCTATCTGAGCAAAGAGCATCAGTCTCAACCGATTTTTAGTATTGTTAAATATATATTTGTTTGTAAAATGTAAACAACATTTGTGTGGAGGTGGTCAAAACATATAATTCTGTGATATTCAAATGTACATAACTTTATAAGGGATATTGTATTTTAAAGATGAGGCGTTAGGATGTGGGGAAGGATACAAGTTTGGGAGCAGAGGTTAGCACGCTTTCGAACGCTTGGGAAGGGTGAAAGGGTGGTGAAAGGTTGTGACGCTGTGCGGTCTGAAGCCGCGTTACGAACTTGTGATTTGAAGAGATAGGCATGTGTGGACTTAGAAAATTTACGAGACTGTGACTAGAGAACTTAGTGTCTGGTTGAAAAGTGGTAAACTATGGATGGTAGTAGGGTTGTGGAACTGTGATAAGTCAGCAATCGTGTACTCGTGTGATGACACAGTGTTTTATAACAAATACTGTAATTAATCGCGGATTAATTTGGAACTGCAAAGTTCGATGGACTTCATTAATATACGAGTGATAATTTGGAACTTTTACTCTCGAGTGCGTGTGATACTTATTGTGCCTCTCAAGAACAATAGCTGGGAAAATATTCAGTTATTTACCGATGTATAAAGTAGCACCACGTCCGCATTGTCATGTTCAATGTTCTATGATGTCACTAAAACGTTTGCCCGTTGTTCACCAAAATGTCTTTGTTTGTGAATGAAATGTGATTGTTTTTTTAGTTCTGCTGAAATGCAATCATCCATTCGGTAGATTTAAAGATCTGCAATGAGAGACACTGCTAGATCAGTTCGTGAATTGTTGGAGAACTCCCACAGCCGTCCGTATCCTCCTGACGTTTGGTTCGAAACTTCCTGGTAGCTTGCAGTCACGCTACGCCAGACGGCAGCGGGGAAAAGTACTCGCTGTTCCCAGAAACCGTATTTGAATTTCATCGATGAAACTACGTGGAATGTTACGCTCCACTGTCTGTTTTCCTCTTTTACTCTGTACAATATCACGCAAGGAAATTATGCTGAACTACATCGAAATGTCTCTATCAGAATACAGTTCTCTTACTGAGAGAAAAAGATTGGTTTACACATTTTTAATGTAATTTTTTGATCGCTTTGTTTTTCCCTTCTTTTTTCCGTTTGTGTCATCTAAGGACCGCGGGCCAATTTTAGTGCTTCCTTCTTTGTTCTTCCTTCTTTCTCTCCAGTATCTTTTCACATTTTCACTATGTATCCTTTCCATCTTCTCAGACCATTCTGACCCTGTCCTTGCCTTGGAATTCTTCCATATCAGCAGCTTCTTCTTATAAATCTCACGTTTGTTACATCTGTTTCAATTACGTTGTTTCTTTACAGATCTTACCTAACTTCTTGAATCCAAGCTGTTGTTGACTTCTGACCCCAAACATAATTTAAAATCATTTGCTTAAGCTGTCAGCGTTCATTACGTATAAATGTCCAAAAAATAGCAGTCGTCCCTTCCGTAGTGTTTCAGTTATGTTCTCTACGTTCCGATAAAATTCGTCATTACTTTTTAATTTCTATACCTCTCTGTTATTTAGTAGACCGACTATTTACCGAATGAGTCTTCTTTGTAGGATTGAATTTGCGTAATTTGTATTTCAATACTATACATTCGCTCTACATAAAGAAATGAAGAGCTATGGGACAAACTGCGGTAGCCGTTATTCCCTAGACTCACAAATTACTTTTACGAAATTATGCTTAGGACAACTTATACACACCCATTCGTGAGGGAATACCTGCTTTGTTGGCTGTTTCTTCTATGAGAATGACTTGTTCTTCTGCATTATTAGGTTTTCAGAAAGAAAGGCAAAATCATTCGCAAAAGCTAAACAGTGAATTTCAGTACCTTTGTACTTAGTCCCTCAGCCTTAGGGTTGATAGCTTTTACGTTTTGTCTACATTCTCCAACCTTTTCTTCTCTAGAGAGGAGAAGAAGACGAAGGGAGAGAAGCCGTCACCTTGCCTTAACCTGTTGTTAAGTCGAATGCCTTACATACTTCAGCCTGAAACTTTTGATTTCGTGTCAGTGGGTGTTGCACGAATTACGTTTGCGGGTTTAATTTTAATGCCAAAATTTCGGATCACTTTATCTCGTATTTCCCTATCAACCGAATGAAATGCCTTTTTAAAATCTATGGATGTTATAACCATATCTTTGGAATTTATAAATCTGTGACGTTTACTTGATTTTAGGTTGAAAAAAAATCTGATCCGTGAAAGAATGCCCTTTATAAATACATTGTGATATCCTCCCAAATGGCTATCAAGTGTTGCTTCTACCTTATTAAGAGCAATTATTGAAAATATTTTACTACTCAATGGCAACAGTTATTTGCTTATCACTTTTCTTGTGCAAAGACTAGATAAGTCACTTTACACCAATTACGAGCGAGTATATATACATCGGGGAAGGAGGGAAGATTAATGTAAAGATAAGTAATTTTAGGTAGACATTCCATGATATTTTATATCAGGTTTGCTCCTCATATTCAGAGGATAATTTGCGCTGGAGCTTTCGCCGAGATCAAGTTGTCGTTTGATACCTTTAATGAACCGACACAAGAAATTACGGATACCGGAAATAACAGCCATCACATTTGAACGTACTGTGTCTTTCAACCGGTAGATAATGGGGGGCCGGCCGCGGTGGCCGAGGGGATTGAGGCGCTTCAGTCACGATCCGCACGGCCACTACGGTCGGGGGTTCGAATCCCCCCTCGGGCATGGATATTTGTGCCGTCCTTAGTTGTAAGTAGTTCATAAGTAGTTTGTAAGTTTAGGGACTGATGACCCCGTAGTTAAGTCCCATAGACTTTACAAACATTTGAACATTTGATAATGGGGGCCTGAGGAAGGTGCCAGTTGAGTAGCGAAACAAGCTGCTGTGATAATAAATACACAGCAGCTGAAAATTTTTTCAGTCTAATACTGTGTTTAGCTGTTGTTCCTGGCCATATGGAGCGATTTATTAAGCTTTTTTATTGGTGTCTTTAAATCATAATAATAGCTTTTATTTCTTACATTCATTATTTCGGAGGCAGTCAGGACCCTTCCCCCCTTGTATATGCCGCAGCTTTCCAGTCTTCTATAATATTTTGTTTTCCCAATTCAAACATGGCCTGAATCTTAGCTATAATTTTTGGTTGAGTCCGTTGTATGAGTTCACCTGTAATAGAATCGTCTCTGATTTTGTTGTTTTTCAGGGTACTTATTGCTTTTTTCATTTATCTGGTTCTGTTTTTCGATGAAGAACTGGAAAACATTATTATTTTATTGAAGTGTCTTACAAATTTCGGCTGTGCAAGCGCCATCTTCATTGTCTTATCCTGCCGCACTAAAAGCCAAAACATAATCGGACTCAACGGCTGGGTTATTAGTCCGTAGCTTACAAACCACTTAAACTAAGGTAAACTAGCCCCCTCGGGCATGGATGTTTGTGCCGTCTTTAGTATAAGGTATTTTGTGTCCCAGCCTCGTCGCCAGCTTTTGTGTCTCGTTTCCGTCGTAGATGTCGGTGGCCGAGTAGGAAGACCGACACAGGAATAAAGGTTGCACGCTTGTGCAGGTACGAAGGTGAGCAGTCAGTGGGACAGCAGAAACTAGAAACACTAAAGTGAATTAGAACGAGATATATATTGCACAGAATTTATACAATACTTAACTTTTACATAGTTCTGTACTGCAGAACGCTGATACATAGTTGAGTTAGAGGCCTGCCTAGTGCCTATCCGATAGCCAAGTCTTCACGGGTGCCTATCTGATTCCGATGTGTTAACTGGTTCCTATCTCAGTCCCAAGTGAACGATGTCGTTCAGTGGTGGCCACGAGCGGAATTGCAGCAGAGGGCGCTCGTGGCTGACGTCGTAAGAACGCCGCGCCGTGCGTGCATGGCGGCGCGCGGCGAAAGTAGGTGGCGCGCACTTTGGACTTGTGCGACACCACAAGGTAGTTCATAAGTAGTTTGTCAGTTTAGGGACTGATGACCCCGCCGTTAACTCCCTTAAGCTTAACAAACATTTGAACATTTTTATTACGAGCTACGTTTTCTATCCCGGCTTCGTATTTGCTCAGTTGTTGAGATGGTGTGCTGACTTCAATACTGTTTGCGGATAGTACCAGAAATGGCATTCAGTGTGCCGTGGTGTGAGTCAGATATCAACTTCAGTGTGCCATGGATGAACTGTAGTTCAAGTAGCTATAGTGATGATGAACTGTTGTTGTTGTATTCAGTGTCAAATAAATCGAGCTGGGTTCATCCGATCACCTAATGCAAGGTTTACAGCTTGACGATGTAAAGTTTAAAACTTATTTCAGGCTGAATGCAAAACAGTTCAATGAAATTTTATCCCTGATCAGCAGGGACATTAAAAAAAAAAAAAAAAAAAAAAAAAAAAAAAAAAAAAAAAAAAAAAAAAAAAAAAAAAGGGGATACTAATTACAGAGAATCAATACCTCCTGAAGAACGGCTAGCTATTTGTCTAAGGTAAGAATTTCTTGCCCGTAATTTCAAAATAGCAACGTAGCGTCTTAGTATAAGGTTGGAGGATATCGAGTAAAAATATATCTTAATTACAGGTATATTACACAAATACATTTGTCGGTTGGTGTGATAAGACAAAATGTAAAAGCTGATAGACATATATTAACAAGCCACAACCACAAAAGAAATCATCATAAGATATGTTTTGTTTGAGTTTAAAGTTCATGAGGTGTGTGATTAAAGTATTTAAAAATTGCTTTCGGCTGTTTGTCCTGAATAGTTTTCCACTAACAAATCAGCATCTGTGTCTTCTTCCAATGATCGAACCAATGTGCCAGTTTGAGTAAATGATGCTTCACGTCTATGATGGAGGATCATGGGATGGTTTGAACAGTTACCACCTCACCACTTATTATAAAAACTGATTCAAATTGCTAAATCACGCACTGATATACAATTTTAGGTAATTAGTAAATTAAAAATTAAAATTCTTTTCATTTCATTAAGTGGATGTAGATTAACAAGTATACCGATATATTGAGATTTATTGTGTACTGCAGTAGAAAAGAACAAATAGGGGCCACGTTATCTGGGTCTGGCTGCTTATTTGAAGAATTGATTTTTTTTGAGTAACTAAAATTCAGGAGAACATGAACATAAAAATATAACCGTAACAAGGAAAAAAGTTGTACAACCGTAATAAGTACTTAATATTGCAGTCTTATTTACAACTATAATACTGGACGAAAAGATTAGATTAGATTAGTTGGTTCCTTCCATAGATCCGTGTTGAGGTGATCCTCGTGGATGTGGAACATGTCAATTTGTAATATAATATTACTAATGCACGTACAAACACTTTTACAAGCTGATAATATAATAATACTAATAGTATCGTTACAGATACATCCATCATTTGCTTCTGTTTAAGAATTCGTCAGTGGAGTAGAAGGAGTTGGCCACTAGAATGTCTTTTAGGCTCCTCTTAAACTGATCTTTAGTTGTAGCTAATTTTTTTTATATTTGTTGATAAATTACTGGAAAAATATGTGTTCCTGAGTAGCGAACCCCTTTTTGAAATAAAGAAAGTACTTTTAAGTCCTGGTGTAGATCATTTTTGTTCCTAGTATTGTAGGTATGAACTGAGCTGTTTGTTAGGAAAAGGGATATATTATTTATGACAAATTTCATTAAGGAAGAAATATGCTGAGAGGCAGTAGCTAATATACCCATTTCTTTCTGCATGATGTCCGTGAATTTACACCACAAATAATACGTATTACACGCTATTGGACTCTGAAAACTTTTGCTTGACTTTCAGAGTTACCCCAAAATATTATACCATATGACATAATGGAATGAAAGTAAGCAAAATATGCAAGAAATTTTCATATTTACTTGGCTTCCTTAAAACTTGGGAAATTTCTTCCCAAGCTAAGTCACGCAAGTTAGCATCTCTGTATTCCATTTTAGATTAGCCTCACACCACTGGATACTTTCGCACTTGGTTAATAAATGCAGATATTGTCAATAATAAGGTCCCAGGTTCGAGTCCCGGTTCCGGCACACAATTTTAATCTGCCAGGAAGTTTCATATCAGCGCACACTCCGCTGCAGAGTGGAAGTTTCATTCTGGAAACATCCCTTAGGCTGTGGCTAAGCCATGTCTCCACCATATCCTTTCTTCCAGGAGTGCTAGTCTTGCATGGTTCGCAGGAGAGCTTCTGTGAAGTTTGGAAAGTAGGAGGCGAGGTACTGGGGGAATAAAGTTGTGAGGCGGCATCGTGAGTCGTGTCGGGATAGCACAGTCGGTAGTGCGCTTGCCCGCGAAAGGCAAAGGTCCCAGGTTCGAGTCCCGGTTCCGGCACACAATTTTAATCTGCCAGGAAGTTTAATAATAAACACACACACGCCGGCCACGTTGGCCGAGAGGACTGAGGCGCTCCAGTCACGGTCTGCACGGCCACTACGGTCGGGGGTTCGAATCCCCCCTCGGGCATGGCTATTTGTGCCGTCCTTAGTCTTAAGTAGTTCATAAGTAGTTTGTAAGCTTAGGGAGTGATGACCCCGTAGTTAAGTCCCATAAGTGTTACAAACATTTGAACATTTTTTTTTTGAATAAACACAAACACGCAGTAATATAGCTGTTCAGCACAGAGCACGTGGTTTGTGGAATAGTGTAGTGCGCATGCGCGAGCCGAGATACGCAGCGACGCTACGTGTGCTGAACAGGCGTAGCTGGAGATAACGCGTATTATGTATCCAGGCTGGATTGGAAAATGGCGCAGGTCATCTTCGTTTTTATGAAGGGACGACGAATAGGCCTATATCTCTAACGTCGGTCAGTTGTAGAATTTTGGAACATGTATAATGACGTCGGTCTGCTAACAAGATACGACTGCGACGTTCTTCAGAAGACCTAGCTCGAGATACGCTACGCCGGTGTGAAATGACCTTTACAGAAACTTATAGCAGTGTTTTATTATTACTGAAATCACTAATTCAAAGGGAAATACAATGTAGCACGTCTGTCCGAATAATTATGCGAGTCACTGTATGTATAAACAGATGTTTGCTCAACTGCGAATAGACGTTCCGCTATTAGCAAGTACTTGTTTGAGTTGATCGTGGTTTGCTTCCGTAGCTCGGGCGTGGGAGAAGTGTAGGGAACTAGTTTTACTGGCTGGTATCTCAAAGGCCGCCTCATGCAAAACAAGCTGGCTGCGGACGAGTCTCGCTTGGAATATAAATCAGATGGACGGCGCGGAGCGGTCTCCCTCCAGTAAACGGAACTGGCAGCTCCGCGAAGGCCGCGCCGCGCACAGTGAGTGCATCGATGCAGCAGACGTCGACACACGCCGGCACGTACACGCTGCCTGCCGATCACAATACGTCATCGGCAGCAGGTAACCAAAATGAGGTTTAACGAGTGTTTGATACCGTTACTACCGGAAACAATTTCGCTGTAACTCGACACACGAAATCGTAGTGGTGAGGTCTGTGTCATTAATGTTGTTCGGTAAAACAACAGAAGAACACTAACCCGGTTTTCGGCTTACTAGGACATATTTCGACTTTAAACTACGTCGAAAACCGGTTATTTAAATAAAAGGCAATATGGTGATCTACCAAGAACCGACGAAAGAATGTCAAAATATCCAAATGAGTTTGTTGTACATACCAAGAGCTGTATCTCTGTAAGCAATAAAAATTGGACACACTTTATATGAAATTTTAACTGCAAATCATCTGTATTATTATCTTCTAAAATATTTGCTATTTTTCTTGAAACATGCTGTAGTTAACAGATTAAATATTTGTTTTTGGTGAGCGTTATTTGAAGCTTAATCAAAGTGAAAACTCTATATATAGACACCTAAACTTGTTCATCATACACAGAGATGCCTCAAACCGCAGGGGCTGGAAGTACGTAGTCGCTGTAACTCGACACACGAAATCGTAGTGGTGAGGTCTGTGTCATTAATGTTACTCGGTAAAGCAACAGAAGAACACTAAACCGGTAACTAAAAGTAAATCTTTTGGAGGAATGAAAAACAACTAAAATCGCTCAAAAGAGAAAAGGCCACAAGACCAGATGGGATACCAGTTCGTTTTTACACAAGGTACGCGAAGGAACTTGCCCCCCTTCTCGTTGCCGATCAGAATACGTCATCGGCAGCAGGTAAACAAAATGAGGTTTCACAAGTATTTGATACCGCTGCTACGAAAACAATTTCGCAGTAACTCGACACACGAAATCATAGTGGTGAGGTCTGTGTCATTAATGTGCAGTCGGTAAAGCAACAGAAGAACAGTAAATATGTAACTAAAAGTGAATCTTTTGGAGAAAAGAAAAACAACTAAAATCGCTTAAAAGAGGAAAGGCCGCAGGACCAGATGGGATACCAGTTCGTTTTTATACAGAGTACGCGAAGGAACTTGCCCCCCTTCTTGCAGTGGTGTACCGTAGGCCTCTAGAAGAGCGTAGCGTTCCGAAAGATTGGAAAATGGCGCACGTCATCCCCGTTTCCAAGATGGGTCGTCGAACAGATGTGAACAACTATAGGCCTTTAATAACACACCTCATGAACTTTAAACTCAAACAAAAGATATGATGATTTCTTTTGTGGTTGTGGCTTGTTAATATATGTCTATCATCTTTTACGTTTTGTCTTATCACACCGACAAATGTTCAAACGTTTGTAAATCTATCGTCCAAACTGCGTGGTCATCAGTCCGTAGCGCCGGCCGCGGTGGCCGAGATGACTGAGGCGCTCCAGTCACGGTCAGCACGGCCACTACGGTCGGGGGTTCGAATCCCCCCTCGGGCATGGATATTTGTGCCGTCCTTAGTCTTAGGTAGTTAATAAGTAGTTTGTAAGCTTAGGGACTAATGACCCCGTAGTTAAGTCCCATAAGTTCTACAAACATTTGAACATTTTGAACAGTCCGTAGCTTACAAACTACTTAAACCTAGGTAAACTAACCTAAGGACAAACACACACACCCGTGCCCCAGGGAGGACTCGAACCTCCACGGCGAGCAACCGCGCGCCCTAGACCGCTCGGCTACTCCACCGCGGCACACCGACATGTTTGTGTAATATAACTGTAATTAATATATATTTTTACTTCATTTCTCTAAAGTCGATCAGTTGTAGAATTTTGGAACATGCATTATGTTCTACTGCAGTACACAATGCATCAATATATCGGTGTACTTGTTAATCTACATCCACTTAATACAACGAAAAGAATTTTAATTTGAAATTTCCTAATTACCTAAAATTGTATATCAGTGCGTGATTTAGAAATTTGAAGCAATTGTTATAATAAATAGTCAGGTGGTAACTATTCAAATCATCCCATGATCCTACATAGAAGTGAAGCATCACTTCCTCAAATTGGCACATTGCTTCCATCATTGGAAGAAGACACAGGTGCTGATTTGTTAGTGGGAAACTATTCAGGACAAACAGCCGAAAGCAATCTGCAAATACTTCCATCACACACCTCATGAACTTTAAACTCAAATGAAACATATCTCATGATGATTTTTTTTTTTCTGGTTGTGACTTGTTATATATGTCTATCAACTTTTACATTTTGTCTTATCACACCAGCCGACAAATATATTTGTGTAATATAACTGTAATTAAGATATATTTTTACTCAATTTTTCTAAAGTCGGTCAGTTGTAGAATTTTGGAACATGCATTATGTTCGAGTATAATGACATTTCTAGAGATTAGAAATCTGCTATGTAGAAATCAGCTTGGGTTTCGAAAAAGGCGATTGTGTGAAACCCAGCTCGCGCTATTCGTCCACGAGACTCAGAGGGCCATAGACACGGGTTCTCAGGTAGATGCTGTGTTTCTTGACTTCCGCAAGGCGTTTGATACAGTTCCCCACAGACGTTTAATGAACAAAGTAAGAGCATATAGTCTATCAGACCAAATGTGTGATTGGATTGAGGATTTCGTAGATAACAGAATGCAGCATATCATTCTCAACGGAGAGAAGTCTTCCGAAGGAAGAGTGATGTCAGGTTTGCCATAGGGAAGTGTCGTGGTTCCGTTGCTGTTCACGATATATATAAATAACCTTGCGGATAACATCGGCAGCTCACTGAGGCTTTTTGCAGATGCCGCTGTAGTATATAGAGAGGTTGTAACAATGGAAAATTGTATTGAAATGCAGGGGGATCTGCATCGAATTGACGCATGCTGCAGGAATAGAATAGAATGTGGCCGTGCAGACCGTGACTGGCGCGCCGCAGTCCCCTCGGCCACCGCGGCAGGCCATGGTACAGGGAATGGCAGTTGAATCTCAATGTAGACAAGTGTAATGTGCTGTGAATACATAGAAAGAAAGATCCAGTATCATAACAGGTCAGCAACTGGAAGCAGTTAATTCCATAAATTATCTGGGAGTAGGCATTAGGAGTTATTTAAAATGGAGCGACCATATAAAATTAATCGTCGGTAAAGCCAGATTAATTGTAAGAATCCTAAGGAAATGCAGTCCGAAAACAAAGGAAGTGGGTTACAGTACACTTGTTCACCGACAGCTTGAATACTGTTCACTGGTGTGGGATCCATACCAGGTGGGGTTGATAGAGGAAGTAGAAAACATCCAACGGAGAGCAGGGTGCTTCGTTACAGGATCATTTGGTAATCGTGATAGCGTTACGGAGATGATCGATAAACTCCAGTGGAAGACTCTGCAGGAGAGACGCTCTGTCGCTCGGTACGGAATTTTGTCGAAGTTTCGAGAACATACCTTTACCGAGGAGTCTAGCAGTACATTTCTCCCTCCTACGTATATCTCTCGAAGAGATCATGAGGATAAAATCAGAGAGATTAGAGCCCACACAGGGGCATACAGACAATCTTTCTTTCCGCGAACAATACGTGACTGGAATAGGAGGGAGAACCGAGAACCGAGAACCCTCCGCCACACACCACCGGCTGGCTTGCGGATTATGGATGTAGATGTAGATGTACAAAAGATTGAAACTCACAGATGTTGTTTCCATTGAGAAAAAAAATGCTTCCAATCTTAGATAGTGAGCTTGTAGCACGTACCTGTATAGAACGGGCTTTATTTAGTTGGTGCCTGTTGTAGGTGCCCACTGGTGTATGTAGCCCCCTCCCCCCCTCCCCCGAAATAATGAACGTAGAGAGAAAAATAAGTACGTTTTTATGGGGAAGGGGAGGGATCGAAACGTGGAACAACTTTTTATTTTTAGGCATTAGTCTGGTATACAAAATTTTCACTATTGCCTCCCCCTCCCACCCTGCCATTCCGAAACTCCACTTTTTTTTTTTTTTTTTTTTTTAACATATGATAAATTGGAAAAGAGAAATGACAAATGTGACAAAGGATTTTATTAAGGTGTGATATCTGGTATTAGGTAAAAACGTATATTGAAAGTATAAAGTAAAGCGAGAGAATTAAATAGATTTCTGACATGATTTGGTTACATTGTTATATTCTGAGAAATCCAAATAGTTACAAGGGATTTGAATTTTGATGGGTTCCAAGAGAGTAGAGAGGAGGGTATTTACAATAATTTATAGTATTTTACGATTTGTTAGTCGCTGAGTGTTGAGGCATTTTAGAGGAGAGTGGATATTTTGGGTGGGTGTTGTTAGTATTTGGGTGTTTTGGATTTATGTGTATGTATGAGAGGGTGTGCGTGCGTGCCCGCGTGTGCGTGTGTATGTGTGTAGGGGCTACTGATTGTGTCTGTTTCGACTTTTGGTGAGGTGATGTGGTGTTGTATTCGCCTCTGTAGATGCGACGAGGTTCTCTGCAGTACGTGCAAAGGAAAAATAAAATACAGCATTCATCCCGCTAAATGGGGGCCGCGTTGCAGTGGGGTGGTTGGGGACCGAAGTCGCGCCCTCGGTAGCGGCGCCTTGACCCCAATACGGCTGGAATCCGCTTTTCCGAAGCGCGGCGGAGTCGGAGAGAGGGCTTAGGCGGGCAGCTGTGCTAATGAAGTCGTGCCTCGCAGCGGGGCCCGCTTATTAATTAGGAGAAAGTAATCACCGCCGTCGCCACGATCAAAGGCGCCGCCACCGCCGAGACACTTGTTGGTGGCCGCCAACACACGGGGCGCGGAAGCGGCCGATGAGCCCGCCGAGCTGCGTGGACGAGTCTGGGGGGTTAACGGCACTGAGGGTCCACTGCTCCCAACAGTTGGCAATCCTTGTCTCCTACTCCTAACTCCTACTCGTCCCTCACCAACACCCGGAATTAACGAAGACCACCGAGTCCACGCACATTTTTTTTAACTGGAACTCTTTGGGATATCCAGAATCACACACTAAAATAGTGAGTGAGGTAAATATAGGAAAGGTTGGGGAAATGCCAGCCGACTGTATTATAACCCCATACTGCTTCAACAAGCCTTTCAATATAACAATTGGAAGTAAGGAGCAGTGGGAAAAAGTAGTTCGACACCGTACGGGGGATATTGTCTTGTTCACTGACGGGTCAAAATCAGACCAAGGCGTTGGGGCCGGGGTATACGGGGTGCAGCCAAGAGTGGAGGGCGTCATCTCTCTAGGGAAACTGGCCTCAGTATTCCAGGCCGAAATCACTGCCATCAGGGCGTGTGTGGAGGCGAATTTGCGTAGGTGCTACAAATATCTTAGCATCTATATCTATTCAGACAGCCAGGCAGCCCTGAGATCACTGGCAGCTCCTGCAACAAGGTCTAAAATTGTTGCAGAATGTCACAGGGTTCTGGTGGAGCTAGGGGAAAGCAATAGAGTAAACCTATTGTGGGTAATATATATATATATATATATATATATATATATATATATATATATAAAATTCTTTCGAATAGGATGTTCAGATGATTTTTCAGATGAGTAAACATAGGCGCACTGTAGTGAAGTGATAAACAAATCGAAACGCATTCCATTTAAAACAAAGTGACATGCTATCTGGATGCATTCGAAATAAGTGAAGTGTGTGATGTGCTGTGATGAAACAGAAGAAACCACATAAAAACAGATCAAAAGTGCTGTACACAGCCGAAAAACACGCGCCATAAACAAACCAAAACAAATAAATCTCTTTATTGCAGTCAGCCTAAAGCAACTTCCATCTCGTTTAGGATTGACGGGGAACAGCCACGTGTCTGAACAGCGCCCATTGCCGGTACGATTAAAGCCGAGGCGGCGGCCGCGCCGCTGGATACCACTTGTTGTGACGTCACAGCGCGCTCTGCTGTCTCATCTGTTGAGTGTGGGAGCGGGGCGGCGGTTCGTGCAGGGCGGTAGTCTGGGCTGGGGACTCGTTAGCCACTGTCACGGCACCGGAACCGGAAGTGTTGGCTGCGCTGCCGTCGACGTCGCGTGTCTACCGCTACCGCCTACCTGGTCTTTCCACCCCACCTGCCTCTGTCTAACAGAGACCACGCCAGCCCCGCCTGTTGCCGAACACTCAACACCGTTGTATACCTGCCAGCTCTCCCGGTTCAGGCGGTACTCTCCCGATTTTTCACTTTTCGCTTTTTCTCCCGATTTTGCCATTGTTGTTTTTGTGTTGTTGTGGTCTTCAGTCCGGAGACTGGTTTGATGCAGCTCTCCACAATACCCTATCCTGAGCAAGCCTCTTCATCTCCCCATAAGAACGGCAACTTACATCTGTCTGAATCTGCTTACTGTATCCATCTCTAGGTCTTCCGCTGCGATTTTTTTCCCCACACACTTCCCTCCAACGCTAAATTCACAATTCCTTGATGTCTAAGAATGTGTCCTACCAATCTATTCCTTCTTTTAGTCAAGGTATGCCAGAAATTTCTTTTCTCTCCAATTCTGTTCAGTACCTCCTCATTAGTTACGAGATCCACCCACCTAATCTTCAGCAATCTTCTGTAGCACCATATTTCAAAAGCCTCAATCCTCTTCCTGTCTGCACTGTTTATCGTCCATGTCTCACTCCCATACAAGGCAACACTCCACACAAATGCCTTCAGAAAAGACTTCCTTAGGCTTAAATCAATATTCGATGTTAACAAATTTCTCTTTTTCAAGAACGCTTTTCTACCCATTGCCATTCTGCATTTTATATCCTCTGTACTGCGACCATCATTTGTTATTTTACTGCCCAAGTAACAAAACTCATCTACCTCCTTTATTGCTTCGTTTCCCAATCTAATTCCTTCAGCATCACCTGATTTCCTTACACTGCACTCCATTACCCTAGTTTTGCTCTTGTTAATGTTCATCTTATATGCACCTTTCAGCACACTGTCCATTCCGTTCAATTGCTCTTCCAGCTCCTTTGCTGTATCTGACAGAATTACTATGTCGTTGGCAAAACGCAGTTTTTTTTAATTCTTCACCCTGAACTTTAATTCCTTCTCCAAATTTCTCCTTGCTTTCCTTTATAGCTTGCTCAATGTACAAATTGAATAACAATGGAGAAAGACTACAACCCTGTCTTACTCCCTTTCCAACCACTGAATCCCTTCCATGCCCTTCAACTCTGACAACCGCTGTCTGGTTTTTTGTACAAGTTGTAAATAACCTTACGCTCCCTATATTTTACTCCTTCTTGCTTCAGAACTTGAAAGAGTTTATTCCAATCCACATTGTCAAAAGCCTTCTCCAAATCTACAAAAGCTAGATATGTAGGTTTGCCTTTTCTTAATCTATCTTCTAGGTTAAGCCATTATTTCTCCCGAATTTTGAACTTTATCCGGAAACCTAAGATTCATTTTAAAACTCGCAATTTTTTGTCCAATAATCGAAAGTCCTTTGCTCATATATCAATTTAATAGACAACATATCGAAATTCATTATCCAAAAGTCAACACAGTTTCAGCCGACCAGTTGCATAAAAATGATTTACATGCATAAACCTTGACTTCGGTTTCGGCAAAAGTAATTTTGCCTTCTTCAGAAGTATTACACAAATCATATGAATAATAGTAAAATACAAAAGTGTTTCTAAAATAAGAAATTAAAATTACAGCATAGGTGAGAATGTACTTACATAAAGCTCACATTAAAAAAGTTGTTAAATAAAATGTGGCTGACTCCATGTCAATAGAATAAAAAGTAAAATTTAAAACAATGTCTACATCATAAAATTATGGAGCCCGTCCACACACAGGTCGAGTGAGCACTGCGTACTGGCAAAGGTGATAGAGCCCTAGTGACGTGCGCCCGCACTATACTAGGTGGCGCCAAGAGGGCTGATGGGCGTGCGCGCAGTCGCGGACGCGAATGAATTTGACAAGAAGAAAACTATGTGTAATATGATACTGGCAGAAAACATAAAATAAAGAAAGATGGGAAATCAGATGAGAAATAACGTGCAAAGAAATCTGGAGCCGAGTCATGTGCATGGCAGAATATATATACGTACATACATGCAAAAACTGAAGATAGAAAAGTTAGGAAATATTCAGCGGCCAGACGTATAGTGCATGAAACACAAACTAAGAATAAATAGCACGCACCCGGTGGTATGGGACGGGATAAGCATTATGCATCACAACATTAGAAAACTATAAACAAGTGCACCACTAGAATTCTGAGGACAATAAACACCATGCAGGAACAAGTATTGCATTAACAAATGTCTAAAACAGTATAGGTTTGAAACCTTCTAGGTATTGTCTACTTGCAAGTTGCAGTTGGTCATTCAGCATATTACCAACGCTGATTATAAGGTTTTTAAAAATTTCATATTCTTCCCATAAATCTAGTTTCCTTCCTTTGGCCTACGCAAAATTACTGTGTCTTCCAACGATTTAGGGACATGATCGGCTACAAGCAAATGCTCGGCAAAGGTAGAATTATGAACATTGCGTCCTGTCCTCCCTAGTAGATGTTCTTTGTAGCGCACCTTGATTGCTCTTCCTGTCTGTCCTATGTAATAACAAGGACAGTTGTTACATGTTATCTTGTAAATGCCAGAATTGGAAAAAGTATCTACAAAGGTCTCCAGTGTATGAACAAGGTTTTTCTTTAAATTGTTGTTAGTAGAAAAATTCATTATTATTTCTGCTCTTTCCCGCGCATTTGAAAATGCAAAAATCTACACACAAGCGCGACTCCTAATTTCCATGAATTTCGATACGTTATCGATTACATTGATATATTACGACTTTTAAAACGAATCTTCAAGATAAAAATTAAAAATTGGTCGATAGTTAAGAGTGTTCGTTTGATACGCGAAATGCGAAGGCAATTTCGATAGCCGGCCGCGATGGCCGACCGGTCTGATGCGCGCCAGTAATGTTCTGTACTGCCACTACGGTCGAGTGTTCGAATCCCCCCTCGGGCATGGATATTTGTGTCGTCCTTAATATTAGCTAGTTCATAAGTAGTTTGTAAGTTTAAGGACTGATGGCCCCGTAGATAAGTCCTATAAGCTCTACAAACATTTGAATAGCAGTGTAAACAGCTATTTTACGTGATCATGGGCTTGCGATTCACTGGTATATGTTCCAGTATGGCAAAAATATAATTCTATTTCTTTGAGTCTAGAAAAGGTCCGTTATTTGTATTTTGTAATGTTTTTCGATGTGGTTCTTCCATATCACATAGTGCAAAAAAAAAAAAAAAAAAAAAAAAAAAATGTACCAAAACATGTACAAACAAAGAAGCACAGAGCAAATGAGAATTGCGAGTAACAATAAAACACTGAGATGTGCTGATAAAAGTGAAAGTGATATTGATACATGCCGATTGATTTCTTACATAGTTTATTTAGAGCACAATTTACCAATGAAGTGAAATGTCCAAGTGCGTCACTTGTTCCGTGAAATGTTCCCAGATAGCAGAATAGCACAAAAATACAGCTGTGCCTTTATTTTGATCCAAAAAGCAATGCATTTACAATTCAAATAAGAAGTGTGTAATGAACAGTTTGGTTACTGGAAGTGCTTTTTTAGTGATTATATAGCATTACGAGAAAACGCTTAGTTATCGTAAAATACTATTCTGTACTAAAATGAGCTGCAGTTTTTTGATAGTAGATATCTCTTGATTTTCGAAGAAGCTCCGTATTTTTCAAATTGAATCTCCTGATTTTTACGTTTACAAGGTTGGCAGGTATGCCGTTTCCCTTCCGCCCTCCCCCTCCAACGCTTTCCATCTTAAGATAACATACCTGTGAACGCATGCATAAATACATTTTAAAGAAATGTTACTTGGCTCTACGTAGGCGGGAAAAAACCTCATTGCCGTGTCCTAAGGTCCTTATACGTTAACCTGTAGTTATATTGATTATGCAAATATTTCCGACTATAAAATAAAATAAATACATGAAATTAATATGTATTCAATACAATTATAAAGTATATAATCATAATATGTAACATTTTTATATATTTAATTTTTTTATTTTTATTTATTTTTTTTTTTCGTCCGAAACACTCGCAAAAGTAGGTCGTAAAACAGACCAATACGTTTCTTTTTAATTTTTATAATTTCTTTAATCAGATTTCTTTTTGATCTTTCGCAACAGTTTTATTTGTAGTTTACTTTGTCTACTATGCGAAAAATTGTACATTCGCATGTTATAATACATTTTATGTTTAAAGAGAACCCTCCTCCACACCGCTGATCATTTAGTCCACTTAATGCTCCTGTTACCTCTTTTATTGCCGCTGACAATACTTAATAACCTTGATATCTCGGGGGTTGTTTTGAGCAGTGTAATTTGTTGAGAAATCTGTATACCAGGTGATCAAAAAGTCAGTATAAATTTGAAAACTTAATAAATCCCGGAATAATGTAGATAGAGAGGTAAAAATTGACACTCATGCTTGGAATGTGGAGTTTTATTAGGGAAAAAAAGTTCAAAAATCTCCGACAGATGTGACTTCATGTGATCAGAAAAGCAATAAATGGCATAACAAATTAAGACAACCAATGACGATGTTCTTTATAGGAAATGCTCAATATGTTCACCATCATTCCTCAACAATAGCTGTAGTCGAGGAATAATGTTGTGATCAGCACTGTAAAGCATGTTCGTTGTTATGGTGAGGCACTGGCGTCGGATGTAGTCTTTCAGCATCCCTAGAGATGTCGGTCAATCACGATACATTTCAGACTTCAGGCAACCCCAAAAGCTAATAATCGCACGGACTGAGGACTGGGGACCTGGGAGACCAAGCATGACGAAAGTCGCGACTGAGCACACGATCATCACGAAACGACGCGCGCAAGAGATCTTTCACGCGTCTAGCAATATGTGGTGGAGCGTCTTCCTGCATAAAAATCGTACATTCCGGCAGGTGTTTATCAGCCAGGCTGGGGATGATGCGATTCTGTAACATATCGGCGTACCTCCCACCCGTCGCGGTAGCAGTCACAAAACAAGAATCACGCGCCATCTGTCGGACTTTTTTGAACTTAGTTTTATTTTTTATTTTTGTTCTAATAAAACCCCATGTCATTCCTAGCATGTGTGTCAATTTGTACCTCTCTATCTACATTATTCCGTGAGTTATTAAGTTTTCGAATTTATACTGACTTTTTGATCACCCGGTATGTCGATGTGGGATCGATTTCCTTTTGGATTGACTTGCGCATAATAGTTCTGTCGCGAACTATTTCGCTCTTTTAGTTCGTCCGCTCCCAGTGACGGCTGAGCGGCGTGGTCTGCAGATGCAGGTGGAGGGAGAAGTTCCCCCACCTAGCTGCTTCATGCGCTTGCTCCTTGAGCCGCTAAAAATATCACGCAAACCAAAAGAAACAGTTTGTGGATAATTTCTCGCGTTTAAGTTTAGAGTTATAGCTATATCTTGTCATTATGGAATTTGTCAGACATTGCAGAGTGTATAATACTTCAAAAAAAAAAATTTGGTGGCACTGAACTATGTAATCTAGCAGACAGACGCTCACCTCGAAATGGCTCTCATCAACAGAAGGCAAACACGTGATTTTTGATTCTGTTGCACGCCCTCTCGTTATTGCCCGTCGGTCTTCGGAAAAGAATCCAACGAACTAGGAAGCGAGATACGTTTGTCACAATAGTTCGCCACCTGTAACGCATGGTTTAGTTCGCGTCGGATTGCATCGATCGAGAATATTTTAGTTCGCGAGCGATCGCGCATAGTTTAGTTCGCGACCGGCCGCGAAGTTGGTCGCTCGTTTTAGATCGTCCGCTCTTTTTGGTTTTTGCTACCGCTACTAAAAGAGCTCTTTCTTTTGTTATGACAGCTTTTTTATATAATGATCAGTGTTGCCCAAGCGTGTGCTATTACCCTATTTTGGGGCAATTAGAGATCAAATACTTAAGCAAATAAACCGAATGGGTGATATAATGGTATTCAACTACTTTGCATAAGAGTACTCGTAAATATTATAAATATTATTTAGACACTGCTGAATACCTTAGAAAAGAAAATATGTGGCAGTGACCTATGAAATTACAGCTGAGCTGGCATCTCAGCTCGAAATGACGGTGACTGGCAGAAGGGAATCACGTGATTCTGCGCGCTATCGCGTCCTCTCCCTGTTCCCCGTCAGTCTTCGGAAAAGGAGCGGACGAACTAGGAGGCGAGGGATATGCGAACTAGTTCGCGTAGTTCACCCGTGGGAGCGGACTTCCGAACTAGTTCGTTCGCCAACTACACAAGACTAATACACGCTACCGCATTTTCTCCGCCAGCCCTGGCACTGACATCCCTGCGGTGCTCCTCGACACTTTTTGGTGTTACGGCGCTCGCACGTCTGCAACCGCAGCCGCCGCCGGCGCGACTAACCTACTTTGCGCTGCGCGGAGCGACACACAGTGGCGTGGCCGGCAGATAGGGCGGGAGTCTCTTATCTGGCGGCACCGAGGGGACCTGCACAACTTGGTAGCTCAACTTGGTGCTGCGCCGGTCCCACACTTGCCGGAGACGGCTTAACGGCGCCGTGACGTCACCAGCAGGACGGCCGCGTAATCTCGTAACGCGGCGCCACCAGACCGCTCCTCCCACCACTGTTGCACCGCTTCTGACAAGGGGCGTGTACCGTCTCACTTCTGAAGTACAACGCAAGGAGTACTGGCGCCAGCCAATTCATGGAAGCTGGGAGTCCACAAGTAATAGGTACCGAGGCGCTCCAGTCACGGTCTGCACGGCCACTACGGTCGGGGGTTCGAATCCCCCCCTTCGGGCATGGATATTTGTGCCGTCACAAGTATTAGCTTGTTCGTAAGTAGTTCGTAAGTTTAGTCACTGATGACTCCGTAGTTAAGTCCCATAAGCTATACAAATTTAATAATTTCATTTAATCACTCGTAATTTAAGTCTGTGATGCTGATGCTGACTCCTCATCCGCCCAACAAAATTCACTATTTATAAAACTCTAGTTAGACCTGTTCTCACTTATGCTTCAGAAACATGGCCCTTGGCGGAAACTGATGCAAGGCTGGTCGACAGATTTGAAAGTTTTGAGGAGAATAATTGGACCTGTTCAAAATCAAATCTTTGTAAATCTATCGGACCAAACTGTGTGGTCATCAGTCCGTAGCTTACAAACTATTTAAACCTAAATCAACCTAAGGACAACACACATACCCATGACCCAGGGAGGACCCGAACCTCCACGGCGAGCAACCGCGCGCTCTGCAGCGAGACGCTTTAGAACGCTCGGCTACTCCAACGCGGCAATTGTAAGTTTGTAAGTTTAGGGACCGATGACCCCTTAGTTAAGTCCCATAAGCTCTACAAACGTTTGAACGTTTCCAGAAACTTTCACTCTGCAGCGGAGTGTGCGCTGATATGAAACTTCCTGGCAGATTAAAATTGTGTGCCGGAACCGGGCAAGCGCTCTACCGACTGTGCTATCCCGACACGACTCACAGCCTAAGGCTAAGCCATGTCTCCACCAAATTCTTTCTTCCAGGAGTGCTAGTCTTGCATGGTTCGCAGGAGAGCTTCTGTGAAGTTTGGAAATGAGGAGGCGAGGTACTGGCGGAAGTAAAGTAGTGAGGCGGCATCGTGAGTCGTATCGGATAGCACAGTTGGTAGTGCACTTGCCCGCGAAAGGCAAAGGTCCCAGGTTCGAGTCCCGATTCCCGCACACAATTTTAATCTGCCAGGAAGTTTCGTTTGAACGTTTGTTTGAACTAATAGTAAAGACAACACAAATATCCATGCCCCAGTGGCGGGGGGGGGGGGGGGATTCAAACCCTGATGGGAAACGGCATCGTAACATAGCGCCTCAATGCGCTCGGCCGCTCCGCCGCGGCTAACTTTTAATTCCCCGCTACTTTACAGTGTGAGCAGTATTATTGTTATTTTTTTAGACATATGTACTTGCATTCGCCTTTTTTCCATTACTACCTTACCTATTTGTGACTGATCAGGATAGAGTGCGAATTTTGGCGCGGGTCAACTAGTGTTCATCTACAGTTAATTGGCCCGAAATTTAAGAAGATATGATTTTATTGGAGTATCCTCTGTAAAACATGAATTATTGTGTGTTGTAAACCAGAAGTATCAATATTTCTGTAAGACCAAGGAAGTCGAAAATTTTCAAATATTTTGGAGACCATACTGATTAGACTTTTTGGCCCACTTTATGTTACGGTAGTAACACTAAAAGTGGCCCTTTGCGATCGTCTTTTGACAGCTCGAAATTTAAATGAAAATAACGGCTTAACTATTCATCTGACACGAAAATTGAATAACCGAATTTGTAGAGGAGAAAATCTCTACAACTTTGCTCTCTTATGTTTCTTTCATATCTCGTAGCGTTTGAGACATGTTTGCAAAAATAACGGAGTTTTGACACCCTTCATTGAACTAACGAAAACCAGTCGTTCGGAGATGTCACGTGAAATTCCTCGCCCAGAACTCTCTCTGGCATACATCTTGCGTTGCGTATTTGATGATTTTCTTATTGTAACTTACACGTTGTCGTTTCAAAGCAATGGCGCACTGAAGAATTAACAAAAACACATCGTTTTTCGTACGATAAATGATAATCTAGTGTGTACAAATGCCCTATTAGCATCAGTTAACAACGGCCATCAATAGTATGAGATTAAAGGACGCATCTTTTTATTGATAGCCGTAGCGTAGTGGACAAGGCGTTGGCCTATGACGCTAAGGATCGGTGGTTCGGAACCCACCACTACCTAATGTTTTTTCTAAAAGGGTTTCAGACACTCTTTTTAATTAATTTTTTATTATTTAGATTATTATTTTGGTCCAAAATGTTTGCAAAAACGTATAAAACTACAAATCTAAAGTGGGCCGTAAAACACGTCAGTGCGATTATTTTCCTTTTTTTGGTCCATACCACCTTCTTCCAAAATACGGAAATCAAAGAACTTGCAGAAGAAGAGACACGATCACGATATCGAAGATGTACCGCCTCTAAATGAAAGAAAATTTACTGTAGTATAACTGCAGTCTTCGTCTGTAACGGCTAATACTAGAAAATTCTGTTTCCATTGTTTAATTTCGCAAACTCCATCCTTGGGAATCTCACTGTATGTTAAAGAAGCAGCGGAAGGGGTTTTTAGGACGAACGAAGCACGGACGGTACGAAATAAAAATAATAATATATGCCAGAAAAAAATTGCCACCGTTTCCTCCCCCCAGGGAACCGTACATTTAAAGTGAGTGTATTTAATTTTCTTCTCGTTCCCAGGAGGTTCCCAGGCCACGTAACATCTAACGGAAATCCAGGACCCCAGAGAGTCAACGTGAAATAATTGTTTCTATAAAATAAAAAAAAGTAAAAACCTCACATTATATATATGAGAGGGGAGCCGCGGCGGAGTGGCCGAGCCATTGAGGCGCTATGCTTCGATGAGCGAGGCCATTCCCCGTCGGATTTCGAATCCCCCCCTCGGACATGGATGTTGGTGCTGTCTTTAGTATAATTTATAAGTAGTTTCTAAGTTAAGGACTGATGACTCCGCATTTAAGTCCCATAAGCTTAACAAACATCTGAACATTTAGAGTCCGGGGGGGGGGGGGGGGCTGAGAGCAAATGTTTTTTTACGTAGATAAGCGGCAACAATTTCTGTTGTTTTGTTTTTGTAACTTGCAGGTAGGTCCTGTTACAGTCTTTTGCGATTACAATAAATTGCGGTAATTACGGTATATAACCGATATTTCCTGTCTTTTAGAAATAACTATAGAGATTGTAAGAACCAAATGACAATGGATTATGCAGTACTATAAAACTTTCGCAGAGATTAAAAATAAACTGGATAGTGAAAGTTAGATGAAAAGAATTTGCTCCTATGCATGCCAAATCTGTAGAAAGTACACTTGGACACAGCTAAAATATACAGGAAATATTTCTTGCCTTTTACGCAGCCGATGTAATTTTTAAATTGCGTATAATGTACGAACAAAACATTGAAACATGTCTCATCTGTACAGGCCCCAGAAGGTACGAAAATCCGGCCTTCAGAATACATATACAGCAATAAATGAGCATTATTATGAATTGTTTAACGATTGATTAGATTGTTTATAATCCTGTGGAACCAAACTACGTTGGTCATGTCCCTAATCGTAGAAACTACTTTAACTACTAAGTTAAACTAACCTAAGAACAACACACACATCCATGGCCGAGAGAGGATTCGAACCTCCGAAGCGGGAGGTCGCACGGTGCGTAACGTGGCGCTCCAGACCGCTCGGCTATCCTCGCGTGTCGAATTGTTTCACACTAGCCTGGCACAGACGCAAACATTTCCGATACGGCCACAATGGATCGCTGTTGTACTTAGCTAAACTGTTATCATGGGTAATTTTTTGTAGTAAGTATAAAGCATCAAATTGAAGTTCTATTTGCCGCGATGGAGTAGCCGAGCGGTCTAAAGCACCTCGCTGCGGAGCGCGCGGTTCCTCGCCGTGGAGGTTCGAGTCCTCCCTGGGGCATGGGTGTGTGTGTTTGTCAGTAGGTTAGTTTACCTAGGTTTAAGTAGTTTGTAAGCTACGGACTGATGTTCAAATGTTTGTAAATCTATCGGACCAAACTGCGTGATCATCATTCCGTAGCTCACAAACTACTTAAACCTAGGCACTCGAATGATTCTTTTATTGTATTTGGCCACTTTAATCTCTGGGAATTTTAAAGCGAGTAGCACGAGCACGAAACTTCAAACTCAAGACGCATCAGACAAAGCGTTTGACTTTTGAAATCAAGTGGTGGTAGCCATCGAATGAAAATATTAGATACACCTATCGCCTCTCCCCTGTCTTACCCAAGCCCACGCTGCAACACAACAGTGAGTCTACTACTGAACGCTTGGCTTCGCCTGATGTACCGACAACAGGCGGATAATGTTTGGCGCCGGACTCTCATCGTCTCTGCGCGGCATGGACCAATACTGTACGTACTGGACTTCCAAGAAGTGCCAATAGATGGTAATGCCATGAAACCATGCAATACGAACAAGAAACACGCTAAATCTTCAATCAACACACGTTAGAATTGACGACACTCAGTGTTTTGACACGCAAGAATGTTTTCTGATTCTTTCACGCTGTCCGTTATTGGGAAGGTTTGATTGTTGTTGGGGGACATATTACGGTGTCCGTGTCCGTTATATACAATGTCCGCTATTCGGAATAATTTTAGCATAAGGACTAATGTTGTTTTGTAGGGGAATTTTAAAATGTCCGCTATTGAGAGGAGTCCGCTGTTAGGAAGTATCCCTTAAGGGATACGCTGGCGTTGCGTATTAATAAAATGCTGTTGAAGCCTTTTATAATATATTCTCTGCCATGCGCCGCGGAGTATAAAAATCTTCTGCATGGAAAATAGTGTTTCTGTTGTCAGTTACAAGATAGAGAGCATACGTAACATGATTATTGCAATGCAATCCGTCAGATTTTTTCCATCTTCGCTTTGTAACTGTCAAATATTTTGGTAAAAGTTTTTCTAGGACTATAAACAAAACAAAACTAGACATCTCCATCATTCAAATCGTGAGTAGTCCTTTTTTGTTCATACAAAAATCGCGTAGAAGAAGGAACTTTGTTTTTCCGAAATTTTCCAATTCACAAATTTTCCAATTTTTCTTTCTCTAATAACCTTATTCAGACTGTAATGAACTCATCCGAAATAATTAGCCAAATGGGAACAACCGTTCTCAACTGACGTGCTTTCAACATTCATTTACAGTTGTAGATAGAGTCGGCAAAATCGTTCGTTGCAAACCGTTACTTCTCCCTAATACATTGGACGAAATGACGGGTGACTGGTATGTAATATATGGGTGTTCTGCGGCGGTCGTATTGTGTAAGTCATGACGTTGAGTGTGGACCTGAAACATCTACTGCTTCTCCGCTAAGGAGCGTTCAAAACATCGCATTAAGCCTTTCCCCGTGATGGACAACAGAGTGGGGAGATACGCGGTGACACAATAACCACACTTTCGTAGATTGACCGGGTGATTAATCACCACTTCTCCATCTACATCTCTGACCTCACCTTTTTCTTGAGTGTCAGTATTCCCAGCCTTACAGCAGTACCCTCACCTTGGAATTGGTGGCCTTTGTCTATACTTCTCCTCTAATGGGTTTCCGCGGTCCGTTGGAATTTCCCTGTTTGAAACCAGCAGTTACTTCACCGGGGAAGTCTTTCTCCATCAAGAGGTAACGTTGAATTCCCAAATTTCTTGGGAATTCTGTCTCACGTGCACTGGTGAGAGCGGTAGAAAATAATTTGGGTGACTACAGTTAAAGGACGGAATTTCCCCGTATACAAATAAATCTAAGTTTCAGAACGTCATGATCACTTTGCTAGTTACCGTAAAAAAACACTATACAGTTGAATGACAGACACTTCACATGTAGTGCTTTCTGCCTTATTTAGACCGAAACAGAAAGCTGTTTCGGACCAGCTTTTGCCTGTGACTTCGCTCGTGTCGCTTTCGACCCCGCATGAATTTTAAAGGCTCACCATTCCTGTTTGGAAATACTAATTTTTACGGATTGTATCATTTCTGTCCTGATTTGATTAGCTTTACAGAAATTCTGTTCCCCCCCGATTTTTTTTTTCATTCCAATATAATGAAATGTAAAGGAAGGAAGGCAGATTAGAGTTTAACGACCCGTCGACAGCATGGTCATTAGAGACGGAGCTAACATTTGAATTTTGGGGTAACTGTGGGGAAGAAAATCGGATGTGCTCTTTCAAAATGAGCATCCGAGCATTTTCCTGGAGTGATTTAGGAAAATCACGGAAAACGTGAATCTCGATAGCCGGAGATGGATTTGAATCATCGTTCTCGCTAGTCTACAGTGTTACCAATCCGCCACCTTGCTCGGCAATATAAAATTATCCTTACACGAAAGTGGATCGATACACAGCAGAAAAATTTGTCAGCTTTATTTCATATTCTGACTTCAACTCAACGAAACGGTTAAAAAAAAAAAAAAAAAAAAAAAAGTGAATGAAAAATTCCTTAAAAATATGGCTTTAGAAACGATAAATACTAATATATATATATATATATATATATATAACTGAATGCTACGGATATGTACAGACGGATACTTGACTGATATCGGTATTATCGCTGGTGCTGGAGTTTATAGTGAAATATTTTCTTTTTTAAGTCTTTCGGGTAGTACCAGTCACATTTCGATGGAGAGTTGGAGGCAATAAACCTGGAAGTAAAGCAAGTTTTATTCAGCTCTAAACAACAACAAAAAAAAGGTTGTTATCTTTTGTGGTTCAATTTCTGCGATACGAGGGATAACATCAGTGCAGACACCTCTAAATTTTAAATCCTCAATTTTTTCAGTTACCGAATCTGGAACTGAAACTGTTTTTCAGTGGATAACATCACGTGCAGGAATCCATGGGTATGAAATGACAGACTTTTTTTTTCAAACAAAGAACTATAAAAAAGGTCCTAAACTAACTTACATCTCAATTAAAATAATCATTAATAATAAACTCAAGAAGTGGTCATCAAACTTGATGACCACTTCAGGACACAAGGGAAAGGAAAAACATGGCTTACTCTGCTAGAGGATGAGAGAGCACTTCCTAAACACCCACGAAAGGAGAAGGTGGGAGCATTTTAGAAAATTACTGGTCGTGACTGCCTTGCGGAACACCTGCACAGAATTGGAATCTTCCTCTCACCGAAGTGTGTTACATGCGAAGGAGAAAACACCATTATGAACTGGGAGCAACTAAGAAGTTGCGAAAGACTGTAATATTGTGTCGGAATGTGTGATGATCAGTTGTGTTGGGAAGTGTGGAGGAAAATGACTTTATATCACGTGTCTGAGCATTGAATAAATAAATAAATATTCGTATTCAATGACCAAATATTTGAGCATGGCAAAATTGTTTTCGCAAAAAAGCATCAAGCAATTATATGACTTACTATATACTAAGCCTAGACCTGTATGAACAAAATGTATCTTATGCACTTAAAGGCGAAACATATAGGTAGTGTCATAATGGGTCTATTTTGATCACCATTTCGAAAATTCCCCCCCCCCCCCTCCCAGAGGCTAATGTCTTTTTCTCCCGCGAACCAATCATGTCAGGATGTGGAGGAAGTGAGGTCTCTGCAGGAAGCAGCCTCCGCCCCACAATGTAGGCCGGCTTGCGCACTACAACCGCAGGTGCGATCCTCGTGCGGCTAATCCCTCGCGACGCAGACCCTCAGGCTTCCGGCTGGGAGTCCACAATTTCCCGCAGAACTTCCTCGCCGACCGGAAGCAGCGTCTGTGTATTCTGTCGATCGGGACCACGTGCTCGGCGCGGGCGGAAGTTGGCAGGAATCGCGCCGTAAGTTCTCAAAGTAAGTTCCGTTTATTTGTACAAAACAAACGTGAACAGGCACAGAAAAAATATTTATTGTACAGAAATTTAAAACTGTTAAATTTCTTTTCTACGTAGCTTCCGAAATTTTGTAGGCACTTGCCATAACGTGGCACAAGATTTTGTATGTCTTCTTCAAGTCTGCTTTTGTATGATATCAAATAACATCTTACATCTGTTCACGTGTGCACATGGCACGGAAGAGATGCTAATCTGATGATGGTAATTCCGAAATGCGTCATTTCTGAGGGCATGCTGTACATGAAGTGTGACCTATAATAAAGAATTTGCGACCTAACCAGCTTCACAGCAGTACTACCCAATCATTTCATCATGGTCGCCTGCCTACTCAATGACTTTATGTCGCATTTACAATTCTTCAGAGAAGGCTGACGCCTGTGTATTCAACCATGTTGTGACGTAACGGGTCGTAGCTCGTTGCCTTTTGAAGTTTTAGTTTATCGGCGCTCTAGGTAAGGGCTGGTTGAAATTTCATTTGACTAGTCTACTACGAATGATGTAGGCGACGCGTAGCAGTGCAATTTATTGACACTTTACTCGAAACAATACTCGTAACTGGATTGTGCCTTCTCTCAAAGATGAAACTAGACTCGTTTACAATGCGCGAAAGCATCCTATTTATATCACCCAAACAATGATACTGAAAATTATGTGTTCATAATTGTGTACATTAATTATAATGGGAAAGTAAACTACTACATTCAACTGGCTACAGTATAAGATAGAGTAAATAATACTGAGTAAATCGATATAAAGTCTGTACTATATTAATAGTATTTCACCTATAAATAAAATTAAATACCTTTCTCAGCAATAATTGCGGAATAAACGATAATTATATAGAAAATAATGAAGGTACAATATTTCGTAACATTACTTGTGAAGCATAACAATACCTACTTCAATATTCTGAGAAACAATTTAATTTGTTTTATGAGAGATACTAATTAGCCTTATATATGACCTACAACAATACGCCTCTTGAATGAACTAATTAATATTTGCTAATTAAACAAACTTCTGCGACGCCAAATAATATAAAATAACTTCAGGTAGACGCTTTAGGAAAAAGAATAACAAAAGTAATAATAGACTAATTACATTCATACCTATTAATATGCAACATTGGTATCGGGAGGTTCAGTAATGCAAGCAGATGGGAATAAATCTCAACATGCTTCGTTACATCGTGGTAACATGTTCATTCAGCTCGACATCATCGTTGAAGTGTTGACCACCAAGGACAGTTATAGGTGTAAGAACAGATGAAAGTCGCTAGGAACGAGGTCCGAGCTGCACGGAAGATGATCAAACACGTCCCAGTGAAATTCCTGTAAGAGTTGTTTGATCACATTCGCCGTGTGAGGTCGGGCATTATCGTGGAAAAGAAACTCCTTTTGACAGTAGTGCTCGGCGCTTGTTCTGTATTGCGCCGCGCAATTTCATAATAGTCTCGCAGTAACTATGTCCATTGATTGTTTGTCCTCGTGGTAAGAAATGAATCAGCAAAATGCCATTCCTGTCCCAAAAACCGGTGCACATTTCGAGGGGTCAAGATTTACTTAGGAATAACCTTCGTTGGCGATGAAGTGTGCCTCCATTCTATTGATTGCCGAATTGTTTCAGGGATGTCGTACGATATCCAAGTTTCATCCTCAGTGACTATGCGAGAAAGAAAACCATAGCCTTCTTCAATGTAGGATTTTTTTTTTATTTTTTTATATTTTTTTGTGCTATTCAGTAAGAACTTTGGGTACTCAACGAGAGCAAAGATTTCCAAATTTCAGTTTTTCAGTAACAATTTCATGAATTACTGATCGTGATATTTTCGGAACTTCCATAGCAAGGGCACTAAGAGTGAGCTTACGGTTGTGCTTGATCTTTCCTTCAATTATGTGAACCAATTCGTCATTCATCAGTAACCACAGACGGGTGTCCACTTCGTTCTTCATCGTGCACTTGATCACGTCTTTCATTGAACGGTCTGACCCATCTTCTAACCGTTAAATCACTCATAGCATTTTGTCCATACACCTTGCAGATTCACCGAAAAACTTCCTTTAACTTTCTCTGTATTTAGAAAACGAATCACAGATCTGATTTCACACGCGGCGGCATTTTCAATTACGGCTGACATTATAAAGAAGCACTACAAAGCACACGTCGGCAGCAGCGATCTGAAAATGGCGTACACGTCTTCTCCTTGAGTCAGAGCAAATGCCGCGCATGCTCGGAACTGCGACCGCAGCGCTGACGCGGATAGAGATACAAACGAACTTACTTTGTGGACGACCCTCGTACATATGAAGAGGTTCAACTCCTTCATGGGGAATGGGTGTCTGTATTCTCCTTAGGATAAGTTACTTTAAGCAGTGATGTTTAGGAACCGATGAGACGAGTATTTTCGTCGCTTTAGGTCTTACACCGATATAAGATTTAAACTTGTTAATTCTAGGCGTATATCGAGTACCAAGTACAGTTTGATTTTATTTTATAATTAAGTGAATAATTATATATGAACATTCAAAAATACAGGTCATAGGTTGCAAAGATACAGGTTAATAACTTAGCCACGGTTTCGGTTTCAACTAAGGAAGCCTTCATCAGTGGTTATGGTATATCGCCCCAAATTTGCGATTGGATAGGGGATTTACTGTCATAGAGGACACGAGAACACAGTTCGTAGTAATCGATGATAAGGCATCGACTAAAACAGAGGTGATATCGGGCGTTCCACAGGTTAGTGTTATTGCTCCTCTGCTGTTTATTATTTACTTAAACGATTTAGGGGAAAATCTAAGTAGCTCTCTTAGGTTGTTTGCAGATGACGCCATCATTTACCGTCTAGTAAAGGCATCTGAATATCAAAACCAACTGCAGGACGATCGGAATAAGATATCAGTATGGTGTAAAAATTGGCAATTGACTCTAAATAATGAGAAGTGTGAAGTCGTACACGTGAGTACGAAAAGAAATCCGTTAAACTTTGTTTACATGGTAAATCAGTCAAAAGTGAAGGCCGTAAACTCCACAAAATACCTAGGAATTACTATTACTTCAGACTTAAATTGGAAGGAACACGTAGATAATGTCGTGGGAAAGGCGAACCAGAGACTGCGATTTATTGGCAGAACCCTTAAAAGATGCAACAGAACTACAAAAGAAACTGCGTACACTACGCTTGTCCGTCCAGTTTTGGAGTATTGCTACCCAGTATGGGACCCTTATCAGGTGGGTTTGACGGAGGACATTGAAAGAGTCCAAAGAAGGGCAGCTCGTTTTTTATTGTCACGATACAGGATCTGGGATGGGAATCATTACAACAACGGCACTTATCGCTGCGGCGTGAGCTACTTACTCCAATCGCCAACATTCTCCTCCGAATGCGAAAATATATTGTTGACTCCCAGTTAGAAACGATCATCAGAATAAAACACGAGAAATCAGAGCTCGAACGGAGAGATTCGGGTGTTCTTTCTTCCCGCGCGCTATTCGAGAATGGAATGGGAGATAAATAGTATAATGGTGGTTCGATTAACCCTTTGCCACGCACTTAAATGTGATTTGCAGAGTATCCCGTGTAGATGTAGAAGTAAAAATTTGTAGTTACATATAAATAAAATCAAATTTATTATAAAGCAATTTTAAGATTTGAACAAGAAAATTGACTTACATGAAATGGACAATGGTTCTTGGGCAACAGAGCTCACGTTCAAGTTACAAATGTAAAATTACATGCGTCAGGATTAAAAAGCAGACCATATTTCATGTAACTAAAAGGCGCCGCTATGGGTCGCGTGGGTGGCATCTGACTGACAGCCAAACACACCGTCACTTCTAGGACGTGGACACGATACATCGCGCCATATATTATTAAATAGTAGTAATTTAACTACAAATGAAAATAAGTGACAACTGTTATTAAATTGACAAAGGTAGGTAGTATGTTGGATTCAATACGTCAAAGACGATATAAGCAAACTGAGACAATTTGATACATAATATAAAGAAAGGGTGGGAGAAAACAATATCTGAGACTACAGTACAAGAAACACTATGTGAACATTTCACATTAAGTGAAATGTTCAAATGTTTGTAGAACTTATGGGACTTAACTACGGGGTCATCAGTCCCTAAGCTTACAAACTACTTATGAACTAGCTAAGACTAAGGACGGCACAAATATCCGTTCCCGAGGGGGGATTCGAACCCCCGACCGTAGTGGCCGTGCAGACCGTGACTGGAGCGCCTCAGTCCCCTCGGCCACCGCGGCCGGCCACATTAAGTGAGTTTAAGTAAGGGTTTAAAGTCATCAAATAAGTTTTTATCCCTTAATTACAATTGCTCATTAAGAACGAAATTGTCATCTTATCGAGTCTTGATACCTTTCTTTTCCGTGTGCAAGATACCGACGTCATGAACCTCTTTAGGTTTGTTAGCTGCAATTAAAATATGGCCGGCAAAGGACGAATTATGTTTGTTTGCACCTTTTTTCCCTAAATGTTGCTCATTATATCTGACAGAAAAGGATCATCCATTCTGTCCTATATAATACGCTGGGCAAGCATCACAAGTGATTTTATAAACGCCTGAGTTTTACGAAGGCGAATGGCTGGATTTTGAGTTATGGATAAACTTATCTTTCAGACGGTTATTAGTAGAAAATGCTGTATTGCAGTCGTATTTGTTTTTAAGAAGACGTTGTAATCAGTAGGACACTGGTCCTGCATACGATAAAGAAAAGTATTTTTTCGAATCATTATGCTCGTTACTGGTAGTGCCAAAGGTGGTAACTCTGTTGTTGGTTTATTGTCTGAGGACATCGTCTACTATACTTCGTTCGTACCCATTATTAACTGCAATAGTTTTAATGAGATTCAATTTGGCTTGTAAGTTTTCAGAGGATAAAGGGATAGAAATTAATGGACTGCAGAGTGAAAAAATGCTTTTTGTTAGATCATGGATGCATAGAACAGGATTATACTATTTGGTCAGAATAGGAGTCTTTACGAAAAATGTTGATGGAGATTTGTCATCAACAGTTGTCAAAGGCTAGTAATTTAAATGATGGGAATAATTTTCAAGTTCAAGGGTAAAAGTAATTTTTTCATGTAGTTCATCGAAGATCTCGAACAGGTGGTCAATGCCATCGTTCGTTCCATTATAAATAATTAAAGTGTTGTCAACATACCTGGAATATGAAGCAATTCCTAAGGCGGCAGCGGATAATTTTTTGAAAAATGTCCCCTCTACAGAGAGTCGATAGAGATGTTTGCGAGGATGCCAGATAGCGGGTTATCTATTTATGTAGTGTATCCAACAAACTATGTACCTTTATCAATTTAATAACAGTTGTCATTTTTATTTGTGGTTAAATTACTATTTATTTAATGCCAGATGGCGCGATATATCGTGTCCACTTCATAGCATCGACCGCGTGTTTGCCTGTTAGTTACATACCACTCACAGTGTTGGTCACAAACGTGACCCATTGCACCGCGTTTTATTTACTTGAAATATGTTCTGCTTTTTAATCCTGACTCATGTAATTTTACATTTGTAACATGAACATGAGCTCTGTTGAACAAGAACCATTGTCCACATATGTAAGTTAATTTTCTTTGTTCAGATCTTAAAATCAAAATAATTATAAAGGAATTTTATTTATAGGTAACAACAAAATTTCAGTTTTGATGCCGAAACCATGGTTAAGTAATCAACCTGTAACTTTGCAACCGATGAGCTGTATTTTTGAATGTCAATCTTTCACGAAAGGTTGCTGTCTCAACAGCCAAGTTTAAAATTATAAAAATACAGACTTAAGTGTACGCCTGCATAACTAAGTGGCTATAGGTGGCATTAATTATTGCAAAACTCTGTTTGTAAACGAACTTCTTCTCCACTCTCATATTTGAAATACGTACAAAACAGAAGAGTATATCAGCTTCTTGATGCTGTCGCGTCGTTCAAATATCTAGGCGTAACATTGCAGAGCGATATGAAATGGAACGAAGATGTAAGGACAGTTGTGAGTAAGGCGGACAGACGACTTCGGTTCATTGGGAGAATTTTGAGAAGATGTACTTCATCTGTAAAGGAGACCGCGTATAAAACGCTTGTACGACCACTTCTTGAGTATTGCTCAAGTGTTTGGGACCCGCAGTTTAAAGGAAAACATTGAAGCAGTTCAGAGGCGAGCAGCTAGATTTGTTACTGGTAGGTTCGACCAATGCGCGAGTGTCACGGAAATGCTCCAGCAACGCAACTAAGGATCGCTGGAGCAAAGACGACGTTCTTTTCGTGAATTTGTGCCGAGGAAATTTAGAGGGCCGGAATTTGAAGCTGAGTGTAGTACGATCTTGCTGCCGCCTACTTATATTTCGCGTAGTGATCACAAAGACAAGATAAGAGAAATTAGGACTTGTACGGAGGCATATAGGCTTTCTTTTTGACTCGTTCTATTTCGGAATGGAATAGGAAAGGAAATGCCTAGTAGTGGTACAGTGTACCCTCTGCCACGCACACTACGGTGGATTGCGGAGTATGTATGTATGTATGTATGTAGAAATAAAACGAATCAGCACTGTAACTCAGGTACACCAACTAAACAACTCGCAAATTAAGTACGACCTAGCAGTCAGAGAAAGAATATATCACTGAATGGCTACTCACATGACACTAGTCGGTAATGGAAAACAACACGACACAATTAAGAACTAATGCCACGACTGCATTGTTGTCGTATCGCCCTGAGTACGTTATTAATCACATTGATTTTTTGTTTAAAACAGGTTTTATTCTAAAAATTTCAGATTATAAAACATTTCCGTTGGAAAAACTCTAAAAAATTTTATTTCGATATTTTTAAGTCGTCCGGAGAAGTTTAATATCTGTTGCAAATGTATACAGCATACTCAGGAATGCGTAATCTGCTGGCATCTCTACGTCTGTACTGCCTGGACGTCTTAGATCTTTGCTTAATGGTAACAGCTAGTGTCTTTGGGCGAAAAGATTTCTTTGCGTGGAAAATAAGCGCACGTCGTTTCCAATAGTCAATTAAGACAAGAAAGTCGATCGTCTAAATGCGGCTTCAAGGCGAGCGACCGACTGGAGCGATATCGCATGCGAGGGATTGCTGTGGTTCTTCGCAAGGACAACAGATCTCGCACGTGTCTCGACCAAACGCAGCGATTTAGATGTCTGGCTGCCGAGCAGCGGTGTGTGCCGATATGGCTGTGACCCGTTTCTCTATTTGTTATCCGTGTTTATGCGGTTTTGTTTCGTGTAGCTTTTTCCACTTTCAGTAACAGATTTTCTTTAAGAGGAATAATGATTCAGGGATTACGAACTATTCTGCGAAATGGACGATCGCATTTTTATTTACATTAAGAATTAATACAAAATGCACTCTAGAGTTTCTGGAATGACCAGCGATCTGAAGCTTGTGTCCATAGCACTATAATTGGTGGGAAGTTCGTATCTTCCTATGGTGCGCACGGTTGCTTCCCGTCGGAGGTTCGAGTCCTTTCTTGGGCATGGGCGCGTGTGTTGTCTTTAGGATATACTGTCTGTAAACCCGACAAATAACCGTAGTAGTTAAGTCAGTAGATTTAGAAACATTTGAACATTTTGGAAGTTCAGAGTAATAGCCAATAAACACTGACGTCCATCTGATGATTTTGATTTATTTATTACACAATTGCACTTTTGTAACTTCTAAACAGAATGATTAACAGGTATCATAATATTATGCGGGTACTTTAATTTAAATGTTCACCGCATATCAACAAAGCTGCAGTGAAGTCACGTCTCATTTCACACAATCAAACTCTCCTTTCCAAAATTTATGATTATGGTAATCAGTAGTACGGCTATTTACATTTCTATAGTCACATCGAGATTGGAAAACGAATTGTGAACTGTAGTAACTTGAAGTATTAGACCAACCAATGAAACAGGAATTGGGTAGTAATAAACGAAATACAAAATGCGTTAGTACACTAGGAAGGTGTACGCAATACACAAGTCGGCATTAAAAGTGTAAAGTAACCAGATTTTTCAGAAAACTTGTCAAATATGCACTTTGGTTTCAGAAGTGGTTTCATGACTGAACATGTTTTTTCTCGTTTCTCAGGGAGGCACTTGATGGCTTAAATAAAAGGCTACGAACTTTAGACATCTCCTTTGATTTAAAAAGGTGTTTGATCGTGTTGTTTGCAAAATATTGTTGCAGAAGTTGGAACATTATGGATACCAGCTGGGTCGAGAAGGATGTTGTTTTTAATATTGACACATTACCAAATAATGCAATTCAAGAGATACGTAAAACTCAGTTTTTACCATTTCTAACTCACAATGCAACAAAAGACGACTTTTTGATTATACATAATAGGCACACGATAAGTGAGACTGAACTGTTCAAATTTCTACGTGTTCGGTTAGGCAGTAAGCTGTCGTGGAAAGGCTATGTTTAGGATCTTGTTCAAAAACTAAATTCTGCTTTAATTACCATTAGAAAGTATCTGAAACAAGTGATTGTTCATCACGAAAAATGGTCTGCTATGCTTACTTTCATTCACTTATGACGTAGGATGTTATTTATTTGGGGTAACTCTACTTATTCGAAAAGTATATTTCTGGCTCAGAAACGGACGGTTCGGCGAAATATGTGGTGTAAGGTCGCGAACGTCGTGTCGACCTCTTTTAAGTGGGAATTCTGACATTGGCGTCGCAATATGTATTTCTTTAATGTCGTTTGTTATTAACATCAGATGCTTATTCCCACGAATTAGCAGCCTTCACTCGATGAATACTAGACAGAAATCTAAGCTACATTTGTGCAGAAAGACGTGCAGTATTCTGCAGCATCCGTTTTCAATAGTCTGCCAGAAGAACTCAAGAACCGTAGTACTAAATCAGACGCTTTCAAATCTAAATTGAAGAGTTACCTCACTGCTCACGCCTTTTATTCTGTCGAAGTACTCCTGGATAAACTAAAAACAAATTAAGGTAATTCCTTTATTTCGTTACTGATTATTTTTATTTAGTCTTTAGATTGTCATATAATTGACTAATTTTTTATTACCACTCCTGTGTTAAAACTTCATGTACTACTGACTTGTTTCATAACGATGGAATCTTGCTACTCAATTAGGTCCTACGAAACAGAAAACCATATTGTTATTATTATTATTATCAAACTATTTCAAAAGATCTAATATATAAAGCAGAGTGTCCGTATGTTTGTACGTACAGTTTTGTTCCAATCTTTATGAAATTTTGTACACGTAAGCTTCAATCCATGACGACGGTCGCCGTAAGTGTAAGAATCGCATACGATATACAGTTCACAAGATATGACGTCATAAACAATGAGATGCGAGATAAACTGCTGCATTTTGCAACACTGCTGCTCATTTTCTCCTAAACCACTGGACCGATTTCACCCAATTTTGGTACACACATTCCTTAGCGTGAGGGAACAATTGTTGCATGGTTAAGAAGCACATACGGCACATGGTTCAAAAGATATTACATCATAACCAATAGAAATCGCAAAAAATGTCATATAATGCGGCGAGACTTTCGAACTACACTGTATGAGAATGACAGTACGTAGCGACCTGCAACAAATTTTAAACATAATTTCAAACCTTTATTAAACTTTTTCTTGCTGGCAACCATAGTAAAATGATGAAAGGAAAAAAGTTTCTCGCTTACTACTTTTCCGCTGTTTATGGAGTAAAACTACGGCTCTCGGTATGACGTTACAATTTATAATTTGAACACTACAAATTGTAGCGACTGGAAATTTTACAAACAGTATACACATATATAGTTGAATCTAGCTTCTAAATTGTATCGCAGTACTACACGTAGTTCATGAGATAAGAACACATAAACAGTAACGTTCCGCTGTTCATGGACAAAAACTACGGCTTTCGGCATAACGTTACAATTTATAATTTCTACACTACAAATTGTAGCTACAGGAAATTTTCAGACAGTATACACTCATAGAGGGGAGTGTACCTTCTAAATTGTATCACAGTACGACACGTAGTTCATGAGATATGAGCACATAAACAGCAATGTTCAAGGAAAACGACCCCATCACGCACCAAGTTTTAATCTATTACTTCTTTACTATTAATTGTATTCTCAAGAGATTTTACAGACATATAGCTCTTATACAAATGAATATATACCTGAAAAATGGCAGGGATAAACAAATAAATACCCGGGCAGTGCAAGGTTTTCAGCTAGTGTTTAATAAATTAAAATTCCCTTTTTTAAATTTTTATCCGTTTCATGTATTATTCTTGAAGCTGCAGGTATCAACTGTCACTGCTGATAACATAGCAGAGCCTTTTCCGTTCTAGAATTTGTCGAAACAATGACGTTCGTAATCCTTGTTTGACAAATCGCTCGTGTGTAGTGGATGCAGGCGAGCGACCGTTTGCAGTAATATCGCATGCGTCAGATTGCTGAGATCAGTCGCTGTATTTAGGGCCCTTAACCCGCGAGCACTCGTGCGTGCGCATTTTTCTCACAGTAACTTTAAAACAATCGGCATTTAACCAATTTCAAATAGTCAAATATGTGTGTTTTCTTATGAAAGCAACTAGAAAAACTTATTTAACCCAGATGATCCTGACGTCTTTCCAGAAGGATGGTGTTTCGTTTCATTAAACATTTAAAGTAAACTGTTCCCTTTTGGCACGAAACTTTTTCTCCAACATCGGACTGTTATCTGAATGTCAATCATTAACATGCAAATGTTACAATGATTGTTTAGCACGTTATTTTATGCTAGACGTCTTTGAAGATGGGGATTCAGAAGCAACGTATGAATTAACTCATGAGTTTGGGTGTGTAAGTACTTACACATTAATTTTTTTTTTATTTTTTATTTGGAAAGATATTAAAATGTCATATCTAAAATGTAATATTAGTGTTTTATTTTTACTTCGTTCCAGGAGGACAGTCTATTATGTCGAGACTAAAGGTGCAATTCATGTAAAATCAATTTTGCAGCCGCGGTTGAGTAGCCGAGCGGTCTAAAGCGTCTCGCTGCGGAGCGCGCGGTTGCTCGCCGTGGAGGTTCGAGTCCTCCCTGGGGCATGGGTGTGCGTGTTTGTCCTTAGGTTAGTTTACCTAGGTTTAAATAGTTTGTAAGCTACGGACTGATGACCACGCAGTTTGGTCCGATAGATTTACAAACATTTGAACATTTAAATGTTGCAATATTTGAACGATCTATTACAGATGTTATAAAGTATCTTCTAAACCAGAAATAACTGAAAAAAAAATCAGGAACATCTGGTTAAAGCGTATTAAGTACATTACAAAATGTTCTTTGACTGTCAGAAAAATGCTATACACGCGATCGATCGCGTAACTTTTAAAGGCGCGAGTTCTCGCGGGTTAAGAATCGTCGATACCGGAAAGTGTCAGTCACAGAAATCATTGACACTGGAAAATGTGTGGCGAGTGACATTAAGAACATCGGGCAGCAGGTAGAAGCCAGACGCGAGCACCTACAGCAGCTGAGCTGGCGTGTGCGCTGGGAGTTCCGGTGGCGGCCTTCACGCACAGTGAATGGAGCGCCGCCGGGAAACCCCCGGTGACGTAACGCGCCGGGGTCGCTGACAGGTGGCAGCACTGGCGGATGTCGCCAGTGGAATCCGCCGCCACCGCCGCCCGTAAACACACTTCCGATCTGTTGTCGCCGGAGCGCCTCTTATCTGCCGTACACTGGCAGCTCGTGTTTTCATTGTAAACACCTCGAAAAGTGTAGCGCAGTTTTCGAGGAAACGATATTTCGTTAATGGGCAGAGTGATTGACGTTTTGTTTATTTCATGACAATCGGTCGTCTCATCAAGCGTCATTACAGAACTACACTTCTGTCCATTAAAACTGCAATACGACGAAGATATGCTACAGACGTGAAATTTAACCGACAGGAAGATGATGCATTGATATGCAAACGATTAGCTTTTCAGAGCATTCACACAAGGTTGGCGCCGGTGGCGACACCTACAACGGGCTGAAATTCTCATGTACAAACAGCAGTTGACCGGCGTTGCCTGTTGAAACGTTGTTGTGATGTCTCGCCGACAATGATAAAGGTTGGTTTGTAGCCTATTGCGATTGTGGTTTATCGTATAGCGACATTGCTCCTCGCGTTGGTCGCGATCCACAGACTACTAGCAGAATGTGGAATCGGTGGGTGCAGGAGGGCAATACGGAACGACGTACTGGATCCCAACGGCCTCGTATCACTAGCAGTCGAGATGACAGGCATCTTATACGTATGCCTGTAACGGATCTTGCATCCACGTCTCGATCCTTGAGTCAACAGATATGGACGTTTGCAAGACAACATCCATATGCACGATCAGTTCAACGAAGCTTGCAGCAGCATGGACTACCAGTTCGGAGACCAAGGCTGCGGTTACTCTTGACGCTGCATCACAGACAGGAGCGCCTGCGATGGTGTACGCAACGACGAACCTGGGTTCACGAATGGCAGAACGTCATTTTTTCGGATGTTCAAAAAATTGTTCAAATGTTTGTTAAGCTTATGGGACTTAACAGCGGAGTCATCAGTCCCTAAACTTACAAACTACTTATCAACTAACTAAAGACAGCGCAAACATCCATGCCCGAGGGAGGAATCTAACCTCCGACGCGGGAAGCCGCGCGGTCCGCAACGTTGCGCTCCAGACCGCTCGGTTACTCCCGCGCTGCCGTCTCGGTCACCTGTTGTTCGCATCGACGGCACTTTGAACAGTGGCGTTTACATTTCAGATTGTTACGACCCGTGGATCTACCCTTCATTCAATCCCTGCGAAACCCTACATTTCCGCAGGATAATGCACGACAGCATGTTGCAGGTCCTGTACGGGCCCTTTCTGAATACGGCAAAATTTTTGACTGTTGCCCTGGACAGCACATTCTCAAAAATTCAAAATGTCCGGTCAATGGTGGCCGAGCAAGTGGCTCGTCACAATACGCCAGTCACTACTCTTGATGAACTGTGGTATCGTCTTGAAGCTGCGTGAACATCTGTACCTGTACACGCCATCCAAGATCTGTTTGACTCAGTGCCCAGGCGTATCAAGGATGTTATTACGGCCAGAGGTTCTGGGTACTGATTTCTGGAAATGTAATCAGATGTAAGTTCTAGTATAATATATTTGTCCAATGAATAACCGTTTATCATCTGCAGTTCTTCTTGGTGTAGCAATTTCAATGGCTAGTAGTGTAGTTATGACCGAGCGTAGCCGCGGGTAACACCTAGTAAGAACACAAATAGATGAAAAGATTAATAAAAAATTTCTTAAAGGCGGGCAGTCTTGGCAGTGGCTCACACTGTTGTGATATAAGCGGGAGGTAATTAAAACTCTTGTGAATATAAACACGAGAAAAATTCACCAGGCAAATCAATATTTCCCCTGTTTTGCGTACCTGCGGCTACGTGGTATGTACGGAATTTTATAAAAAATATATTTTCTCTGAAAATCATTTATTGTAAACAACCGTGCAACGGGAGTATATACAGGGTGCCCATAATTAAACTGCCACTTTCAAAATGCTGTACAGAAATAACCACGGGGCAAAATGGATCTTTTTAGCTGACACCATTTCAGCGACTTGCGTTTCAGTGATGGTGTGAATGACAGAACACCACAGTCCCCGAGCGGAGAAAATTTCCGACCCGACCGGGAATCAAACCCGTTTCCCCTTTTGTCGCGTATGTTTAGAGGTCAAAACTACAGTCATTCTGCCTTGTGGCTCTTTTTGTACAGCAGTTTTAAACTGAGACTTTAATATGTACAGAGTCTACAAAAATTGTTCGTTTCGATTTATACTGGGGGAAGCGGGACTGAGTGTCTTCGTTAAGAAAAATCGAATTGGGTATAATAGTGTTAATGAAATACATTTAATCCACTCTACACTCCCATTATCAGTTTCGTAGCTTTTTTTTCGGGAATCCTTATATTGCTGTTATATGAAGGAATTTGGGAAAGCCGCGGTGGAGTAGCCGAGCGGTCTAGGACGCCTAGCTGCGAGTGCGCGGTTGCTCACCGTCGGAGGTTCGAATCCTCCCTAGGGCATGGGTGTGTGTCCTTAGATTAGTTTAAGTAGTTTGTCAGCTACGGACCGATGACTACGCAGTTTGGTCCGATAGATTTACAAACATTTGAACAGTTGAATTTCGAAAAACTATACTTAGTAACTCCAATTAAGCGGTATTTTCATCGGTAACACTTTTATAGCTACCTATCAGGGTAGGTATCTTGTGTTGTGTCACTGGTATATTTTACACGATCAGGATATCTTTGGAATGTCTGCTCTACTTCAAGATAGTGTGTCGTTATGGAAAGAATTAAAGAGCATCCCACTAGAAGTCCGGGTGATGGGGCGTCTCTTTATGTTAAATATAATTGCGTAATTCAGATCATTTAGAGAATTTCTCCCCTGTGATTCTGTCGAAGGTGGTGTTTGTAACTTGCCTCAGATAATATGGTAAATATTCTTCTGCTATTATTAATAAAAAAAATTGCGGCGGTAGAAGGTTTGCGGTGTATCATGACAGAAAGGCTGAACAGCGTGCAATCACTGCTAACCACCGCCCAAACGTAATACCTGGCGAGCAGGTCGACTTTCCCACGGTGTTGTTTGGCTTCTTGTGCGGACGTATTTCACAATATGAGCCACGGAACAAGGCCAGAGTTCGTTTCTCCTACGTAACGTACACTTACGTGCTGGGATTTACGGCGTATTGTTTGAAGCTGATGGCAAGAAAGATTGCGAACTGCATTTCTGCGAAACTTGTCAGGATCTGATGTATGACATACAACAAGGGTACATAGATGTACATTAATTAGACTGACAAAGTGGCAGCTGTTTGAGAGACATGACGTCGTCGTCTTACGCTTCCAAACATCAAGAACTTTGTGTATTATACTTACACGAATTTCAGATATTAAATGGTATTTTAAGCTTTTTGAAGTGCTTAAATCATGTTCAGCTGTTGAGCTAGTACTTGCATACTAGTCGAATTTATTACATACATTGTAGAATACTGCTAAGAGACGAACATCAAGTTAAGTAAGCACAAGATTATAACATACTGCAGTTTTCGTAACAACACTCAGTTGAATACAGACACTTGTAAATGACAAATAGCACTACGTACGGGAACACTTTGTAACCAGCGTTCTATTCCAAGAAAAGATGTATTTTAACTGGTAACATATCAGTAAATATAGTAGACCAAATACGAATAAAGAAGAATTAGACGCAAATACGATGTAGATTTAGACACCATTGTATGTGTGTCTATTGGTAATGAAAGCTGCGGTTGAAAGTTTTGTGAGTGTAATTTCTATGTTCCTGTCTGTGGTAGTGAGTTGCAACCTATCCTCAATCGTTCTCTTTGGCCATGTTCCCGCACATGCAGGGTCGGCTTGTTAATTCGGATTCGGCGTGTATTAATATTTACGGGGTGGCCTGATGCCCTTCCTGTAGCTACCCCAAGCTCCCCGGGACGAAATGTGTACCCCCAAATGTTATATTGTGAAAGCGTAAAGTGTTACGAAATGTTTCCGAATCGTGTAACTGAGGGGGGACTTGGGCACCAGCCCGTTATTCATCTAGGGTATCTAGAAAACCGCCTAAAAACTACATCCAGACTGGCCGGCACTCCGACCCCCTTCGCTAATTCGCCGGGCGGATTCGAACTATTGCCTGCAACCTATCCTCAATATATTTATATACCGGGTGATTAAAAAGTCAGTATAAATTTGAAAACTTAATAAATCACGGAATAATGTAGATAGAGAGGTAAAAAGTGACACACATGCTTGGAATGGCATGGGGTTTTATTAGAACAAAAACAAAACAAAAAAAGTATTGCTAAACGCATGAAAGATCTCTTGCGCGTGTCGTTTGGTGATGATCGTGTGCTCAGCCGCCACTTTCGTCATGCTTGGCCTCCCAGGTCCCCAGACCTCAGTCCGTGCGATTATTGGCTTTGGGGTCACCTGAAGTCGCAAGTGTATCGTGATGGGCCGACATCTCTAGGGATGCTGAAAGACAACATCCGACGCCAATGCCTCACCATAACTCCGGACATGCTTTACAGTGCTGTTCCTAGAATACAGCTATTGTTGAGGAATGATGGTGAACACATTCAGCATTCCCTGTAAAGAACGTCATTTTTGTTTTGTCTTAATTTGTTATGCTAATTATTGCTTTTCTGATCAGATGAAGCGCCATTTGTGGGACATTTTTCGAAATTTTGTTTCTTATTGGTTCCAATAAAACCCCATGTCATTCGAAGCATGTGTGTAAATTTTTACCTCTATAACTACATTATTCCGTGATTTATTAAGTTTTCAAATTTATACTTACTTTTTGATCACCCGGTAAATACAAAAGAATTCCCGCATGTATGAAATACCATTAGTTAAGAACGGCTTGACAGAATTGGCTGGCCTTAGTTTGTTCTGCTGGTAATTGTCATTTGTATGGAGTAAAATGAAAGTTTTACCAAAAAACTGGAAATTTCGGGAAAATAACCGTGTGTGCTGGTCGCGGACCTGATACCCTTCGACAAAATAAGTAAATAATGGCAGCTCCTTAATGCCGAACTAAAAGCTTATGTTGGAAACGATAATACGTAATACGAATTCGCTATTACTATCATTTAACACGTGACATTACCATACTTGTAGACCGCTGGTAGTATAGCATGGGCAGAAAACTTTTTCATGCCATATTTCGGATGACTTTAGGTGTCGATCTTGAAAGAATCATGATCCAGTTTAGAGTGTGACAAAATTATGTGCTTCTCAGTTTGATAAAGTCTTATTTTTGTAGACTGTGTTCCTGCTGCTGTGCAGTACATGTCTCTTATCTCTCATCATTAAATACAACTTTCATAGAAAATGTAACTATCTTTTTAGAGGTTAGCGGGAAGTTAGCCCGAAGTATCAATAATTTGTAGTGAAATATTGCTGCACATGTAAATCTTTGTGAAAATCGAACCGTGTTTTTTTTTTCCTCTACAACCAGATTACGTATACATGAAATGGAAGAAAAACACCATTGTTCACGCCCGCTATCTTCTTCTCTTTTTATTCCTGCAGAACTTAGTGCGCTCTCGTGGTACGATACGAAACAACACAATACGGCCGTACACAGCGGAAACATTGCTTCAGATAGCGGTATGTAGCTGTATTACCACACAAAGAAAAACATGGCTACTGAAAATCACGTTTCCTTCGTGATGTGCGTGTATTTTCTGCGTGAAACTGCGAAATTGTAGGGTCATACAAAATAATCAATGGAACTGTATAGCAGAGAAGATTTAGGGCTAAATACCTCATCCATAAGTCGACTTTTACGACAAAACTCTTGGTATCTTTTTCGTAGATTTTACTCAAATTTCTTGGCGGATGCACTGTTTTTTATGGAAATATCTCTGACTTACTCTTAGTATGTATAAAGGTTTTATCAAAAAGGATGGCGCAAACTTACACGGTTGAAAGCACGCGATAATACTGTGCTCGTCTCTGAAATGATTTCTGAAATCTTTCGAAAACCCGTGAAAGTATTATGTTACATCATAATGTACTTTATTATATTTATGAAGTCGCCGTTACAGATATTAGAATTTTAATAACAATAAAACGTCAAATAATTTCAAATACATTTTACAATTAATTTAGGAGATTAAAACGTTAAATGGTATCTAGTCATTAAAATGTTATTACAAAGTTAGCTCGATATTGTAAGATTATAGATATTCGTTGTAAATTCGTGGAACCGGTTTCTTCATTAAAAAAAAAAGAAACCCATAGTATAGCTGTTGCCCTGTAGTCTGTATACAAACAGGTAGAGAATCTGGAAGAGTCAAGACTGCATAACAGTACGAACTATCGTCCGTCAGCTGCATCAAAAATTTTTAAGCAAATGATGCGATATGTCTGGTTCGCTTCCAGGCATTTTAACGAAAGAGACGTTTTCAGGAATGTGAAAGAACAAAGTTTTTCTTTAGATCTTCTGAAAAAAAAGACACGTAGTTCCTGTAAACAATCGTCCTTTTGTTTTAAGTGTTTTTATGACAGTTATGTTTTTGGTGCTTGCACATAAAATACAAACTACACAAAGGAATTAATATTTCGAAAATTCATATAACTGAAACTCCATCCAGAAATGGCTTTGCCGACATTAGAAACGCATTTGAATTTCAGTTTTACTGAAAAGAAAACGTGGGTGTAGTTCTCATTTTTTAAGTAGCTGTGAGAGTCGTCTCAAAACACAAATTAAATTCTATAATCGGTAATACTGTAGTTAATAAACTTTGTTTAAAAGTCATTATAAATTGTAAAACGAATAATAAAAAGTGCTGCTTGGGGGCAGGTTCCAACATGGACCGCCTACAACACACGCGATGGAATGGCTAGGCGCCCTAAGGCACTTTGTTGTGGAACGTGCGGTTGCTCACCGTCGGAGGTTCGAGTCGTCCTTCGGGCCTGGATGAGTTTAAGTAGTTGGTAAGCCTAGGGACTGATAATCTCATTAGTTAAGTTCCATAGGTTTACAAACATTTGAACAGTGTTTGCTGCCTATAAATTGCTTTTCATATAATGAATGAACAATTTTTACTGTCTGTACTGCATGCCAAAGTGATTATAACCTGTGTGGATGTCAAAAGTATTTGTCATATCTTTGGATAGTATACATTATCGCTGGTAAGAGAGAGAGAGAGAGAGAGAGAGAGAGCAGTATAGTATAGTTGTGAGTAGTAGTTGTAGTGGTTTGCAGAGAGTCGCTGTGGTAACATGTCTTGACTGAGGAGGCTGCCCTACCAAGCAGTGGAGGCAGTATTATTAATCATCTTTATTTGTGATGAAGATATGAGATTTTTCTGTTTATGTAAGAATCTTGCAGAGGTGGAGATATTAAAAGGTATTTATAATGATAGTCAGTTTTGAAATTGTTGAGACATTGTAGACATTGTAGAACTAGTGTGTAAAGGAAGATTTAAATAATAATAATCATTATATCACAAATAATAGATTGTATTTTTTAGTAGCGAGTAGTACTGCTTTTCCCCTTTCATAGAATTTTGATAAAATGGTTAATGTTACATTGTTTTGTACGTGTGTGATTGTGCTACATTGCACGTGGTAGGCACTATAGAGAAAATTAATTTACAGGGTATTAATGGGAGTCAAGTTAGTTGCTATTTTGAAAAGAATTAATTGCATGACAAAACGAGCGCTTCCATGTGCACAGTCAGCTAAATTAAATTACTAATAAGTAAGTTCAGATGATTGATAGAGATCAATATCGTTCAGATGCTGTTGCCAAAGTAAATGTTAAAAAATACAGTTTTGTGTAATTCAGTAAAAAACTCTGATGCAAAGGTTATACGTTCTTTCTGTCATGCTGTTGGATCTTGAGATCGTTGTGCAGTTAACAAACAAATTACTGATGGTTAACAGTTTTTATCAACCAAAGAGTTTTAGCACGCAGACTGACAGGACAGGTATTCAACCAACTCACAGTTGTATAGCGCAATATGCCTACGCACATCCACACATCCATGGTCTTTACAAAAAGCTAAAATATGACGACTTCTGGTATTTGCCTAATCTAAAGTTTTAATCGGACCTGAGGCAAATTTTCACTGTCTTGTGTATATATGCTGTGTTCAAACTTTGGAGCCTTTTTTCTTGGAATTTTCTGGACAGTGCGTTTAAACTTCTATGAGAGGACACCCTTCAGGTATACTACTAACATGCGAAGTCTCATCTGAAACTGAATTTTCGAGACGGAAAGGTCTCCTTGTTACTGGTAAGTTGGCGCAGTGGGTAGTCCCCCTCAAATTGATTACAGATCTAGCAAGTAAACAGAATGTTATATGGAATTGCCAAATAAAGGAAAATGAAAGCATGTAGCTGTCCAAGCGTATGATATCTAACAGCAAGGCAAGGCAACGGATAAGATCCAGGTCGTCATGGGTGTGTGTTCCTGGTGCTGCGCTATGGGGTAGCGGATACCTGTTACAATCTCCTGCGTGATCGGTATTTTTAATTTTTATTTTCCACAAATTATGAACTGTCCGGTGTTTGACAAGTCCTGTTCACTGTATTAAATTTTACATTGTTGTGTGCAGCATCTTTGACGCACAACTGTCCTATTAGCAGCCTAGAGGAAATGCCACTTGAATGGAATCCGCAAACGTCTGACGACAAGCGACAAGTCAGCAGAATCCTGCACTGGAAAACACGTCAGATCATACTCGACATTTTGTGATGGTGTGTGCGTCATCATATGATAGGAACCGCTTATCGACGCACCTAACTTGTAAGCCTGGTGAGTGAGTGGGATATTGCCCGATAGATGTGTTCGCACGAATGCCAAAATGATTAATCGGAAAGAAATGATGGAAACAGTTTATCACAGAAAGTTCAAACAGACGAACGCAACGGTTTCACACAGTTGAAGTTTTCCACGTCTACACCGTCGAATCGAGCAGATATCTGACTAAATCTGAATATGTGCTGGAATTTAGGAGAGAGAAGTTGATTATGTGCGAGAATTTGGACTTATGTAGTTAACGCTCGTTTTTGTTTTAATTTTTGTGAGAGATCTCGCCTGCACTTACTATTCATCACATTTACTTGCGGAGGAAATACGAAGGTGATTCAATAATTAAAGAGACATATTAGTATGGAGAAAAAAATAAACTTTTTTATTTTTTTATTTTTTTTTTATTTTTTTTTATTTTTTTTTTTACAAAAAATGAATCACATGCAACATATGAGTGGCCAAGTAAGTGGTCCTGACAGTTGGGATACCAGTTACCCTACAATAAGGTTGGGCATCTCGGACTTATTCTGAGTCGTGGCCACCTTTGTGCTCAGACGGCAAAGACTACCAAATCCACTGGTTAGTCCCTCAACCGTCAGGGGTAAAACGCAGTGGGGCCCTGGGCAAGTAAGACTAGCAACCTGCTTCCCAGGTACTTCAATATCATGCTGGCAACAATCAGAACAAAATGCTTCGGACCTTTGGAGGTGATGGAGTCCCACCTCTAATTGTCTGACCAGGGACTCCTCCGATACGACTTGGCAAACGATCTGGAGTGAGATGGGGAGCTAATAATATCACTGGGGATTACTATGGGAAGAAGGTAGAGCTGGCAGAGGGGTAGATGTTTTAGTTGTTAGTGACGTTAGGGTAAGGGGAGAGAAAGAGGACGAAGTCGGAGTTTACTAGGTCTACCTGTTAGGAGTCAAAGTAGGAAGAGCACAGTGGGGTGTAGGGTTTTACATCAGGAAAGCAACCGAACGCAGCAAATTGCAATAAGGTATGTAAATGAACGACTGATGTGGATAGATTTGACCATCTCCAGCAAGAAAATTAGGATTGTGGCAGTGTAGTCTCTCTGTGAAGGGACAGATCAAGATGAGATGGACAGATTTTACAACGCAGTGATGTAGTCCTTAGATTAAAGGACAAGAATAGTGTTTTGCTCACGGGTGACTTCAACGCCAGGATAGGAAATCGAACAGAAGGGTATGAAAATGTTATGGGATATGGAGGCCAACAGGAATGTAAAACAGCTCTTGGATTTCTGTTCCAGTATAGGCTAAGTTATCACAAACTCCTTTTTTAAGTATAAGGACATTCACCGGTATACTTGGGAGGGAAGGGGTACCAGATCTGTCATTGACTATATAATAACAGACCGCGAATTCAGGAAGGCAGTCAAGGACACACGTATTTTCAGGAGGTTCTTTTATGATACTGATCATCATTTAATCTGCAGTGAAATTGGTTTTGTGGGGCCAAAAGAGCAGAACGTCAGGTCCATATGTAAGAGGATAATAGTGGAGAAGCTTCAAGACAAGGAAATTAGGCAAAAAACATAACAATTATCTCAGAAAGGTACAGGGACACACTACTAGAAGTAACTAGAGAATGTCTTGGAACAGTAGTGTGTAGAGGCAGGAAGAAGCAGACAACCTGGTGGAATGACACAGTCAGGGCAGCCTGTAAAAAGAAAAAGAAGGCATTTCAAAAATGGCTCCATACTAGAAATCAGGCAAGAGAGTGCTGAAGAAAGAAACAAAGCCAAACGGAGAACTGCTGACTTCAAGCAGAAATCAAGGAAAGACTTTGGAAATAAGCTAGAAAATCTGGGTCAAGCCGCGGGAAAACCATTCTGCAGCGTAATTAGCAGTCTTCGAAAGGGAGGGAAGAAGAAATTGACGTTTTGGACATGGCTGTAACATGTCACCACTGTTGTTCATATTATGCATGAATCGTATGTTAAAAACAGTAGACTGGCAAGGTGGGATTAAAATAGGTGAACTCAAAATAAGCAGTTTCGCATATGCGGATGATTTAGTTGTAATGACAGATTCGATTAAAAAAGGTTGCAAATTAATATTTCAGAGCTCGATCAGAGGTGTATGGGTTATGATAAGAAGATCAGCATCTCCAAAACAAAAATAATGTTTGTGGGAAAGAGATTTAAACAGACTGAGTGCCAAATAGGAGAAACAAAGGTAGAACAGGTAGATAGTTTCAAGTACCTAGGTTGTATTTTCTCACAGGATAGCAACATAGTGTAAGAAATGGAATCGAGGTGTAGCAAAGCTAATGCAGTGAGTGCTCATCTAAGATCTACACTCTTCTGCAAGAAGGAAGCCAGTACCAAGACTAAGTTAGCAGTGCACAGCTCTATCTTTCGACCAAATTTGTTGTATGGGAGTGAAAGTTGGGTGGATACAGGTTACCTTATTCATAAGGCAGAGGTTACAGATATGACATTAGCAAGAATGATTGCAGGAACTAATAGATGGGAGCAATGACAGGAGGGTGTCCATAATTAGGAAATCAAAGAAATACTGGAAATGAACACCATAGATGAAGCAGTTAGAGTGAACAGGCTGAGATGTTGGGGTCTTGTTACGCGTCTGGGAGAAGCAAGGTTACCTAAGAGACTCACGAGCTCGGCAGCAGAGGGTAAGAGGAGTCGAGGGAGACCAAGAAGAAAGCACTTAGATTCGGTGAAGAATGATTTTGAAGTAAAAGGCTTAACATCAGACGAGACATCAATGTTAGCATTGAATAGGGGATCACGGAGGAATTTTACTAGAGGCACTATGCTCAAGACTGAACGCTGAAAGCCATAATCAGTCTCTAATGATGATGGTGATCATTATAGTGCACAATGGGAGACCACATACAAACACTATTCGTTTGCGATGTGTAGTTTTGGCGGCACAGTGAAATTCAGGCACACTTTGTACATACAGGGTGTTACGAAAAGATACGGCCGAACTTTCAGGAAACATTCCTCACACACAAAGAAAGAAAATATGTTATGTGGACATGTGTCCAGAAACGCTTAATTTCCATGTTAGAGCTCATTTCATTACTGCTCTTCAAATCACATTAATCATGGAATGGAAACACACAGCAAACACTTTGTTACATGAAATGTTCAAAATATCCTCCGTCAGCGAGGAGACATGCATCCACCCTCCGACGCATGGAATCCCTGATGCGCTGATGCAGCCCTGGAGAATGGTGTATTGTATCACAGCCGTCGACAATACGAGCACGAAGAGTTTCTACATTTGGTACCGGGGTTGCGTAGACAAGAGCTTTCAAATACCCCCATAAATGAATGTCAAGAGGATTGAGGTCAGGAGAGCGTGGAGGCCATGGAATTGGTCCGCCTCTACCAATCCATCGGTCACCGAATCTGCTGTTGAGAAGCGTACGAACACGTCGACTGAAATGTAGAGGGCTCCATCGTGCATGAACCACATGTTGTGTCGTACTTGTAAAGGCACATGTTCTAGCAGTACAGGTAGAGTATTCCGTATGAAATCATGATAACGTGCTCCAGTGAGCGTTGGTGGGAGAACATGAGGTCAATCAAGACATCAACAACACTTCCTGCCCAAAAGTTCACGGAAAATCTGTGATGATGACGTGAATCGAGGAAGTACAGTACATACTAATGAAACAATTGGGTATTTTGACAACTGTCTGCACGAATTATTTCAATTTACATTTAAAGGGAAATACCAGAATGAGCTATAACATGGAAATTGACATAACATATTTTCTTTCTTTGTGTGTGAGGAATGTTTCCTGAAAGTTTGGCCGTACCTTTTTTAACATCCTGTATATTAAGATTTGAGGGGGTTCAATGTGGAGTTCTGCTGTACGTCGGCACCGCAATAACAGAGAAGCCGTGTACTGTTGCAGACGGTATAGCAGGAGAGTGTGTTGGAGCTCGCAGTGTGGGCATCTCCCGCGGCGAGAAGTTGGCGAGGTCTCCGGCTGATGCGCCTGAGGCGCGCAGCCATCGGCTGGGCGTGACGTCATGAAAGCAAAGTGGCGGCGGCGGCGGAATCCCGGGTTACGGCTGCGGTGCGCATGCGCGCCAGTCTCGTGCCGCCTTATTGCGTCTGCGCCGGTCGCTCAGAAAGCCGGCCGAGGCTTCTGCTCCAATCCCGCCGAGGATCCAGGCGGAACGTGCGCCGCCTGCTTCTCCTCCTCTGAGGACGGTCTCCCTATTTCCAGAGTTCTGCCTCCATACCACACGAGCGCCTCGCCTTAAGCGGGCCCCTAAACAGTCAAAAATATTGGGTAATATTTTATAATACCCAATATTATCGACCTTATGTAATTAAAAAATGTTCAAATATTTGTTAAGCTTATGGGTATGTAATTAAGACTGAAGGCTGTGTAAATATTGAACAACAGACTGACGGATCATCTCAAATAAGATTTTATTGCCGGCCGCAGTGGCCGAGGGGACTGAGGCGCTCCAGTCACGGTCTGCACGGCCACTACGGTCGGGGGTTCGAATCCCCTCTCGGGCATGGATATTTGTGCCGTCCTTAGTCTTAGTTAGTTCATAAGTAGTTTGTAAGTTAGGGACTGATGACCCCGTAGTTAAGGCCCATAGACTATACAAACATTTGAACATTTGAATTGAAGATTTTACTGAGCAGACTGCTTGGATTCCGTAGTTTGGCTAAAACTGTGTTCAGGATCTTTTCCAAGAGAGAGCGCAAAAATTTAACAGGTTATGTACAATGTTCCACTGAACAGTTAGAGATACAGAACGTGGAGTCGGCGAGGCCGACTTCAGGAGATATGGGAGTAAACTTGTTTACTGATTTGTCTCCAAATTACTGTATTGCAGCTTCTTTACAACTAACATGCATACGAGTTTATTCATACTACAAACTTTATTTAGATGTTGTTGTTGTTGTCTTCAGTACGGAGAATGGTTTGATGCAGCTGTCCATCGTACTCTATCCTGTGCAAGCCTCTTCATCTATATATATATATAAATGGAAGTTTGACTATGTGTTCATAAATCATTCATGCGATTGCAATGAAACTTTGGTGAACTGTTCACCGTACGCACACGAAAGTTCCTGACCCAAAAACAAGAGAGCACGACTCAAAAAGTTCAAATCTATGGGACTGAACAGTTTGATTATTAGTCCCTAGCTTACAACCTACTTAACCTAAGGTAAACTAAACTAAGGACGACACAAACACCCATGCCCGAGGGGGTAATCGAAACCCCGACGGCGGACGGCCGCGCGCACCGCAACACGGCGCTCCAGTACGCGCGGCTAATCCGCCGCGGCAGCACGACACATAGGAGATGTGACGTCATAAATAATGAGAGGCCACCTCGTGAGAATACCCAAATTTATGCGTCAATTATTGGAAAATTGGAGTAGTTAGGGACCTGCAACAAAGTTTGCATGTAATTTCGGACGTTTGTGAAGCGTTTTGTAACTGAACCCCTCCCACAAAATGATGAAACGAAAAGAAGTCTACGGCTCACAACAGTTTGGCTGTAGATGCCGTAAAACTGTCGCATCAGGCATTTGCATGTTATTATTTATTATTATCGGCAAGTCTCCCTTAATTTTCTTGCATCCAAAACTAAGCAATCTGTTTTCTTAATCTCTATCTACATAAAACCGAAAGGACACTCGCTCACTCACTGACTAAACGCGAAGTCTCGAAAACTACTTCACTTATGAAGCTGAAATGTGGTAGGAATTTAGTTCGTAGGTAGAAAACGTCAGCTAAGAAAGTATTTTGTGATAGGTGCATGGCGGAGCATACTTCTCCTACAGACTCACGAGTTGTACCGTTTCGTCCCGATCTTCACGAAATTTCGAACGCTTGACCTTAAAAACAAGAGGAAGATCACATACGGTGAATGGGCGAGGGTACATAAAAATGGATCGCTAAATACCTTGGTCGCGCCATAACTTGAGAATGGCTCGACCAATTTCACAGGTCCCTTTTTTGGATTCGTTATTCTCAGAGCAAGGGTTATATGAAATAAAACTGGAATATTTGAGAACAAGGAAGTGCGTTTTTCAATGTGAACCTGCGTATCTATTGTTCCGATATTGATGAAATTTTGCATATTGCAATTTCAATGCATGGTGAAGGGTACTTAAATTATGGAATTTTTCAAAATGCACAGTTTTGCTCCAATCTTTATGAATCTTTTGCACACGATCTTTAAACCAAGAGGAAGATCACTGGGTACTTAAATGTTTGTCTGGTACATGATAGAGAGTACCTTGCAGAAAACTTTGCTGAGTGAGGGAAAGGTGGAAAGGAAGAGAGAGATGGGAGAGAGAGAGGTGGATGCAGAGTGAGGGGGGAAGAGGATGTGGACTATAAGTGTGTAGGATAAATTAACAGCCGAGCAACGCCGGGTTTACAGCTAGTCTCTGAATAAAAGCGCCTACCCACACCCGTTTTAATCTCTTGCATTCCTCTCGTGGTTTCCCTCTGCGACACTTACCCGACAAACTTCCCTCCAATGCTAAATTCACGATTCTTTGGTCTCTAAGAATGTGTCCTACCAATCGGTCCCTTCTTGTGGTCAAGGTACGTCAGAAATTCGTTTTCTACAGAGGTGGAGTGGCCGAACGTTCTAAGGCGCCTTGCTGCGGAGGAACATTTTTTAAATTCCTTTTCCCCCAATTCTGTTCAGCACCTCATTTGTCACGCGATCTACCCACCTAATCTTCAGCATCCGTCTATAGCACTACATTTCGAAAGTTCAAAAGCCTATTCTCTTCCTGTGTGAACTCCCTATCGTCCACTTTTCACTCCCGTATAATGCTACACTCCAAATGCCTTCAGAAAAGGCATTTTATCACTTAAAGTGATGTTGAAACATTTCTCTTTTTCAGAAATGCTTTTCATTTCATATCTTCTTTAATTCTTTTATCGGAAGTTATTTTCCTACCAAAATAAGAGAACTCATCTAGTACTTTTATAATCTCAGCATCACCTGAGTTTCTTAAACTGCATTCCCTTTCCCTTATTTTAATCTTGTTAATGCTCATGTTACAACCTCATTTCAACTCACGGTCCAATCCTGTCAAATGGTCTTTCAGGTCCTTTGCGGTCTCTGACAGAATTACTGTGTCGTCGGCAAAACGCAAAGTTTTACTTATTCTCCCTGAGCTTTAATTCCCTCTGGAAATTTCTCCTTTTATTCCTTCACAGCTTCCAGAATGTACAGATAGTATAACATTGAGGAAAAGCTATAACTCTGTCTTACTCCCTTTCCAACCAATGCGTCCCTTTCACTCGCTTCTACTCTCATTACTGTTGTCTGTTTTTTGTACAAGATGTATATAAATATCTGTTCCCTATATTTTGCTCCTGTTATATTCAGATTTTAAAAGAGTTATTCTAGTTAACACCATCAAAAGCTTTATCTAATTCTGCAAAAGCTAAAAATGTAAGTTTGCCTTTTATTCACCTATAAGACGTAATGTGAATATTCCCTCTTTTGTTTCAACGTTTCTCCTAAATCCAAACTGCTGTACGACAATGTTACCTTCTGCCAGCTTTTCCTTTATTCTGTAAATAGTCCGTGTTAGTATTTTGCAACTATGATTTACTAAACTGATAGATCTGTAATTATCATACTTCATTGCACTCACTTTCTTTTGATTTAGAATTATTATATTCTTGAAGTCGAAGGGTATTTCCTGTGTCGGACATCTCGCACACTAGTTGCAAAATTTGTTCGTGACTGGTTCTCCTAGCTAAATCAGCAGTTTTGAGGGAAATCATATACTCAAATGGACTTGTTTTTACTCAAATCTTTCAGTGTACTGTCAAATTCTCCATCTCATCTACGTTTAATTCTCATTTCTATAATACTGCCTCCAAGTTCATGTCCCTTGTAGAGCCGCTCTATATGTTCCTTCCACCTTTTCAACTTTCCCTTCGTAAGATCGAGCTGAAATTCAACGGGACATTGAGAGTGACCAAGTGAAAACTTGAGGTAGTGCAACTAGAGTCGGAGAAGTGGGATTAAGGAGGTATGGAAATAAACTGTCTACCGCTTAGTCTCGCATTACTCAGTGCCAGTTTCTCTACAACTACACTACTGGCCATTAAAATTGCTACACCAAGAAGAAACGCATTCATTGTACAAATATATTACACTATAACTGACATGTGATTATATTTTCGCGCAATTTCGGTGCATAGAGCCTGAGAAATCAGTACCCAGAACAACCATCTCTGGCCGTAATAAGGAACTTGATACGCCTGGGCATTGAGTCAGACAGAGCTTGGATGGCGTGTACAGGTACAGATGCCCATTCAGCTTCAACACGATACCATAGTTCATCAAGTGTAGTAACTGGCGTATAGTTTCGAGCCAGTTGCTCGACCACCATTGACCAGACGTTTTCAATTGGTGAGAGATCCGGAGAATGTGCTGGTCAGGGCAACAGTCGAACATTTCCCGTACCCAGAAAGGCTCGTACAGGACCTATAACATGCGGTCCTGCTGAAATGTAGGGTTTCGCAGGGATCGAATGAAGGGTAGAGCCATGGGTCGTAACACATCTGAAATGTAACGGCTACTGTTCACAGTGACATTGATGCGAACAAGAGGTGACGGGGACGTGTAACTAATGGCAACTCATACCATCACGCTGGTTGATACGCCAGTATGGCGATAATGAATACACGCTTCCAATGTGCATTCACCGCGATGGCATTAATGGCCAGGAGTGTACATTCTTTATTTTTGCAAGGAAAGGAGGACGACGATCCTGATTATTGGCAGTAATGACGAAGGTCTACTGGACGCTGGATTGGAGGGAAATCTCCGGACGCCATTTGTACACAAATACACCTCACGACTCACCGGAACTTTGTTGGCGGCAGTCCTAAACACAGACAGCTGAGCTGCCGGCAGGTTTCACTGAGGCCAACAAGAAAGACAGATAGACAGGCCGTGACGCGTACGTCACATCATCACAGAAGACAACACGATCGCTGTTTGACTTGCTGGCCGCCAGAGCACAGCAACACCGCCTGGAAGACAAGGCCTAACATCTGGCCATGGCTACGTCACACCGAGAGGTGGCGGCTACCAGTCGACAGGCCGCCCCGCTGGGGCACGCCCACCGCCTCGTAGCAGCCAATCAGCTTGCGTCCGCCGTCTCTCGGTGTGTCGTAAGCACGGCCAGTTCGCAGCAAACGGAAAATACAGGCCCTAGCGCAGACGTGATGCCACGTAAGCGAGGTAGTTCCGAGCCGTAGCGATCGCTAGCTCAGTGGCTGCCCGCTATGTGACAGTGGGGTGAGCAACAGCGGCCAGCCAATCGGCTAGTGATCGCGCCGACTCGGAACTACCTTTCTTACGTGACATGATGTGTGCGCTGTGTCTTTCTCGCCGGCCACGGGATCGCGAAGTTGACTGGCTGGACGCTGGGGCACGACCCACTGTCTCTAAACAACCAGCCAGCCAGCTTCGCTATCGTGTTACCTTGGCACTATTCTTAACACGTGACCTGGCGGAGTGCCCAGACCTGTCTTTCTCAGTTCTCAGGCCTTGTCTTCTACGTGGTGTTGGGCACAGCCCATTGTCTCATAGCGGCCAACCAGTCAGCTAGTGATCGTCTTCTCTGATGACGTGTCGTGACGTCACAGGCAGGGGGCTTGGCCGGGAGGCGACATCTGGCGGCGACGTTCCGTCAGTGGCGCGAGAGGGCAATATAGCCGGGCAGGGCTGCCATTAATCTCGCGACAGACAGCGGCCAGCGGCGGGCTTTAATTAGCTGCCGGCCAGCGACACCAGATGGCAGCAGCGCCGCCAGTATCCTCTGCTGCCTCCTCACTACGCAGCAGTCGGTCGCACATCGCCGTGTAGCGCTGTTGCTTGACGAAGCGACACAAGCACTTGACCACAGTGGGGATAGATTTAGGAATTAATTTACCTATATAATGTCATTCAATCCGTACGTTCAGGAAGCTACAAAGGAATGCAAGAAGAAATTTCCAGAGGGAATTAAAGTTCAGGGAGAATAAATAAAAACTTTGCGTTTTGCCGACGACATAGTGATTTTGTCAAAGGCAGCAAATGACCTAACAGACCATATTCAAGGATCGGACAGTGACTTGAAATGAACATTATTAAGATTTAAATAAGGGAAACGGAATGCAGTATAAGAAACTCTGATGATGCTGAGATTATGAAAGTACTAGATGATTTCTGTTATTTTGGTAGGGAAATAACTTCCGATGTGTGTGTGTACGTCAGTCTTCACTGGTTCAGTTTTGCCTTTCGCATAGGACCCAAGTTCGAGGTCCGGTCCCTGCACACAATTTAGTCTGTCAGGAAGTTTCATATCAGCGCACACTCCGCTGTAGAGTGAAAGTTCCATTCTGGAAACATCCCTTAGGCTTTGGCTAAGCCATGTCTCCACCATATCCTTTCTTCCAGGAGTGCTACTCTTGCAAGTTTCGCAGGAGAACTTCTGTGAAGTCTGGAAAGTAGGAGGCGAGGTACTGGCGGAAGTAAAGTTGTGAGGCGGCATCGTAAGTCGTGTCGGTATAGCTCAGTGGTAGAGCGCTTGCCCACGAAAGGCAAAGGTCCCAGGTTCGAGTCCGCTGGGCGCCGTGGCTCAGCGCGCCCGGTCAGAGGGCTGAACGCTCTCTGTAATAAAAAAGCTGAGCAAAAGAACACGTAGAACCAAAACGAACAAATACGATCGGTGTCCGCAAAGACAAGAACTAATCATAGGAAAAAAAAAAAAGTCCCAGTTCCGTCACAAAATTTTAATCAGCCAGGAAGTTTCAAGAAAATTATTGCTCCAAAAAGATTTTCTGATAAGGGAGATATACAAGCAAATAAATTAAGCAAAGTAAATCGTGTACTATCAGTAACGAGATAGGTTCCTCTGAATGGAATAAAATACCGTCAAAATCCTTGGGTTTAAAGACACCCGGAAAAAGATCGTCGTGAAAAAAATTAAATATGCACATTCAAAGTATTTTTATAGCTTTTACGTCTCTTAGTCAGCACTTACACGAGTCGATTTTTCTTTTCTTTTCTTTTTTTTTAAATTTTTTTTTTGCGCATTTTATTCTCCACCCTGTGGAGCGGGGTGTTTTAGGGCCAATTTTGCCCTTTTTAGCCAAAGGTATTACAGGTTACATTTATAATTATTTATTTCACATTTTTTGCCTTAGTGCAATAATTATATAACCTATAACAATATTTTTACATTACTTCACATTTTAGGACTTTTTACAGAGCTCATATTGGTTACGTATATAATTTACAATTTTGAAAATATAATTTGGTGTACATTTTGCAAGAAGATGAAGTAAGTTGAAAGAAATTAAAATAGATATGGAAAATATAGAATAAAAACAAAATAAATAATTTTGTAACATTTAAAGGGGTAGTAATATTTTACAGAATTTTTATAAATCAGTTACATTGTGAAAATTTCAAATATTTACAAAAATTTCAAAGGTTCCAAGAGAGAAGGGGGTATTTATAATATTTACAGTATTTTATGAACTATTACATGTTATGTATACTGATATCCCATAAGGAATTTTATTCAACTGGTAAGACTTACGGCTTACGGCTTACGGCTTATGCTATGAGGTTTCACTCAGTGTTTTTTGTGTAGATATGTCGCTAGGTATAGAGGCATCTTGGGAGGGGAGGGGATGTCATGAGTGGGTGTTGTTGGTACTTGTGTGTTTTGAGTTTGTGTGTGTGTGTGTGTGTGTGTGTGTGTGTGTGTGTGTGTGTAGGGGCTATTGATTATGCCTGTTTTGTCGTTTAGTGTGGTGATGTGGTGTGTGGAGGTTTCTAATCAAGGGTTCCATGGAAGGGGCTAGATCTGGGAATTCCGTGGAGGTGTTTTGGGCTACTGTACGCGCTGTTTGTATGTATTTGAACCTTGATCTTCTCGTTGGTCTCGGTCTTCTCGTTAGGAGATCTTCCGTGTCAGCTCGTTTGGTCAGTATATGTCGTTCGTAGTTTGCTCTCGTACTGCGGCAGCTTAATATAGGCGGTAACAGGCACAGCGCTGCGAGCGTATTTTCTTAGCACCCACTTACATAGGGAGACATGATCATCATAATGAATAAGCGTAATCAGATAGAAAACGAAAGATTTAGATGTTTCTTTTCTTGCGTGCAGTTAGAGAATGGAAAGCTACAGAAACATGAAAGACGTTCTGCCAGGCACCATGTGATTTGCAGATTAAATATGTAGATGTAGTGGTCTATAATGTTGAAGAAAAATGCAAGGGTCCATTTTTCGAAGCTCCGTGTCTCATTCCCCCTGTGACGTAGAAATGTGAGATTTTACGCAGACGTGCTAGTGGATTAAGTTCTGAACTAGTAGCGACTTCTGGTCTCGCCTGCGTGAAGGCTAACTGCTACGCCAATGCGATGGAAGGGTTGCCGGACTGCCAGGGCCACTGGCGTTGGACACGGAGAAAGGAAGCTTGGTGTTTGACAACAGTCGCAGTGCTTCGGGAATGCTGAATAGGTCCTAAAACATTTTCATAAGAACCATACTTTTATGACGCGACTCGGAGATTCCATCATCAGATTTGTATCTGTTGGTGACTTCAGCCACTCTGACACAAGTTACCTTTATTGATAAATCTGAAGCATTGAATTAAAATTTTGTGACGCGGCCGGGAATCGAACCCGGACCTCCAGGCTTACTAGGCAGTCGTCTTAACCGTTAGACCACCACATCCCTAACGATTAAAGCGCCTTGGAATAGTCTAAGTACGATTTCCCTCCATGTCACAAACGTTTACTAGTAACCATGGAGGTCCGGGTTCGATTCCCGGCCGCATCACAAAATTTAATTCAGTGCTTCAGATTTATCAATAATGTCTTTGACATAATCAAAACGAAACTCCGTCTCAGGGATTGTTTATTTGTATTAAAGTTACCTTTACATTGATGTCACGAACTGTTTGTCTCATAGACGTGCGGCACTACTAATTATTCTACGTACGGTCGTCTGCCTCTATCGCGACTTTATGTCGCATTTACAGTTACGTTCCGTCGACACCGTGGTCATTAGAGACAGAGCTAACGCTAGGAGTTTTGGGTAAAAGTGGAGAAGGAAATCGGCCGTGCCCTTTGAAAGGAACAATCCCAGCATTTGCCTGGAGCGACTTAGGAAAATCACGGAAAACCTATTCTGGATGACCGGAGGTGGATTTGAACCACCGTCCTCCCGAAAGCGAGTCCAGTGTGTTACCACTGCGCTATCTCGCTCGCTCATAGGATACGACCTCTCATATTTGCGATGTGCACTTCGTAACAAAAACTTTCAGACAGATTTTCTACACAGCATAATTTCCTCCTGCTTTGGCACTTATTTTTTAGAATTTGACTCCGTATACGTTCCTACAAAGTAACCTTTATGTGCTTGTGAATAAAAGGCCGTAGCTCAGAAGCCAACCCCTCGAACCACAAACATTACCGAGGTGCGGTGGACAGCCTGTCTCAACGCGTAAGCGGTCGACTGCGAACAGCGGACAAATTGAAGAGCGCCTCGGCGGCCATTGTGGTGTCAAACTTCCGCGCTAACTTTAAATGTGCGTAAGATTCTTTTGATGAGACAGAGTACTCATTTGAGTTAAATCGCGAAAACTATGTCTAATTGAAATATATAACTACAAAACAGCTTCAGACTCCGTGAACATACATCAACTGTCGGTTGTGTGTAAATTTATTACTTGTAAGGTGCAGAAATTGGCCAACAGCGTTTCCTCTTTCTAACGAAACCGAACTATAACATGTGATTTTTTAGCGTTCTAAGTGCAGCATATGAACTGAATTTATCGACAGACACGATTTTTTCGCACTTTCTCAGCATATTCTACGATTGTGAAACTTCTGTACAAACATTAATTTCGGAAGAGTTTCACACTTTACATCTTTGCCTTAGTGCTGTATTCTTCAATATTTACATATTTCATAGCATCAAAAAATCAAACAGGGCTGCCTAAAACAGCTAATGTTAAAAATCGATTGTGTAAGTGAAATATGCCATCAGATACATAATTGAAAAATAGCTTCTTACCTTGTGATTACAGCAACCAGCCAGTATCAAATTCTTTTAAGATCACGAAGTAGGCCATAACTTTTTCTTAACTAATGCATCTAACATTAGCATTAGGGTATCTAGCAAGAATATTAGCTCTAAGCCAAATACCTTACAGTAGCGTGAACTGCTAAAAAGTCACGAACTATTCTCATAGGGTTCAACTTGACAAAGTACATCCAGTGTGGCTATGTGTAATTCATTGGAACTATACAAGGTTCTGCAAACACCTTTCAGTTGTACCTTTATGTAAAGCAGATTACCTTTAAATTCTGCATTACATGTTTCTAATTTTAATTTCATAAACAAATATTCGAACTGCAGTGAGGCAACTAATTTCTTGACCCAATAGTTATTTTACACAATCATAAAATGAATTTTTTTGAACTACCTGTCCTCCAGTACTGCCTAAAGTAGCTCCTTTTTAAGAGCTGCCAGTATTGTAGAAGCCTGTTATTTATTTCATTCAATCCTATATTGTCTTGACTAAGAGTCTGTAAAGCAAGAGTAACTATCTCTGAACACGAGTAGTAGGGCTGCTTGTATTCCTGATATGGAAAGACTTTATTCGATCTTTTTATTCATTTCTTAAATTGATTTATGCATTTAAAGGTTGAGCAGCTCTTCAACATAGTTCTTCATGTACACGGCAATAGTCAACCAATACAGACGTGACTATCAATTGTGTATGTAGGGAACGCTCCTCACACACAAAGAAAGAAAATATGTTATGTGGACATGGGTCCGGAAACGCTTAATTTCCATGTTAGAGCTCATTTTATTACTTCTCTTCAAATCACATTAATCATGGAATGGAAACACACAGCAACAGAACGTACCAGAGTGACTTCAAACACTTTGTTACAAGAAATGTTCAAAATGTCCTCCGTTAGCGAGGATACATGTATCCACCCTCCGTCGCATGGAATCCCTGATGCGGTGATGCAGTCCTGGCGAATGGCATATTGTATCACAGCCATCCGCAATACGACCACGTAGAGTCTTTACATTTGGTAACGGTGTTGAGTAGACAAGAGCTGTCAAATGCCCCCATAAATGAAAGTCGGTTGAGGTCAAGAGACGGTGGAGGCAATGGAGTAATTTGGTCCGCCTCTACCAATCCATCGGTCACCGAATCTGTTGTTGAGAAACGTACGAACACGTCGACTGAAATGTGCAGGAGCTCCATCGTGCATGAGCCACATGTTGTGTCGTACTTGTAAAGGCACATGTTCTAGCAGCACAGGTAGAGTATTCCATATGAAATCATGATAACGTGCTCCAGTCAGCGTAGATGGAAGAACATGGGGCTCACTCAAGACATTACCAACAATTCCTGCCCAAACGTTCACAGAAAATCTATGTTGATGGCGTGATTGCACAATTGCGTGCGAATTCTCGTCAGGCCACACATGTTGATTGTGAAAATTTACAATTTGATCACGTTCGAATGAAGCCTCATCCGTAAATAGAACATTTGCACTGAAATGAGAAATGACACATTGTTGGATGAACCATTCAGAGAAGTGTACCCGTGGAGGCCAATCAGCTGATGATAGTGCCTGCAATTGGGTATTTTGACAATTGTCTGCACGAATTATTTCAATTTACATTTAAAGAGAAATACTACAATGAGATCTAACATGGAAATTAAGCGTCCACATAACATATTATCTTTCCTTGTGTGTGAGGAATGTTTCCTGCCGCGGTGGAGTAACCGAGCGGTCTAAAGCGCCTCGCTGCGGAGCGCGCGGTTGCTCGCCGTGGAGGTTCGAGTCCTCCCTGTGCCATGGGTGTGTGTGTGTGTTGTCCTTAGATTAGTTTACCTAGTTTTAAGTACTTTGTAAGCTTCGGACTGATGACCACGCTGTTTGGTCCGATAGATTTACAGACATTTGAAAATTTAAATGTGTCCTGAAAGTTTGGCCGTAACTTTTTGTAACACCCTGCATATCCCGCAGTAGCTATTTAATACACGATTTACCTGGTAATAACACTCATATTTATCTAACGCTTGCCACTACCATGGCGGCCGGGCGAAGGTTCAAATTATCCCGCGACAGCAGCGCCGTTAGGGAGTCTAGTTATTTTTACAAGGTCTTTGGGCCATAAACAGATAAAAGGCGCCGCCCTCAGCTTTCGCTTGTGTATACTCCCTATTCTGTGGCCGTACTTCCGGCTTTGTTGAGGCGACTCTGTGGCAAGTGTTCGGCGCTGAAATGCAGTGACGTCTGTCGCAGTGCGCCGCGCCCCTGCCCTCGCAGACGCGACAGCGGAGCTGACGAGACGAGAGGGGCGCGCGACGCCAGGAGCCATAAAAGCGAATGCAGCTGGCGCGCCAGTAAAGTCGGCGCCAGTTTGGAACTGGCGCTCCCCCGCATGCAGTGGGACAGCCAGAGCCGCCGATACGGTTTACGGGCGGCGCGCAGTTGGATGTCGAGTGGCGGCGCGTCTGGCTGCACTGCGCATGCGCACCAGTCTCGTTTCGCTATTCACGGCCTGACAGACACCCGGCCACAAGCGACGTGTTCACTGGTTCAGTGAACCCCCACAAACAAATCGCACGTGTTTTACGGCCCACTTTAAATTTGTAGTTTTATAATTTTTGCAAACATTTCGGACAAAAATAATAATGTAAATAATAAAAAATTATAGTGATATGATTACGAGTCTACTATTGTGATGATATCTATGCGTCCAATACGTAACTCTTTTAGGAAAAAACGAGTAAAAATTTTTTTTTGGTAGTTTCGGGTACCGAACCACGGACTATGTGCATCACAAACCAATATGCTGCCTACTACACTACGGCAAACAATTACCAAATTCTACCTTAATTTTCGTACTATTGATGGCAGTTGTTAACTGATGCTAATGTGGCATTTTTAGACACTAGATTATCATTTTTCGTACGAAGAACGACTTTTTTTTGTGTTAATTCTTCAGTGCGCCGTTGCTTTGAAATAGCAACGTGTAAGTTATAATAAGAAAATCATCAAATACGCAACGCAAGATGGGTTATGCCAGAGGGAGTTTTAGGCGTGGAATGTCACGTGCCATCTGCGAACGGCTGGTTTTCGTAAAATCAATGGAGGGTGTCAAATCTCCGTTATTTTTGCAAATATCTCTGCAATGATGCAAGATATGAAAAAAAACATAATAGAGCAAAGTTACAGAGAATTTTTCCCCCTAGTAATTAGGTTATTCAGTTTTCGTGTCAGATGAACGGTTCGTTTGAAATTACAATTATATTACAAACGGCTTTTTTGGTATTACTGCCGTATTTTTTGTCCGAAAAATTTAAAAAAGGGAGGTTCTGGTCTCTCGCTGGCGGACTACAATCATGTCTGTAAAATTTGGTACTGATCGGTTGAACGGTTCGTCTTAAAAAGTGGAAACACGTTACCGACAGACGAACAGTCGGGCAGACAGACAGACATACATCCCAAAATCTCCGTTATTTTTGCAAATATCTCTGAAACGATACGAGATATGAAAACAACATAACAGGGCAAAGTTGTAGAGAATTTCCTCCTCTACAAATTCGGTTATTCAATTTTCGTGTCAGATGAATGGTTAAGCCTTTATTTTCATTTAAATTTCGAGCTTCCAAAAAAGGCCCAGTTTTAGTGTTTACCGTATCCTAAAGTGGGCCAAAACCTCGTCGTGGAATAAAAAAAGTAAATACATAAAATAGGAAATGTTTTTAAACTATCATTCTTCGTTTCGTTCTTCTATCAGATCATTTTACATGCACATTCAAAGCATTTTTGTCACATGAGTCAATTTTACGTCGCTGAGTCGTATACGAGTCGTAGCCCGGCCGCTTAATACATGAGGCAGTGGCCGCAGCATTGCAATGCGCATGCGTGGCTGAGGTTCAAAACTCTTCTGAACCCCCTGGAGGCAGCATATGGGCGCTCCTGCGGCAGGGAAGGGTGAGGGGAAACGCCGCTTTCTACTTCGGCATTGGAGCTGGTAGAGACGCCAGCTCCTGGCGCTTACGCACCGATGATGCGGAAGCAAGACAATGGAGGGAGGTACAGCGCACCTCGCATTGCGCATACGCAAATCCTGCATGAAGGCAACATCCGCCTTTTGTTCTTGTATTTGGCGCATTGAAGATAAAAATATTTCATATTTCGTAAAATATAACTATAAATTAAAGTCGCATAAACTGAAAAATCCTTCAGAAGATCTACATCTACATCCATACTCCTCAAGCCACCCGACGGTGTGTGGCGGAAGGTACCTTGAGTACCACTATCGGTTCTTCCTCTTATTCCAGTCACGTATAGCTCGCGGAAAGAAAGATTGTCGGTGTGCCTCTGTGTGGGCTCTAATCTCTCTGATTCTATCTTCATGATCTCTTCGCGAGATGTACGTAGGAGGGAGCAATATACTGCTAGACTGCTCGTTATGTTCTCGAAACTTCTACAAAAGCCCGTACCGAGCGACAGAGCGTCTCTCCAGCAGAGTCTTCCACTGGAGTTTATCTATCATCTCCGTAACGCTTTCACGATTACCTGTAATGAAGCGCGGTGCTCTCCGTTGGATCTTTTCTACTTCCTCTATCAACCCCACCTGGTACGGATTCCACTCCGGTGAACAGTACTCAAGGAGTGGGCGAACAAGTGTACTGTGACCTACATCCTTTGTTTTCGGACCATTTCCTTACGATTGTTCCAATGAACCTAAGTCTGGCTTCTGCTTTACCGACGACTGATTTTATATGGTCGTTCCATTTTAAATTACTCCTAATGCCTATTCCCAGATAATTTATGGAATTAACTGCTTCCAGTTGCTGACCTGCTCTAGTGTAGCTAAAGGATCTTTCTTTCTCTTGTCTACATTGAGATTGAATTGCCATTCCCAGCACCATGCGTCAGTTCGATACAGATTCTCCTGCATTTCAATACAATTTTACGTTGTTACAACCTCTCTATATACTACAGCATCATCCGCAAAAAGTGTCAGTGAACTTCCCATGTTATCCGCGATGTCATTTATATACATCGTGAAGAGCAACGGACCCACGACACTCCCCTGTGGCACACCTAACACCACTCTTACTATCATGAATAATAATGTTCTCCACCTGACAAGAATAGTCATGTGGTTAGCGACATAGCGCTGTGCCGTCAAAGGTAGTGGGTTCGAGACCTACTGCAATCAATATTTTAATCCCAATCTTTTTTTTTTTCTTAGGTTTTCTGATTCAAACAGGGTGTTTTTGGTTCAGAGCAGTTCGAGCAATATGTGGTGTAAGCTCGTGAACACTGTTTAGTAGCCTGGGAATGACTGGGAGTTGTATATGATACATAACCAGGACCAGCATTGTAGTATCTGATACAATAATAGTACAGGAACAATATTGTATATCTGAGACATGCCCAGGAACAGCTCTGCAATATCCAATACATGGAACTGTAATATGTAATACATGACGAAGAAAAGTATTATAGCAGCCGATAACTATTAGGAATAGTACTGTCATATCCGATAAATGATCAATACAATACTGTAACACCCGATACATTATCAGCAACAGTATCGTAGTATCTGATAGAGAAATATGACACAGAGCATGGCAACAATATTGCAGTGTATGATACATAGCTGAGAGTAGTATTGTAGTATCCTATACACAAAGGGATTCGTTAAACATTTCTGTTGGTGGCGGTGGTATCCTTTACAGTAGTGTTTTTCAACCTCCAGGAGGGTCGCAAGTCTGGCCGCCGTCACAGGAGGAAGTACTTGCACCATAAGATGACCACGGGTTCAGTAATACAAAAACTTATGCCAAAGTGAAATTTATGTAATGTTAAAATTGCGAAGATCCACGTGTAACTTTCATTATGAATGCTGCTCGGTTGCACAGTGCTTGAGTGCTAGACTATAAATCCAAAGGTCGCGGTTTCTATCCCCGCCAGGTCCTAGGATTTTTATCTGTCACTTTCCACTGCTTTCACCTCTGGCAGTGTTGCTGATGTGAAAAATACCGAGTAGAACGGTGGTTCGGAACCCACGTTAAACTGTAGGTCCCCCTATAACTGGCTGGGTAAGTCAGCTCGAAGGTCGGAGGAAGGCAACGGCATACCACCTCCAAACAGGACCATGCCTAGATACGCACTGTGTTGTTCAAACCAATCTTCGGATTATAGTTTCCAAATGATAAGCCAAGATCGCAAACTAACAATTTATTAAGTGACGACCAGTTTCGGTGCACTGTGTCACCATCATCTGGTCATACATATATTATAATCTGGTCATCTTGTTAAAAGTTGGTTATAAAACAAGAAGTGCAACATTGCACTTAGTCACTATATAAAAAAATACTTAAGTTAAAAACATGACAGTACTGTTGATACCCAATTTTTTAACAAGATGACCAGATTATAATATATATATGACCAGATGATGGTGACACAGTGCACCGAAACCGGTCGTCACTTAATAAATTGTTAGTTTGCGATCTTGGCTTATCATTTGGAAACTATAAAACTAATTGATCGCCTCCAGACCAGACGATGTCAGGTAAGCTTAATCTTCGGATTGTTGTCTGCTTTACTTTCTGGCTCATAGTCTGTTCTATAACAGTGTTAATGATGAATAAGCGAAAAGTCTGAAAACTGTTTTCAGGAACCAATCGATTAAGAAAAGTTCATGATACTGTGAGTTATTCTAAAAAATTCGAAAAAAAGATCTTCTACTTTAGAAATTGTCGACACACACTTTCTTAATGAGCATAATTTGCTTCCTAGTCTTGCCTGGAATGCGAAACACTCGTCAAGCAAAGTACATTTTTCTGTAAAAAATGGGATAATGTTTTTCATTCAGAAAAATAAACAAAAAACTTCGTCCAAAAATTTAAAAGAAAGCTGAAGGAAAAGAAAGAAGATTTGTTTCCACTGAGCTAACATAGTTCTGTTACGGTTCGTGGGGAGGGGAGGGGGACGCGAGAATACTTTCAACTGGAAGTGGGTCAATTTTACAAAAAACAGTCTTGATCATAAAAATTAACAGTTTTTATTGACCGGTTTCGACCTGATGTAGGTCATCTTCCGAAAAATGACCTATATCAGATCGAAACCGGTGAATAAAAAACTGTTAATTTTTACTATCAAGACTGTTTTTGTAATATTAATCATCGCTGTTTCTGTCCTTTGACAATGTTGTCTAAATTAATGGAAGACAGTGGTCGGACAATTTTAACTTGGAAGGGGTCGCAACAAGAATGATTGCAGGTACTAATAGATGGGAACAATGGCAAGAGGGTGTCCATAATGAGGAAATCGAAGGAAAACTGGGAATGAACACCATAGATGACGCAGTTAGAGCGAACAGACTGAGATGGTGGGGTCAAATCAAAATGTTCAAATGTTTGTAGAACTTTGGGACTTAACTACGGGGTCATCAGTCCCTAAGCTTACAAACTACTTATGAACTAGCTAAGACTAAGGACGGCACAAATATCCATGCCCGAGGGGGGATTCGAACCCCCGACCGTAGTGGCTGTGCAGACCGTGACTGGAGCGCCTCAGTCCCCTCGGCCACAGCGGCCGGCGGTGGGGTCATGTTAGACGCATGGGAGAAGCAAGGTTACCTAAGAGACTCATGAGCTCGGCAGCGGAGGGTAAGAGGAGTCGAGGTAGACCAAGAAGAAAGTAGTTAGATTCGGTACAGAATGATTTTGCAGTAAAAGGCATAACATCAGACGAGGCATCAATGTTAGCACTGAAGAGGGGATCATGGAGGAATTTTATTAGAGGTACTATGCTCCAGACTGAACGCTGAAAGGCATAATCAGTCTCAGATGATGATGACGATGATGATGAGGTGTCGCATATTCGAAAACACTGCTTTACGATGCCTCTTTCATTGACAACATCGCTTTGCAGCCGATAAAAGAAGTTGTCGTGGTTGCAGATCCCGCCGCAATGTCCGGCCCGGCGCTGCTGTCGCTGGCCGCCCTGGCGCTGTCGCTGTGCTGTGCGCAGCCGCCGCAGCCGCCCACGCCGCCCCCGACGCCCCCGTCGCCGCTGCGACCCCTGGCATTGTTCCTGCAGCCGCCCGCCGCCGCCAACCTCATACCCGGTGGCAGGTACGCCGCCTCCCGACCTGGACTCAACGTCGGCAGTATGGGGTACAGCCGCGACAAGACAGGTGGGCACAATGGGCGTCTGGGGGAACTCCACATACAACAGTGAAATAAATCGCAGTTTGCGATCACTTATGATTTCACGGTACTAGGTTTAGATGATGTGGTATTTCATCTAAACCTAGTAGAGTGAAGGCAGAAGTGATCGCAAATTGCGATTTATTTCCTTAAAAATGATCGCTGTAATGTCGTCATATAATTGTATACAAGCCGAGGCCGGGCTCCGACAATTAAATGTGTCTGGATACCTCATGGTCTGTTCTCCCTGATATGAGAATACAGTATTGTGGCTGCGAGCATTACAGAATAAATAGGCTGTGGTAACAGGAAAGAGACAGCGTGGCGAATGGACATTTGGCTGTGGCGAGAGACGTGCAGGGAAGAGCCCTCTGCAGTCAGGTTGGTCACTGTGTCCTCGCTGGCGGAGTGCTCTACGCGTCTGCCCAGTAAGCGAGGAGATCCCGGGTTCGAATCTCGGCCGGGCACAAATTTTCACTCGCCGCGTATTGGTATTTGATCTAAAGCCATAAGTGATCGCAAATTGCGGTTTCTTTCATTAAAAATGAACGCTGTAACGTCATAAAAAGGTATATATTTCCACATACAACCTCTGGCAATAAATCTCAATGAATAGTCCTGTAACATTAACGTAGATCAAGTATGAACTACAGTTGCCTTGCTATCCTTCGAAATAGTCACCTACCGTAACTATGCATTATTGAGCTCTGCAATACCAGTCCTGTAAACTTCCCACCGAGTCTTCTTTTGGGATCTTGGAGATAATTAATAAAGATATGCACTACCGCTCATAAATATCAATACACCCATTAATTGGCATCTATTTCTCCATAGATAAGATCTAATAGCGTAGGTACCGTTGAGGAACCTAAGAAGTAGAACAATGTTCTCCACATGTCACGATTTTTGATTGCGGTCATGGAGGTACAATAGAATCCAACAAACAATGTTGTGTACATAAACGTTATGTAGCTATCTGATAGTTTTATTTACCTATTTGCCGAGGGATGTCGCATTTCCTGACCTGTGTTGTTCCCTGTAGTGATGTGGTGACCGCAGCGAACGTCAAGCACTGCTACGATGCTTAACATCTGACAGTAGAAGTGTGGACATCGCTAGTATGGCTGTACGAGTGCAGATATCCATAGAAAAACGTGCTGCAATTGTAGCAGTCAAGCAGATTTATCAATTAGCCAAATTGCGAAACAGTGTAGTGTGTGTATAGGGGGGGGGGGTGCAATACCCCCTTCGCCGCCAGAAGACAACAGGTGACAATACGGACGTACCACGAGTCTCCTGCTTTCTAGGCAGTTGCGCTGACCCCTACACCGCACCTGCAAGGACTACCTAAGTACGCTTCCCGCCAGACACAAATTTCCAGCTTTACCATGCCTACAGTACTCAAACTCGTAGTCACTATGTACTAATTCCCGTAAGAGTAAGGGCTCCAAACTTGCCCACCCCTCCCTGTGAGCGATAAGCGCCTTGGTTGTAATGATTCCCATCCAAGATCCTGTTTCATTTCCGTGACGCTGTCTCCCTGTATCGTGACAATAAAAAACGAGCTGCCCTTCTTTGGACTCTTTCCTCCGTCAAACGCACCTGATAAGGAGCCCACACTGGGCAGCAATACTCCAAAAAAGAACGGACAAGCGTAGTGTATGCAGTTTCTTTAGTAGTTCTGTTGCATCTTTTAAGGGTTCTGCCAATAAAACGCAGTCTCTGGTTCGCCTCTCCCACGACATTATCTACGTGTTCTTTCCAGTTTAAGTCTGAAGTAATAGTAATTTCCAGGTATTTAATGGAGTTTACGGTCTTCACTTTTGATTGATTTATCTTGTAAACAAAGTTTAACGGATTTATTTTCGTACTCATGTGGTCGATTTCACACTTCTCATTATTTCGAGTCAATAGCCAATTTTTACACCATAGTGATATTCAGATGCTTCTGCAGTTGGTTTTGATCTTAGGATGATTTTACTAGACGGTAAATGACGGCGTAATCTGCTAACAACCTAAGAGAGCTACTTAGATTTTCTCCCAAATCGATGTAAACAAGGAACAGCAGAGGACCAATGACACTACACTGTGGAACGCCTGATATCACCTCTGTTTTAGTCGATGCCTTACCATCGATTACTACAAACTGTGTCCTCTCTGACAGGAAATCACCTACCTAGTCGCAAATTTGGGGCGGTATACCATAACGAGACAAATTGATTAAAAGCCGTTTGTGAGGTATGGGGTCAAAAGCCTTCTGGAAATAAAGACACACGGAATCAATTTGCGAACCCTTGTCGATAGCACTCATCACTTCGTGTTGTTTTTCATGAACATTGGCTGCTGTCTATCAATGTATGGGAGTGAAACGAGAATTTTAAGCATTTCAAACGAAAAGATGACACAAGGATTTTGAAACATGGTGCTACAGAGGAATGATGAAGATTAGATGGTTAGATTGCGTAGTTAGTGAGGAGGTACTGAACGAAAAAGCAATTTGGACACAATCTGACTAAAAAAAGGGATCGATTGATGGGACACATTCTGAAACATCACGTAATTGTCAATTGGTCATTGTAGGGAAGTGTGTATGTGTGCGAGGGGAGGTGGGGGGGGGGGCTCACAACACCGCAGTGGGAGACTTATAGTACAGTAAGCAAATTGAAAAGTATGCGGGTCACTGGTGTTATTCGGAGATGAGGTTGCACAGAAAAAATGTTCAAATGTTTTTAGAACTTATGGGACATAACTACGGGGTCATCAGTCCCTAAACTTACAAACTACTTATGAACTACTTAATGCTAAGGACGGCACAAATATCCATGCCCGAGGGGGGATTCGAACCCCCGACAGTAGTGGCCGTGCAGACCGTAGCAGACTGAAGCAGACTGAAGCGCCGCAATCCCCTCGGCCACCGCGGCCGGCGAGGTTGCACAGAATAGAGTAGAATCTTCAGACGTAAGACAACATCTGCAGTATCTGCAAATTTCAGCAGTAACAAGTAATTAAAAGTTTTGTAGTTTAACGCACGAGGGCAGTGTCTGTATAATGATTTTTGTTTATTTCCATTACAAAGGAGCCAACATACGTCATTATTGTTACAATTTGGGCTTGAGTGAGACTGTTTCAACTTTCAGGTAATTGGCCATTCGTATTCCCGTCATCTGGAAAGGCGGCGACAAAGACTTCGGTGACGACGAAGGCGTCGACGGTGTCGTCATCGTCATCTTCATCGTCGTCGTCGTCGTCGGCGGTGGCGATGACGTCGACAATCGCGTCTCCAGCGCCCACCGCGGCCACTGCTGATGGGGATTCCCCGACGCATGGCGCCACGACCCTGCCGCTGCGGGCTGACGCTGTCCCTAGCAGGGCTGCCAACATTGCCACAGTTGACGGTTTCTCCCAGGTAAGTCGTACGACGTAATATCTATGACAGGTCCTTGCAGCAGGGTAGGGCAAAGCATTCTTCACATGGTAATTTCATTTATTTTGCGTTTACGCTCATTCGCAGAGTTTTAGTGAATGACAAACACTTTGGGAATCAGATCATTAGCTAAAACTTACGTTTGATTTCATTTAGCTACACTCCTGGCCATTAAAATTGCCACACCACGGAGATGACGTGCTACAGACGCGAAGTTTAACCGACAGGAATAAGATGCTGTGATATGCAAATGATAAGCTTTTCAGAGCATTCACGTAAGGTTGACGTCGGTGGCGACACAACGAGCTGACATGAGGAAAGTTTCCAACCGATTTCTCATACATAAACAGCAGTTGACCGACGTTGCCTGGTGAAACGTTGTTGTGATGCCTCGTGTAAGGAGAAGAAATGCGTACCATCAGATTTCCGAATTGGTCGCGAACCATTGACTGTTAGTAAAATAAGGAATCGGTGGGTTTAGGAGGGCAATACCGAACGCCGTGCTGGATCCGAACGGCCTCGTATCACTAGCAATCGAGATTTGAGATGACAGGCATCTTATCCGCATGGCTGTAACGGATCGTGCAGCTACGTCTCGAAGCCTGAGTCAACATATGGGGAAGTTTTTAAGACAACAACCATCTGTACGAACAGTTCGACGACGTTTGCAGCAGCATGGACTATCAGCTCGGAGACCATGGCTGCAGTTACCCTTGATGCTGCATCACAGCACCACCTGCGATGTTGTACGTAACGAACAACCAGGGTGCACGAATGGCAAAACGTCAGTTTTTCTGATAAATCCAGGTTGTGGTTACAAGCCTCGAACACCTTGTGTTCACATCGACGTCACTTTGAACGGTGGCCGTTACATTTAAGATGTGTTACGACCTGCGACTCTAACCGTCATTCGATCCCTGCGAAAACCTACATTTCAGTAGGATAATGCACGACCGGAAAATGTTCGACTGCTGCCCTGGCCAGCACATTCTCCAGATCTCTCACCAATTGAAAACGTCTTGTCAATGGTGGCCGAGCAACAGTCTCGTCACAATACGCCAGTCACTACTCTTGATGAACTGTGGTATCTTGTTGAAGCTGCTTGGATACCTGTACCTGTACACGCCATCCAAGCTCTGTTTGACCCAATGCCAAGCCGTATCAAGGCCGTTATTACGGCCACAGGTGGTTGTTCTGGGTACTGATTTCTCAGGATGTACGTAGACAAACTGTGTGGAAATGTAATATGTCTGTTCTAGTATATTTATCCAATGAATACACGTTTATCATCTGCATGTCTTCTGGGTGTAGCAATTGTAATGGCCAGTGATGTATTCTTTCCACCTTTCAGCTTTCCCTTCTTTGCTGAGAACCGGTTTTCCATGCGTGTTCTTGATATTCGTAGTGCTGCTTTTTTTAATTATTAATTTAATTTTTTTTCTCCAAATGTGTCATTTCTTTTCCTAGTAAAAAGTGTCATTAACTGTTATTTGAGCTTGCTATGCCCTATTCCAAGCAATAAGTCACATAGATCACTTCCATCTTGCTCTGTTGTAATATGCAGCATGGTGTTTCCAAACTTACAGAGGGCAGTTGTCTTCTCGTGCCTGACAGCACAGAGTAACATATACAGAAAGGGAGCCCCCCCCTCCCTCAACCACTGTCCTCCCCTTGTAGTTCCGTAAGATGCTAGCAGGTGTCAGGCGGTTCCCTGGCTTAGACTGGTAGACAACACTAGAGGCACTACTGAGGGTGCCTCTCGCACGTCAGAGGGTAGCGTGGAGGGGAGGCTGATGGGAGAGCTCATGCCGCCTGCCACGAGGCAATGTCCGGCTTGCTGGCGTTTGAGGGGAGGTGGTGGTGGGGACAGCCGCTACCTGCCGCCTGCTCTGGCCAGTTTAAAGGGCTGCTTCTGACCGCAGCACTATCATGGGACTTCTTACGGAACTGCTTCAGCACCCCCCATCCTGCACCCCTGAGCGTGGGACCGGCCCCTTAAGGAGGTTTCCCGTCGGTATATATTTGTCTTCTCGTACCTGACGGCACAGAGTAACATATACAGAGGAGAAGCCCCCCATAAACCACTGTCCTACGCTCCCCACATAGTTCTGTAAGATGCTAGCAGGTGTCAGGCGATTCCCTGACTTAGGGTGCCTCTCGCACGTCAGAGGGTAGTGTGGAAGAGAGGGTGAGAGGAGAGTTCGTGCCGCCTGCCACGAGGCCACGGCTGTGTCCGTCGTGCCGGTGTTTGTGGGGAGGTGGTGGTTGGGGCAGCCGCTACCTGCCGCCTGCTCTGGGCAGTTTAAAGGGATGCTTCTGACCGCAGGGCCATCATGGGATATCTTATGGAACTGCATCAGCACCCCCCACCCCGCAACCCTGAGCGTGGGACTGGGCCCTTAAGGAGGTTTCCCGTCTGTATATATTTGTCTGTGCTGACGGCTGTACCCTTGTGTGTTGTCAGGTGTTCGGCCGGGGCAACTCAGTGCTGGACGAGCCACAGGTGTCTAGGTGCGTGTGGGCCATCGTGACGTGCTGCAGCCCCGACTCGCGCGCCGTGCGCTACGGCTGCTTCGAGCAGTCTGGCTGCCACGGCGCCTTCTGGGGCACCAGCCCCTGCGACCGCCACATCGCGCGCTCCGCCATCGACGCCGCCCTCCAGTTCTACCTGTAGGCTGCCCCACCGTACCTGGCCTCGTATTCATCCGACGACTGCACCCGCCGAGCAAAACTGTGACGAGTGGCAGGGGTAGAAGCTAGCGCAAAATAACTTGGCCCGCAGAAACACATTCTCAGCGCTGGGCAACTTTGCCCAAGTAGAGTGATACCTGCTTCACTCTTGAACCATTAGCAACAGCTACTTTTCCCCTAGGTACTGACAAGGCAGCTGTTTCAACGGTGTGATGGATTTGCAGTCCTATATCGAGTCGCTAAATACGGTGGTGTACACCCCCACTCTTTTTTAACACTCTCCGTACCAGGCCTATTTTATGTACCTGTCCATAGAAACCGAGCAGTTTTGCACAGTATTGAAAAAAAAATCACTGAATGAAATCTACTGTTAAGATTGTGGGAAATTTAGTAGTATTTTTAAGCTGCACTTCTACTTTAATTCCGTGCGAAGGAGACTGCTTTGGAATGCATTGCTTTAAGGTACAGTTATAGAAATTACTTAGATGTTTTTGAGAATTTAGAGAAGTCATACAAGTAAGACAATGCAATTGTGATTTATTTTTAACCAATAGTATGGCACTACATCTTTCTGTCAGTCTACTGTAACTGCATACAAATTTCACACACAATCATATTGATGTTTACTGTGGAATATTTTCAAGCAAGGGTTCCAGACAGAGTGAAACGCCGCACTGTTCACATTCGTACCATCTATGGACGCATTTTGTTACTAAACATCTGTAGAACATATAACGCTGGCCAAACCCGTAGAATTAACGTCGTAATGTAAACGAAGGCTTCCGCGGCCGTTGTCATTGTTTATAAAACTCTTCTGGGTGTTGGACCGCATCGTCAAAATATCAAATACTTCACCGACGTTTCGGCCACTATTGCAAGTGGCCATCTTCTGGGTGTTACTTTACTGTAACACCCAGAAGATGGCCACTTGCAATAGTGGCCGAAACGTCGGTGAAGTATTTGATATTTTGACGATGCGGTCCAACACCCAGAAGAGTTTTATAAACAATAACATCGTAATGTTTTGCATTAAATTAAATGTAGCGGCCCGTAAATTTCACGGGTTTGGTGATTTCCGCTCGGTTCTAGCCCGGTAGATTTTACGGGTTTGGCGATTAGAGTGTTAAGGAACTGCATTGTTTTCAGGCAATAAGACCAAGCATGCAAGAGCCATATGTCACTTTGACATCAAAACGACAGTATTATTTCCTACATAACGGAAAACAGTATCGGAAACATTTGATATTCTTCTCAGGTCTCCAGCCGGGTGTCATTTTGACACGATATTTCAGCAATGCAACTGGCTGCCATCTTCAGGCGAGCAGGCCGAATGCACTGACTTCCTGCCAGTCAGTTGGTATGCTGAAATATCGTGCCACGTTGACCACGTTATCTGGGTGGCAGACCCGAGAAGAATACCGTGCTATTACGCATGGAAAATCCTCGCAACCCCAACGGAAACATTTTTCTTGATAAACAATGAAAATGTAGTGAGTGCCTTGTTGGCCGAGAACTAGGCGTTTCTCTAACAGCAAATGAGTAATCCACTATTTTTTGTTGGAGGGGGGGAGGGGAGGGTAGATATCCCATGGAAATGTGTGTCACCGTACCGTTTTCAAATTTTTTATATAACGGGGGGGGGGGGGGCTATGCGGATGGATTCATAGACCTCATACACCAGTTTAACCCAAATACAAATGATACAGATGAAACAAGTCTCTTGTCAGTTGTGTTAACATTTAACGCCACTACTTCTCATTCCTTAGTCGTAAAGGAGGCTTTGTTATCTTGCAGCACTTGTTTCATTTGTCTGATAACATCTGAAAAGTAAATACATCACGTGACAATATATGTAGAGAGGTGGAAGCTGGCACACATGCTGGGAATGACATGGGATTTTACTGGATGTAAAAAGAAAAGTGGACTGTTTTACCACCACATGGAGCTTCTTACGATACAAAAGCAATATGAAGGTTGTACATGATTCTTCAGGTCCCTTAGACCACAACCTCTGTTATTATTTCTCGTAGTTCGTTACATGAAGTCTCAATTCGTCCTCATGTGTCACAACAACCAAAAGTAGAAAACGCCGAAACCTGTTTATGACGGTACGTAATGTGCATTCCTTCCGCGTAATTCTGTCACTCGACTACAGTAGCGAACTAAAGCCTCGGTGTGTTCCTACGCGCTATTCTCCATGTACGGAATCCTCTCGTGCTGACGTAACTTTCTGGTACTAACGTGCACGAATGGCGTAACCGAGAAGATGAGCATCAACGGGCCAAGTTATTTTGTGCGCACTGATCTCAGTAGATCGCATCTTTCTGTTGCTCATTACGTTCCTTTCTTTCACTCTACTTTTAAACCATTTCATGCTGGAGACGGAACCAGCTCTTTCAGTAAAAATCCATTGAGGACTTTTCAACTAAATACAAAACGAGCTGGTGTAGATGCTCCCAGTTCATAAAAACTGCAATTTACAGGCTTGATATTTGCCTCAGAATCAACGAAACAGGAAGATGAAACCATCAAAGAGATATGAAAGCCTGGCGAATGTGTTGAGGTATGTGATTATGTACTGCAGCATCTATGACTTTCTCATGTGTCCCTAAGAAAAGCTGTTTTAAAGGCAGTGTGTTACGTGCAATAAAAGTGCGACAAACACATTAGTAAGAGGACCAAGTTTCGCACTGCGCAAATGCTTTTATTTAGCGTAGCCTGTATATGATGTACTGCCATTGAGCCACAGTCAAAGAAATTAAACTGTTCACAGATCAAGTTGCTAAACTACGCCTGTTCCACTATTTGATTTTGTGGAAAAATTATTTCTTCCAAATTTTCAGGTTACTGATGATTATGAACTGTCTTACTCCTTCTGTCCTCATACTAATAGCACTTCTGTGAAAGCTGCCTGTGAAATAGTATAAAATAAGTAGCGCGGTGTACGCATACGCTAAAATTCATGTGTGTGGATCACGAATCTTGATCTCAGTGAGTCATACATTCATTCCCGGCGTGTGTACGACTCATTGCACGATTAGCAGCTTGCTGCAATTAATTTTTGTCTCTCGTGTTCTCACTTGATTGATCAGACTGAACACCATTAAAGTTTTCACTTGCTTGTAACGATTTTCGGCAAAATCTTGAAGAAAAAAAAATCACTCGGTTAAAAGTTTCACTTAATGTTAAATCAGGCTAGTCTTGTGAATAAAGACAAAGTCAAGATTTCACCACGTGCAGATTGGCTGCTTCATGCTTCAATGACTGTCAAAGTTCTCCTTCTACTTGATCATATTAAGTAGGTACCTGAAAGGAGCACGTATTCATTGCACGCTACAATAAATCTAAACTTTTAAAATACTTCTAAAGTAAAAAAAATATATATGTATACATATTTTCTGCAAAGTATTCAGATGAAGTCTACGAATGAAGATAATTTAAAACTTCTTTGTAGTACTTCTGTAAAGTGTCTGAAAATCACTCTTGTTTTAGGTGAGAAAATATTAAAGTCAAGTGAATGTGAAGAATACAACTATGTTGTATGGCCGATATTGATATTTGTGCAATAAAATGAAAATTTGCAGCTGTAAATCGAAGATGTCCCCTTAATTAGTTTGAATCGCAATTTGGCCTGTGTTAGAATCTTCGTATGCTAAAATCGCATTTAAGTACACATTGCAGTAAATATTAAGTCTAAATATTAACTATTAAGTACCTTTAATACGTTTGGTGTTCCAAAATATTAAATAATGTGTGAACATGTCAATAAGAGCAGTTGTTGCTACCTCACATATTAAGTTTTTCTAGTCTTGTTTGGTAGCATCAACTGTTTGTCTTAAATTAGTAAGATTACCTGGTTTTGTGTGTGATGCCATATTTTAATAGTGAATGTAACAAACATTTCGTATTATTGATACCTGTACTGAATTCTACACTGAGAAAATGAATGTTTTGCAGTATTGTTATATTAGAATTTAATGCTGACGACTGTTTCGTGTTAGGCATTCAGCATTTAAATTAGAAAGAAAACTGTATGTCGATACGTTTTGGTACAGAGATAATAAGGTACACTTAGCACTAGTCTCAAAATTTGTTAGTGTGAAAAATTTAATCGTATTTAAAAATTGAAGAAAGTTTTGCTTTCTGCATGTGTTTATTGATAAACAGTGCCGGTTAAGGAAATATGAGATACACATAAACTGATTTATCACCAAGCAGAGTAATGATGATGATTTGGGTGTGTTAAGAATGTAATCTAAGAAGTCACCTCGCAAGGAGCCAAAAATGATCATAGCCAGAAACAGATCACAATGCAGAAGACAGTGGTATTTGAACTATCAGAAGTTTGAGGAGAACATTAGTTTTATAATTAAGACCAAATAAATAAATTCAGACCTGCCATACATATCAGATATATTCATGTTCCTTAACTAGTACAAATTTTTATGTTTTTGTTTTTGACACTCTGTAAGAGCTGTGATATTGTTAACGACTCCAATTATAAGAGAAAAATAAAGTTTTTGTATGGGATCATATCTATAAGAATTAAAAGCCATGGTGCTTTCTTTGTAAGATCAGATATCAGTAGTTTGTACATTAAATTCATAATAAAAAAAAGATATTCTGTGTTATAAATAAAACTCTTTAATTCTCATTCCACATTTTAACTTCAACTCCTTTAATTTCCATTTTCATTTAAACCGAAAATTGTTTATGTTACACAGAGTGGTGCTTATTAATGGTACTTGTTCTCAACAATAAAATGCAATAGTGTCGCAGTGAAAATTTAAAAGGGTAACAATCAGGCTTTCATGAACAGTATACAAATATTCAGATAATAACCGCTGGAACTACGGAAAAAAAAAATAAAATAAACAGTAATACTTCAGAATGAAACTTTCACTCTGCAGCGGAGTGTGCGCTGATATGAAACTTCCTGGCAGATTAAAATTGTGTGCCGGAACCGGGACTCGAAGCTGGGACCTTTGCCTTTCGCGAGCAAGTGCACTACCGACTGTGCTATCCCGACACGACTCAGGATGCCGCCTCACAACTTTACTTCCGCAAGTACCTCGCCTCGTAGGAGGCTCCAGAGTGAAAGTTTCATTCTGGAAACATCCCTTACGCTGTGGCTAAGCCATGTCTCCACCATATCCTTTCTTGCAGGAGTCCTAGTCTTGCATGGTTCGCAGGAGAGCTTCTGTGAAGTTTGGAAAGTAGGAGGCGAGGTACTGGCGGAAGTAAAGTTGTGAGGCGGCATCGTGAGTCGTGTCGGGATAGCACAGTCGGTAGTGCACTTGCCCGCGAAAGGCAAAGGTCTCAGGTTCGAGTCCCGGTTCCGGCACACAATTTTCATCTGCCAGGAAGTTTCAGTAATACTGTAATTTCAACATACGTTTCATACAACGAAACGGTTTCTTCAGCCAGCTGCGATGGAAAACTTTTTTTATGTTGTGGGGTTGTATGTATTACAGATTAAATGCTAGGTATTGGTTTTCGCAGTACTAGATTCTTTATTGCGTTGGCATCCGTGTTTCATTTTAACACAGTTCCCACACTCATTCGATTACAAAGGCATTAATGATAAATCTGAAGCACTGAATTAAAATTTGAGATGCAACTGGGAATCGAACCCTGACCTTCACACTTACTAGGCAGACGTCTTACCGCTCGACCTCCGCATCACTAACGATTAAGGCGCCTCGGAATAGTCTAAGCACGATTTCCTTACGTCACAAACTTTAATCCAGCTTCTGTGTTCCATAGAACATTGCCACTACTGCCAAGGCTCTCCATGCAGCGGAATAGCACCTCGGTAATGGACATATGGGAACATTCCTGTTTAAGGTGATATAAATATCAATCTACATACAAATATATAATCACTGAGACGGATTTTTGTCTCAAATATGTCAAAGACATTAATGATAAATCTGAAACATTGCATTAAAATTGGAAATGCGACCGTGAATCGCACCTGGATATTTATATCGCCATAAACAGGAATGTTCCAATATGTCCGTTGCCGAGGTGCTATTCCGCTGCATGGAGAGCCTTAGGCAGTAGTGTCAATGTTCAATGGAACACAGAAGCTGAATTATAGTTTGTGACGTGAAGGAAATCGTGCTTAGACAAGTCCGGGGCACCATAAACGTTAGTGATGCGGTGGACTAGCGGTAAGACGTCTGCCTCGTAAGTATGGAGGAAAGGGTTCGATTCCCGGTCGTATCTCAAATTTTAATTCAATGCTTCAGATTTATCATTAATGTCTTTGACATATTTGAGACGAAAATCATTCTCAAGGATTATGTATTTGTATTTAGATTGACATTCGATTACGGTTTAAGTAAAAACCAGCTGGAGATCAACTGCCAACCCTGGAAAACGAAACAATTGGAATGTTGCAGTTGCTATTTCCACCTAGTACAGACGGGCAGAAATTTTGCTGTCAAGCATATACTTAATTGTAGTAAATCAATTCTGTTAACAGTGTACACTAACTACTGAGGTACATTCCGGCTTCAGCTGTCGCCGCGGACGGACGCTTTCGGTCTCTGCTGCGGGTTGTCAGTGTTTACGTCGGTGTTTACTATCGTGTTCTGTGTCTGACTGTGTCAACGTGTTACTACCTGTGTCATATCCTTAACGGGTTAGTTGTCGTTAATTCGACGGATAGTGCTCTTTATTTGGAATCTCGGTTTTGACCGAATTCCCCCGGCAATATTACAGCATGGAAAACTCAGTCCGCAAGAATACTGTGGTTTTTGCTTTTGACAAGGAGACTCGGCGGGTTCAACCAACGACGCTGGAGATCGACGACTGGATTACACAGGTACTTGGCATCAATCCTGACTCAGTTCATACCGCGCAACTAGACTCTGATAATTACTGTGTTTTTGTAAAATTTCTGGATGCTGTTACTGTAGATAGACTGCTCAGTAGAACTGGCAAACATGTTGAATACGTGCATAGAGACGGCACAAAAAGTAAGGTGTCTGTAAAGCGAGCTGACTCGGCATATAAAACAGTTAGAGTGTTAAATGTCCCTATTGAAGTTGACAATGAGAAAATTAGGGACGCTCTGGCTAAATATGGGGAAGTAAAGGAAATTTTTAATGAACGTTGGTCCAAGCAATATAAACTGCAATGCTTTAATGGTGTCCGTTCCGTTGAGATGGAGGTGAAAACTAACATCCCTTCATATATATCGGTGGAAGGCCAAAGAGCTCATATTGTTTACTCTGGACAAACCCCCACGTGTCATGTTTGTAATGAAGCAGGTCATTTGCGGCAGGATTGTCCCCGTCGTGCTGTTGTACTGAAAAATAATTTAATGCAACGCCGTAAATTAACTCTAAACGAAGTGTTGGCTACTGCTAATTCTGAACACCAGGCTGATATCCCTAATGCTGCAACAAGTCGTGATGACAGTTCTCTTGACGGCAGTGCATTTCCTCCGCTCCCGACACGGTCAAGTCAAGATTCGTCCTCCCGAGATAGTGATGTGCAAAATAAAAAACGGCCTATTGCGCTCACTGATGATCACCTAGATGACGATACCTGTAGTTCGCCGGCAATTCGCAAACAGAAATCGTGTAGCGACGACTTCTCGGAAAAAATAGAGAACATGCAAGTGGAATTGTTACCGGATCCAAGCGTATCTCATGTTTTGGAACAGGCAGCAACGGCCAGCGAAAGTAGTGGGGTGGGGGAAATGACACAAAATGTCGAACAATCTGCACATTCTAGCGAGGCTAACCATCTGCCTCAGAGCGTGACGGTGGACTTGGTTGACGCACATCTACAACCACCATCCGCGCCGCAGACAGCAGTAGGAGGAAAACCGGCGGAAGTGTTAGGTCAACAACTTGTGTCTATACAGTCAGTGCGCGAAGAACCGCAACATGATACGGTCGAAACACAACATGTGGCGGTGATAAGTAAACAGACTTCCATAACAGCCGGCGAGGCGGCGGCGGCAGCAGCGCCAACACCGGGCGCGGAAGTTGCAGCCGCTGCCTCTCAGGTTTTCCAGAGACGGGGTAAATTAAAACCACAGCCGAATCTCTCTGTCGCTCGAAATCAGGCATCAACGAAGTCACAGAGAACTAATAAAAAACAGAAGAACATACGATACGACGTAGTCAGAGAGCAGACGGAAGACGAACTTTCTGACGACGTCACCGACGCACAACCCCGACAAACTAAGCAGTCCAGTGGAAACTAACGGTTAAGAGTCCCTCCACCAGCGTAACATGATAAACGTCTGGATACATTGTAGAGAAACAAGGACTTAAAAATATAGCAATCAGACTTTAAACCGAACTCTAGTTACAACCCTAAGCAATGCAAGCATATTCTCTTACCACGATAAACATTAACAAGATACGATCTGATTTAAAGGTAGCGGCTCTTAAAGAATTCTTGTATGACTCTGATACTGATATTGCTTTTCTTCAAGAGGTAACGACGACACACCTCACCGTACCTGGCTATGTAGAAATCCTGAACGTCTCCCTTGAATCGACTACAGGAACCGCCTTTTTAATCAGGGAGGGTATTCCAGTAACAGATGTAGAAAAATTGGAGTCTGGCAGGGCTATAGCAATTAATATTTACGGAATAACATTTATTAATTTGTACGCCCCATCTGGGAATTCTAATAGATCAGCAAGAGCAGCATTTTATAAAGAAGAACTAATTTATTTGTTACGTAAAAATCCAGTACGTCTTGTAATCGGTGGCGATTTCAATTGCGTCCTAAATCGTAAGGATCAAACACCAAACTTTAATGGATCGGTGGAACTGAAACACCTAGTTAATGAACTTCATCTTAAAGATACGTGGGAAATCAAGTATCCAACGTTAGTCCAATACACATATGTGTCATCCTCTTCCTGTAGTAGAATCGACAGAATCTATGTTTCTGAAACCCTACACAGCTCCCTCCTGAAATCAGAAATAATTCCAGCATATTTCAGTGACCATAGTAGCATGCTCGCTTGCTTAAATTTACCTGCACAACAGACTCGTATTTACAGAAATCAGTGGAACTTAAATGTATCTTTGTTGGAAGAACAAGACTTGGCAGACGAAATAACAGCAGCGTGGAGCACGTGTCTGAGATTTATAGGTAGGTACCCTACAGTGTTAGACTGGTGGACCACTTGTGCCAAACCTAGGTTACGTCGGGTTCTTAGAAGTTACAGTTACCAGAGAACTAGGGAGCTGAAAGGTGCAATGGAATATTATTACACTTTGCTCAGAGACCTATACCACCAGGCAAATGTATCAAACATCCGATTACAAGACATCAAGAGAGTCAAAGCGAAACTACTTACACTTAAAAGGCGACAGATGGAGGGTCTTAAAATCAAGTCCAAAGCGAAGTCAATAGTAGAGGACGAAACAACATCTCTGTATCATTTGATTAGGCATGCAAAGAACAGACGCCGAACTCTAATAGACGAACTGACGCTAACGAACGGTACGACACTGACAACTCAGAAAGATATTATGGGCGAGATTCATAACTACTTTAAAACACTTTATTCCTCCGGACAGTTGGATGAAAGATCTATCCAAGACTTCATTCATATCGTGACACCGAAGTTAACGGCAGAGGATAACGACGGAATTCTTTCTGAAATTAGCAATGATGACGTACTTGAGACGGTGTTGAATTCCCCGCTAAATAAATCTCCTGGTCCTGACGGTCTGCCTATTGAATTTTACGTCAAATACTGGTCCATAATTGGTGACAAATTTACGTGTCTTGTAAATGAGATTCTAAATGGGAATACGATACCTGAGGACTTTAAAGAAAGTAAAATCGTTCTTATCCCGAAGAGCAATACCAAAAAGAGTTTGAATAACTTCCGCCCAATTTCCCTTTTAAATTCAGATTATAAGATCGTGTGCAGAATTTTGAAACAGCGACTTTCCCTTCACTCAACCAAAATAGTTAGTCGACACCAATCATGTGTAGCAAATAGAAGTATCTTTCACACCATCTCTGAATACCGAGACATAATCGCCGTAACATGTGTAACCAAGATAAAATGTGCTCTCATGTTCATTGATTTCTTCAAAGCTTTCGATCGTGTTAACTATAACTTTTTATTCGCAGTAATGGAAAAACTGGGTTTCCTCCAAAGTACAGTTAATGTAATAAAAAATATGGTGACTGGTATACGGGCGAAAATTGCAGTCAATGGCCAGCTATCATCACAGATCCATCTGCTCCGTGGAGTGCCACAAGGCAGTCCGTTGGCTATGTATTTGTATGTAATTGCACTAGAGCCACTATTACTAACTGTTCATGCTCACCTCTCTGGTATATCTTTCTCTAGCCAAAAAACTGTCATAAGGGCTTACGCTGACGACGTGGGGGTTGTCGTGAGGGACCGAGTCGAACTGGTTCGGCTGAAACAGATACTTCAAAAGTACTGCAGTGTGTCCGGGGCGCTCGTGAATAACGATAAAAGTAAACTGTTAAATCTAAGGGGTCTTGAAAGAATGGATACAGACTGGGCAAAAGTGGTCAGTACGCACAAAGCACTGGGGACAATCCTGACACCATGCCCAATGAAAATGACAGCCGTCAATTGGAAAGCTACCTTAAGGAACATTCATGGGGCTGTAATAGCCAATTCTCAACGATATATGGATCAAGTTCAGAGGGTGAAATTTATAAACAGTTGCATTCTTTCCAAGGCCTTCTACATAGCCCAAGTCTTCCCTCTACCTAAGACGATAGGTAAAAACGTCATGTCGGTGGTTGCCAGTTACTTATGGAAGGGAGAGATCTTCCGAGTGAATCTGCAGACTGTCACGCTAGACCCTAGTAATGGCGGTCTAGGTCTGGTTGATATACATAACAAGGCATCCGCTCTGTATCTGAAAACGTTACAGAATATATTTAAAGATAGCCCAGACAGTATAACAACTAAACTGTTCAAAAGTGTAGCGCCACAGAGTCTTAAGCCCCCTGTAGATGTACAAAGAATTAATACCAAATTACAGCATGTAAGAGCCTTTTACATTGAAGCGAGTTACGTTAGCAGAAGAATAATGAACTCACCTAATATCAGAGCAAGCGACATCATGCGAGAAAGGAGGAGGAACGAAGTGAGAAGTAAAATTGAGGAGAAATATTCCAATTACAACTGGAAGATTATATGGGCAAACATCACTATGAAAGGCCTCAGTTCCGATGTCAAATCTACCTGGTATAAAACAATACACAATACTGTTACCACAAATGAACGACTATACGCTATCGGTCGCAATGACACAAATCTCTGCTTGAAATGTAATCTGGTGGACACAGTACTCCACAGATTCACTTGTAATGCACGCATTAATAATTGGCATTGGTTGCGATCCAAAATCGCGCTTCTGACAAGAGCTACTCCTGATAATGTTACATCGGAACTTCTCTATCGGCCGCAAATAAAATATTTTCCTCAGACGAAAAACAATGCCATCCACTGGATAATGGGTAACTATGTAAGCTACGTAATTAACAATTTGGGCGCGGATAATGAAACCGATTTACAGTTATACATGAAAATGCAGTACGAAAGAGTTAAAAAACACCCAGATCAGAAAAAGAAATATGGGAACATGTTGAAAATAATTTTTGAAAGACAAGGTATTGGTTAGGGTTGTTAGCTGATTTTAATGGCTTTTGCTGCTTATTCCATGTTTGTATATATACAGTTGCTTTAATTTCATGTTAAAAGAAAAAAAAAAAAAAAAAAAAAGAGGAAAGTGGATATGTATGTAGTAACTGTGGGTCGTGGGGGCGGCTGCTGCAGTGCTGCTGGCCACCAGAGCCGCAGCAGGCCGCGCTCCTCTACCCTCACCAGAAGTGGTGTTTTTGTTTAACGTTCTGTATGTATTGGTTCGGAAGCTCAGTGCCGTTTGTCACAAAAAAAAAAAAAAAAAAAAAAAAAAAAAAAAAAAAAAAAAAAAAAAAAAAAGAGGTACTAGGCTCCAGACTGAACGCTGAAAGGCATAATCGGTCTCTAATGATGATGAATATACACGCATATAGTTGGGTGTATCCTCTAAATTGTATCACAGTACGACATATAATTCATGAGACATGAGCACATAAACAGTATCGTTCATGGAAAACCGCCCCATCACGCACTAAGTTTTAATCTATTACTTCTTCACTACAAATTGCATTCCCAAGAGATTTTACACACATACGGCCCCTATACAAATGAATATATAACTGACAAATGGCATGTTGCGAATCGAATAAATTTCGATAAAATCTAACGAGTGAGGCTGAAGTAGCGCATGCCCGCATGCGATCGCAAGAGCAGAGGGCAGACTGAAGCGTCGGCAGTGGGGTAGGCGGCTTTGGAATCACACGCCACGAGCGCGTCGCTCAATGGTGCGGTAATGCTCCCCCCTCTATCCCCCAACTATCTAGCCGCCGGGGGGGGGGGGGGGGGGAGGCTGCAATTGAGCGGCGTGCGAGTCACCGGCTGGCACTGGAACGTGGAACGTGGAACCTGGAACCTGGAATTGTGGCAGGCCACGACAGGCCGCTTCCAGCACTGCATCAGCGCGAGGAAGCGAGCCATACACACACACACACACACACACACACACACACACGCAAACACACACGGCGACACAGGCGCGGCTTGTTTTCAACGAGAGCTGTCCCATGTCACTGCCCTTACTGAGTAATGGCTGTTCTGTAGCATAACAGGTTGGCACTCATTTTAATCACGGTCTAACACAGTCGCAAAACTCTCTAGGGGAAATACTGCAGCACTGCAAGCAGCCCGTAGGGAGTATCATCGTCAGAATGGCAGTTTTTGTATAACACCGTCTAGATCGCTAAAATTGTACTAGCTTAACGCCCACTGCTTCGCATGCGTAGGCTGATTGGTCTGCACTAGTGCTTTCTCCCTCTTAACATGAATTTCCATAGCTATAGCTTAAGTACTATCATAATGAAATGTTGTGATACTACTTGTAGCCGCGGCAGAATGGCCGTGAAGTGGTCCACATGAGTACGAAAAGAAATCCGTTAAACTTTGTTTACAAGATAAATCAATCAAAAGTGAAGGCCGTAAACTCCACAAAATACCTAGGAATTACTATTACTTCAGACTTAAATTGGAAAGAAGTCGTAGATAATGTCGTGGGAAAGGCGAACCAGAGACTGCGTTTTATTGGCAGAACCCTTATAACATGCAACAGAACTAGAAAAGAAACTGCATACGCTACGCCATTTTTGGTGTATTGCTGCCCATTGTGGGATCCTTATGAGGTTGGATTTGACGGAGGACGTCGAAAGAGTCCAAAGAAGGGCAGCTCGTTTCGTATTGTCACGATACAGGGCAGACAGCGTTACGGAAATGATACAGGATCTGGGATAAGAATCATTACAACAACGGCGCTTATCGCTGCGGCATGGGCTACTTTCGAAACTCAAAACGCCAACATTCCCACCGAATGCGAAAATATATTGTTGACTCCCACTTACATAGGTATAAATGATCATCAGAATAAAAGAAATCAGAGCTCGCGCGCTATTCGACAATGGACCGCGAGATAAATAGTATAATGGTGGTTCGATGAACCCTCTGCCAGGCACTTAAATGTGATTTGCAGAGTATCCCATGTAGATGTAGATGTAGATGAGGATTTGAGTACTTGTACTCCTTAATAGTTGAATTTCGAAAAATACCCCAACATGTGTCTTTTAAATTCCAACCAACTATGAAAATATCATTTCTTCTAATTCTGGGTTCAAAATTGGCTTAGTAGTAAGGTATTTTCAAAAAATATTTAATCCCCTATTTCACCCCCTGAATGATAAATTTTCTGAAAATACCGAAACACGCGTATTTTTAATGCTGACCAAGGAAACATATACTAAATTATGTGGTAGTAGCTTCAAAATTACCTTAATAGCAAATGATTTTCGAAAAACACCCCCTCTCCAATTTAACCCCCATGATGGGTGACTTGCCAAAAGTATCGAAACTCATGTCTTTTTAATCTTGGTCTAGAGTCCATATCCTAAGTTTCGTAGTTATAGCTTGAAGTTTGAGTTGAGAACAAATATTTTTGAAAATCAATTTTTGCATCTCATATTTCATCCCCTTATTGGTCGAATTTCAAAAATCCCGAAACACGTCTCCTTTAAATTCGAACCCTGAATCCAAATCCGAAGATTGGTAGTTCTAACTTCAAAATTGCGTAAATAGCAACGTATTTTCAAAAAACGCTTCATCCCTTGTTTCACCTCCTTACGGACGGAATATCGAAAAATCGCTTCTTAAATGACGCCTACAGAGTAAGATCAACACTATCTACAAATTTCAAGTTTCTATCTTCAGTGGCTTGAGCTGGGCGATGATGAGTCAATCAGTCTGGACATTGCCTCTTATATATAGAGATTGCGGCGTTTCGGCATCTGCCATCATCAGATCTATAAGATGAAAGCAACAAATGTTCACAGCACAATCGACTTTCACATATAGTTTTAAATACAAAAAATGTAAAACGTGTTTACAAAGATACAGTTATACACTCACCTAAAAACCTCTGAATTTGCATCGTAAAGTACAGCTTGAATAATAAATAAGGAGTGATTTTGTCTTATAGATTATTTAATACGGGATACCACATTTTATCGTATTAATAATTTTATTTACAATGTGCTTTGTTTTGCTCATTATTTGTGTGAAATTAGAATATCAAATACTGATTTGTATGACCATTAATTTTTACCAAATTGATACATATTTAATACAAAATAATCTGTTGGTTTTCCCATTGATTTTATCAATAACTCTATTGGAAAATATACGTAATTAAAAACTATTTTATACTACGATTTTTTTAGTTTATTGAAGTAGCAAATAATTTTAATTAATGTAACTCGAGTTTTTTTTTAAATCAAACCATTTGACTGCGAAGAATTTTAAATTAACGTGCTTTTATTCTTTTTACATGCTAATAAAGGTTAAAAAAATTTCAAGACTGCAGTTAACTTACCTACTTGGTAGATATTTTATTACTGACGCTGAACTTAACTGTGCAAGTTCAGAGATTTTTAGGTGACTGTATGATTGTATCCTTGTAAAAACGTTTTATATTTTTCACATTTAATACGTGCTGCGTAACTTGCTCCTTTCATCTGACAGATCTGATAATAGCAGATGCCGAAACGTCGTAATCAACAAATGTAATTTTAGCGATCTAGACGGTTTTCATTCTTATTGAGAGGAATGGCATGCTACAAAATGAGTAGTTGCTGTTTTTATGCTGTTACTTTTTTATTTCCTAATCACTAATATTGTTGTGATTTTTCTAATACAAATACGAATAGCCATTAAAGTAAAATCTTGATAGTTGTGAAGCATTGAATTAAAATTTCTGGTGCGGCCGGGAATCGAACCCGGACCTCCATGCTTACTAGGCAGACGTCTTAACCGTTAGACTACCACACCACTAACGATTAAGGCGCCTTGGAATAGTCTATGTACGATTTCCCTCCACAACATAAACTAACAACATAGACTATTCCAAGGCGCCTTAATCGTTAGTGGTGTGGTAGTCTAACGGTTAAGACGTCTGCCTAGTAAGCATGGAGGTCCGGGTTCGATTCCCGGCCGCACCAGAAATTTTAATTCAATGCTTCACATCTATCTAGAATGTCTTTGACATATTTGAGACGAAAATCCGTCTCAGGGATTATTTATTCATATTAAAGTAAAATCATTGCGTCTGTTACTATCACTCAATAATAACAAAATGTCAGTGCAGTGTAATCCATACAGCTCACAAGAACATAGCTGTAATGGTATTGTCCAAAAAGTGTTAAGAGCAGAAATGACTGGCAACCTGTTGTGCTCAAGTTCAAAAGGAACTGATTTCGAGTATTCCCGCGTGGTAGGTGCGTACTGACATGTTGCATGAGTTTTATTTTAGCCGATTTCGGACTAATTTTTTTTAGAAATTAGGCTTCTTTATTACTAGGTTCTACATAGCTTTATAAAGGCTCTTTCCACTTTGTTCTTGCTACAGTACCTTGTTGCATGAACCTATCATGAGTGTTTTAGCTACTTTGAAGGTATCAGACGCAATATTATCAAGCATGTGACGTGCTAATATTAACAGTTTACACACAGTCATATTATTCATTTGTAGGTAGGTATTCACCTTTTAAAACTAATAGGTAACCGCCAAAATAGATCAATATATAGATCTATAATTTTATTGAAACTGAAGTACGAAACTTTGCAGGCTCTATTAGAATAGTTGATTAACTCCATACGGAAGCGTTCAGAAATTATACAACAGTAATATGATGAAGTAGTGATTAAGCATTAGCGAGTCTTACTAAGATTACTAAGAGCCGAGTTTCGAAAGGAAAGAATTGTTAAAGGTTTTCTTCCATGCCTAAAAGTATAAGTAAGTAACCTAAATGGACACTTCTCATACGTAACATTATTCCCAGTAAATGAAGGATTTCCAGATTATAGTTTTGCTAAGCTGCTACAATTTATAGCACCACAAAAGCTCCTAAATACGATGGTGTATTGAGTATGTTGCTGCACTCTTATTAGACATTCAGTACACAATAGTTTCGCGGTTTGTTTTTACCATCCACCCGCTTGGCGGCGCTGCAGTTGCGAAGTCGCAGAAAATCACTGGGAGTTTCGCGACTCTTATGTTGGACTCTGTTTTAATGTTGTGAAAGCAGGGAACGAAGTGGCTGTCGACATTGTATCCCCTGCTACAACTAAACGATACCAGACGGCAGCCATATGTATTGGGTCATTTAAATAAAATGGTGAAACAGTGTTAGCCAATCAGAAAATTATTGCTAAACTGATGAAATGATTTGCAAACCACTTATTCCTATAGTCTATATTTATTATAAAAGTAATTGTACACTTTGCTGACCCCGGCCACAACTGTATCACCAACCACCACCTCCGTGAATGCCTCCTGCCTTTCCCCGCCACCCTAGCAACGCTCTAGGCTCTATACCACCATTCTCTACGCCGGCTACTACCCCCGCCTGTGAAACATTTCCCAAGTCTTCATGTTCCTTAAACCCAACAAACACTATTCCTCCGATGCCTCCTCGTACCATCCCTTTTGCCTCACCCCATTGTTCAGCAAGGTCCTCGAATCCGTCGCCACCTCCAGCTTCAATGTCTCCTCCCTGACCAATGTTCAAATGTTTGTAAATCTATCGAACCAAACTGCGTGGTCATCAGTCCGCAGCTTATAAACTACTTAACCTAAGGTAAACTAATCTAAGGACAACACACACACCCATGCCCCAGGAAGGACGCGAACCTCCGACGGCGAGAAACCGCGCGCTCCGCAGCGAGGTGCTTTAGACCGCTCGGCTACTCCACCGCGGCCCTCCCTGACACCCAATGTAGCTTTCTTCCTTCCTTCCCCACTGACGACCAACTACTTTGCTCCTTTGTCTTACCCAACTCCTTTCCCTTCAGCTCAACCCCTGTCGCGCCGCCATCTTTGTGTCCTTAGACCATGAACAGGCCTGTGATCGGGTCTGGCATTCCAGCCTACTCTTCAAACTTCAGACCTATGCTGTTCTTATGAACCCAGTCCTGTTCATTGCTTCCTTCCTCTTCAATCGCCTCACCTATGTTACCGTCTTTTGTATAAAGTAAACGAATACCTGAATCAGTTTGCGAGCTTCACTTTTCCAATAAGAATAGAAACCGTCTAGATCATTAAAATTATATTTATTGATTACGAAGTTCCGTCATCTGGTATCATCAGATCTAAAATCCTCTGAACTTGTACATAGAAGTTCAGCATTGATAACAAAATATCTATGTAGTAGGTACGTCAACTGCCTTTCCCATCCACAACACCAACTCCCATCTTTTCTGTCCTATCCCTCTGCTGGTGTGCCCCAAGGTTCTGTCCTTTCTCTCTTCATCTCCCATATCTCTCAGATATGCCTAAGCATGCCCCCCCCCATGCACCTCTTCCAATATGCTAATGGCATTGCTTTCCTTGCCTTAGCTCCCACCCTGTCTCATTCCAACCCGCTTCCCCAAGACCTTGATTTTTCCCCACTTTGTGCAACCAGTGGCTCTTATCCATAAATCCTGCCAAAAACCAGGCGATCATCGTACGTCGTACCATCCGCTACTTTCATACCTGTGATTTCTATCTTACCCTCCATCACCGTCCCATCCTCCTCACCTCTTGCTACGTGCAGATAAGCGTCGAAGCTATCATACATTATGTTTGCTGCATCAGTTTCTCAATCATTGCAAATCTTCTTACTTATCCTCAACGATTACATTACTATCTGAACAGCATAGAAGAAACACACGCTCTCAGCAAAATAAAACTCTCTCTGTACCATCACATAACACTGCAATCTTCTCTAAATTATTTTCTATATCGGGAACACGTCTGTGGAACAATCATCCTCAAAAATTAAAAGAGATAAAATCAATTCTAAACTTTAAAAGACAGCTAAGGGTGCACCTTCTGTCACAATAACCATCTTTTTCTCCACTTACCAGTCTGTAGCCCACTGTTGTAAATTCCTCCTCCCCCCCATAAATGTTTCCCTTTCCTTTCGTCAGCAGAGATCTATATATATCCACTTCCTCACATCCGTTGGCACTGTCATTTTTCAATCTTCTCCTCTTTCACTAATCATTTCCTCCCTTCTGTTTATATTAAACTTAATTCAAATGTGTTAAACATCTATCTCCATGTAAATATCTCCTGTTATTATTAGTATTACTTTGATTTTTGTGTTATTATTATCATTATTATTAGCATTATCATATATTGTTATTATTAATATAGTGGTTTTCTGTAATTAAATTTTTGTCTGTTCCAGATGTAAGAGAGGGCCCTATGGCCCTAATCTGGTCAGGTTAAATAACCAAATAAATAAATAAAGTACCTGCGCCCCACTATTAATCACATCTGCACCAACCAAGAAAGAGCCCACTCCCACCTTCTTGTTGGCCTCTATACCTACAAATACCTAATTCACCCCATCCTGCCTGGATCTCTGACACCCCCACCAATCTTTCTACAAATCCTGGAGATCCGGGAACACCTCACCTTCCGTATCCCTTCCTACCCCCATCCCCAACACGACTCCTCTATAAACTCACCCGCTTCTCCCGCCTTGTCCACACCTCTGCCTCCTTTACCGTAAACTGGATCCCCCACACCATATTGTCCATCCTCTCCTTACTGTGAGGTCATCACTGTATCCTCTCCCTCAACCCCACCCCCACTCTCCACCTGTCGACCCCTCCTAACCTTTTCCCGTGGCAGTTTCCGCACCTTTCCACTCCGTGACGACGTCCTCGGCCCAGACATCTACCCTTCGTATCAGTTCTGATCCTCCCCCTCTTCCTCGCCCTTCTTCATCAACCCTTGAGGACCCATTCCCCTTCTTCCCCCTCTCCCTCCATTCTCATGCAGGTCCCTCCCACTCCTTACAGCTTCCTGGGAGATCCCACCTTGTTTCTTTCCCCCATAGCCCTGTAGCCCTGCCTCCCTCCTCCCCCCCTCATCTGTTGCCTCTCCCCCTCACTCTTCCCCCTCATCGTCTCCTCCCCTTGCTCCTTCCCCATCTGTCATCACATACATTGTCATTTGTGTGTGCATTGTCTGAGTCTCCATCCGAGTATGACAAATGAGTGGTTTTTAACGGAACTGTGAATGGCCATCCTGTAGCTGACACCTGGGTTTTTTAAGTGTCCCTGTGAATCAGTGATTCAGTGTAACGTTTTCCGTTTTCGTCGCCTTGCGTTTTCATATGATAGTTCACATCTGTCACTCCATTTACAAAGTGCACATTTTCCATTTTTCACCATGTGCTATGCCATAATGCATCACGTTGAAAAAATTTTCAAATATAAGTTGTTCAGAATTTAATATCTACTAACTTCTCTTTAAAAATTTTTTAGATGTTTTGTCTCTTAAACTTGGTAGACACAATTCTTATATGACTGTACCATCATATTCTTTTGTTGTAAGCCATTTAACTGATATAAATGTCAACTTTAATACAGTTCCTTGAAACAAAAATTGTTCTATTATACCAAAGGTATTAAATATAAGGAGAGGTATTGCATTAAAAATTTGTGCTGTGGCCAGGATTCGAACCCGGGACCTCCTGCTTACTAGGTGGCGCTTTAGACCGCTTTTTTTTATTTTTTTATTTTTTAGGGCCTCCCTTCTCCCCTCACAGCCCTTCCTTACGCTCTCCAAATTGTGCCTTCTTCGGCGAGCTTCTGTCGCTTTCTTCGAAGTAAATGAAAGGAAATAAATACACCATCATATGATTGTAAACGAAAACGATCTTCCTGGGAAATGGAGCAGCAGAAAAATGCTGCCATACTGAAAATAATCTGTTCTTGCTGAATTCTCAACAGCAGATAAATAAATGAAAGAATATGTTCTTCTTGAATCCAAAAACAGTAAATCTTCTCTTTGACTCGAAATGTGAAAAAACATTCTTCTATGAACAAGCATCGGGAAAACGCAGAAATCGAGGCATAATAACGTCGTCAAGTAGAGTGCATACGTGGCACGAGTTGTAGAGAAATCACTGAATTGTGTATCGCAGAAAGTTAGCGAAGAGCTTCTTGTAGTTCTTTCTTTTCATAAGCTTCTGGTGCTGTGTATGGAGGTACAAGTGGAAACTATATTTGCTTTTCGTTTCTTCTGCCAGTATGTAGTGTAAAGCGTGCCCTTTTATCCAGTTAACGGCATTTCTTTTCGTGGCTGGGTAAGGCACGTCGCTGGGGTTTAGAAGGTCCTTCGGTGTAACGGTATGTGGAGCCGTTCGGGTGACCTTGGCTATGAGTTGTCGAGTGATTTGCCAGATTTCGTCGACTTCAGCGCAAACCAGTCGATGCTCTTCAGTGTCAACTAAATTGCAGGTCGGACACTTGGGTGAGTCTGCGAGGTGGATGCGGTGCAACTTGGAATTGGTCGGTATTTTCCTGTTGACGGCTTTATACCACGTAGCTCTGACAGTGGTCGGTAGAAATCGGCTACTGATGTTGCTCCAGATGGCCTTCCAGTCATAACCAGGGTATTTCTGTTCCACCACATTTCCGGGTTTCGTTTTCATCAATATGTCATATATCGTTTTCGCTTTGGCCGTCTGCTGGACTATGATCGTTGTGGGAAGATAACTAAGTTCAACTAGAAATTGTTGAAAATGATAGAGTCCTATGGGAACGTGCCGAACGTCAATGGGTGGGGTGAAATCTGTAGGAGCAATTTCCGTTAGTAAGTTGGCGGTGAATGAGTTAGGTGTCATCTTCCAGAGCTTGAGCAGATTGCTTGTAAATAATGCTTTGGATTTCATGAAGATATCAGTAAGGTTGAGCCCCCCATTTGCAGCTGATAGAGTTAACGTGTCGAATCTGACTTTAAAGAGATTCCCACGACTGATGAAGTGGCCGAAAGCTGACATTATCCTCGCAGCAATGGCACCTGGCATGGGTAAAACTTGTGCGACATAATTGATCTTGGAAGCGATGTAGATATTGACAAGGGTTGTCTTTTGGATTTCGTCAATGTGTCGCATACTGTGTTGCCTAATTCTGGCTCTCACGCTGGTAAGAAGGTTCCTATAGTTAACTGCTATCGTTTCTTTTATGTGGCGCCGATAAGTAATTCCCAAAATTGTCCGCTGGTCGACCACTGGTAGGTGTACGTTCTGGACCAATAGACCTTGGCCTAAATTCATTATACTGGATTTAGTTCTGTTTAATGTTGCACCTGATGCCAGTTCGTACTTGTGTATAACCTCCAACGTCCGTTCTATGTCTTCATTGTTGGTGACTATGACACCTACGTCATCTGCGTAGGCGTTACAGACAATTTTGTGATCGTTTATGCGTAGTCCTTGTAGTTGCTGGTACAGTGTTGCGAGTAAAGGCTCGATAGCAATGGCGAACAAAGCCGTGGACATGGGACATCCTTGCCTCACTGAACTCTTGAAGTGAATACTCCTGGTGAACTGGCCATTCACCATAATTTTGGATGTGTTGTGTTTTAAAATCCTGGCGATGAGGTTTACAAAGCGGTGTGGAAAGCCCATTCTGGACATCGTTTGGAGGAGGTAATCATGATTGACCTTGTCAAACGCCTTTTGAAAATCTAGAGTCATTAGTGCGCAATTAATATTGAGAACATCCGCCGTTGATATTATGTCGCGATATCCGCACACTGTTTGTAAAATTGACCTGTCCTTGCCAACACTAGTCTGGTACGGACCAGTTACCTCATTCATTATCAGTTTGAGCCGTCGGGCTAAAATGCGGGTCATTATCTTATAATCACTGTTAAGCAGTGTTATTGGTCTTAAATTCTCAATTTGCGCAGAACGTGGATTTTTCGGGATAAGTGCAACGAATCCGGCAAGAAAATCCTCTGGGATGTCACTGTCGGAATTCATTAGTTCTTTGTAAATGAGTAGTAGTTTGGGTTTCAGCTGCCTTTAGAAAATCTGGTAGAACTCGGCCGGCAGGCCATCGGGTCCCGGTGATTTGTTTTTGGGTCTGTGTAGGACGGCAGCGTCCAAGTCGTCTTCGTCGATCTCAGCGACCAGGCTGTCAGACGCCTCAGTGCTAAGCCGTGCTCGCAGGTGTCGGAACAAATCTCCCTGCGCCTCAGCGCTAACCGCACCGCCGGACATGAGACTTGTGAAATATTCATGAATTTCAGTTTTAATTTCATTTTGTTTAGTAAGACTGGTTCCATCTGGTCTTTTGATTTCAGTGATTATTTTTTGTTGACCTCTCTTCTGTTCCCGGATAACGTGGAAGATGGACGATTCTTCACCTTTGAGAGCATTCTGTATACGTGCCCTTACTTGATAGCCGTTTAATTGCTTTCGCTTCAGAGACAAAATTTTGGATTTAATTCTCTTTATTTGGATATAATTGTCAATGACTGATCCGTCAAGCGTGTATAATTCCCGCAAACATTGAAAATAAAATTCAGATGTCCTCTTGTACCAATAAGCTTTCTCCCTGGAGTAGTTAATCAGCATTCTCCTCAGTTGAGGTTTGGCACAGGACATCCACCAGCTAAGAGCGGAATTGTACGACGGGAGACGTCGTTCGCATGCCTCCCATGTTTCGTGGAATCTTTCACGACATCCCGCATCGTGCAGGTGGGTGACGTTTAATTTCCAATACCCTCGTGCACGGTAGGTCCCTTGTCGTTTCATGTTGATTGTACTTATATAAGCAGCGTGGTCGGTGAAGCTGGTTGGCCATATTTCGGCGTGCAAAATACGGTCGTGCATAGTATTCGATACGTACATCCGATCTAATCTACTCGCTGAAGTTCGCGTAATGAATGTGAAGCCTGGTGCATCACCGTGTGTGTATTCCCACGTATCAGTCAGGTGAAGTTCTTTAACAAGATAGTCTAATTCAGGAGAGGTGTTGAAATTAGGGACCTGGTCCTTTGGGCTCAGGACACAGTTAAAGTCACCCGCTAGAATAATGCAGTCTTGACGGGGTCCAAACAGAGGTAAGATTTCATGTTTGTAAAACACCGCTCTATTGCGTCGATTTGTGCTTCCTGACGGGGCATACACGTTAATTAGCCTAACGTTATGAAAGGTACAAGCTATTCCTCTACCATTGGTCAGTTTTTCGATGCTGTGGACAATTATGCCCTCTTTCGCTAAAATTGCAGTCCCCAAAGCGATGCCGTTACCGGCATTGCTGTGAGCGTTATACCCATGTATATTGTCTAAGGCAATGTCAGTCACTTCTTGGAGCATAGCAATGTCTACATCTGCAGCATATAAAAAGTCTTTTAAACATTCCAACTTAACTGAACTTCGTATACTAGTTATGTTTAAGGTAGCAATTCGATAGGCCTGAAAAGTGTTCATAATTGAGTAAATAACCGGTATCGGGAAAAGACGTCACTATCAAACATTTCAGTACGTGTCAGTTTCGTAGCCGCTGGCCTTGTCATGATCAGTGGTATTTGGCGATGCTTCACCTTGAACGATGCCTGGTTCATTCATATCGACATCTTCCATTGGATCCTGTGGACGGAAATCTTGTATTATTATCCACAGCAGTCGTTTGCGGTTCCCCATCACTACCGCGTTGACTGGCTTCCGATAGGATCTCGGCTTTGGTGGCAGTTGGTACAAGGGCTGGTAAGGAAGCGGTGAAGTGGTTTCCCGCGTTGTCAGGTAACGTACTAGCGATTTGTCTGGCTTTTTCTCGCAGTTTGGGGGCAGTTTCTGCTGCACCTTCATGTGCAATCCTTCGCTTTTTATGAGTCCGAGAGGTACGTTTTTTCTTTGGGGATGTCATAGCTTCTACAGAACTTGTCAGTTCAGTTTCCGTAGTTGTGTCATCAGTAGGTGTGTCCTCGACGTTGGTGCTGTTCTGTTCCCGTGGTGGTTGTGTCGGCAAATCGGTTAACTGCGATGTAGCAGATACAACCGCCACAGTGTCTGGGATTTCCATCGGAACCTCTTTGTCAACCTGGGGTGTACGTGGTTGTGCCGACAAATCAGTGGACTGTGATGTAGCAGAGACAACTTCGGCAATTTCAGGGCTTGGCATCGGGACGTCTTTGTCAATGACGGTGGGTGAGTGGTTCAGTTCCGTGGCGAGTGTGACGAGCTGTCTGCCGCTGGCAGCGGACGCATACGTCACAGGCAGCGACGTCATCACGGCTGGCCTGGCGGGCTCGCCGGCCGGCAGCTGAGCCACGCGCCGCTGCAGGCACTCGGCGCGCACGTGTCCCTGTTTACCGCAAGCGGCGCAGGTGCGGGGCTGCCCGTCGTATGACACTATGGCGCGGTACCCGCAAACATTTATGTACGATGGAATGTGCTTGTGAAGGTCGACCTTAAGTTGACGGATACCATTCAGTACGGGAAATTTATGAGAGGTCGACCATTTCTCAGCTACATTGCTAAGTACTTTCCCGTATATAGACACCACTGCATTTATTTCCTCGGCCGAAACCTCGAAAGGCAGTTCGAATATTCGTACGGTCCTAATTCGAGATCCTGCATGGGTAACTTCAACATCGCCAATGTGTCCATCGCGATGTTTGAACTTTAAAGTTCCTCCACATGACTGAACTAACTTTTCACATAGTTCCGCACTTTTCAACTTTACAAAAACGTCACTGTTTACGATAGACATATAGATCCCTATAATGTCGTCAAAATTCAACTTCACTGTTTCTTCAAGGAACGTTTCAAATTCAAAAGAATTCGGTCTCGGACGGCTACGATCCAACGTGAACTTCAACGTATCAATACGAAACGGCTCAGACATCACGGACTCATCTTTCAGAGACTTCAATCCACGAATAAGTTACAGCTACAAGCTGCAATAGCGAAACACTCACCAAGCGAAAGCGCAATCGGCCGCGGCGCTCAGCACCGAACCGCTCACGACCACTGCCGCCGGCGAACTGACCGCTCAGCTAACACAGCATTACATACAAATACACTCTGCCCAACCTACATACTTTAATACTGCCTCAGTGTTCCCTGTTAAATACGTATCAGTAACAAACATGAATGGGAACAATCCCGCCTCAGCCGGGACGGAGGTTCGAAGAATGAATGTTTGTTCTAAAGTTTGTAAATCTATTGGACCAAACTGCTACGGTCATTAGTCCCTATACTTACAAACTACTTAAACTAAGTTACACTAAGGAGAACACAACCATGCCCGAAGGAGGACTCGAACCTCCGGCGGGAACGGCCACCCTGTCCGCAGCATGACGCATTAGACCACGCGGCCACTTCGCGTAGCAGAATTGTTAGAGGTTGTTATTTCATCTAGGGAAAAATATATAGCAGAAAAATACCTTATCATAAAGAAATAAAAAATTACAATATATCAAGAATCATAAATTCATTCATGACAACTGAGGTTGGTTCTCTTATTTCCAAATGCGCCCACAAAAATATGATTCTTTTTTGTCGTAATTGAATTCCTTTGAGAAGGTCCTTCAGAACGGTCGAAGAGTATAAGAAATTTTAGAAATAAAAATCGCATTGACATTTTACAACATTTACTTACGATGATCGCATATTTGAACAAGATTTGCATAAAAGTTAAGAACGCAGGCAATATTTTCATTGCATGCTATTATTAACAATACAAGCGCATCAATCAGTTTTACTAAGAAATTCATCAGTGGAATAGGAGTTACACACGAATAGAGCTTTTATCAGTCAAAGCATTTTATTGACAATGTGTAATTTTGAATAGTGGATACCTTTCTAGAACAAAGCGACTTAAAAACTTTGTGAAAGTTATTTATAATATTAAATCCATGCACTGAGCTGTTAGTCCGCAGCCCCTGCAGTACGTTAGTGAGTTCAAAAAAAATCATTGTTATTGTACGTTTCTGTGCTCGGAATACTTTATCTCGGTTTGTGAGTTACTCAAGAAAAATTGCCGTATGATATTATGGAATGAAAGGAAACATATTACGATTACATATTACGATACATATTACATCATCTATGTCTGACAAAATTCGCATGGAAAATAGAAATTTGTTTAGATGCTTCGGCAGTTCTGTGGTATTCCCCTCATTGTTAAATATACTATAAAGGTGTAATCCTTAGAAAGCTCTGTAAACTTTTCCTATTTGCTTGTTGTCCTACTTTAGGCATGTTATCAGATATTGTAGTTTAGTAGGTACAACAACTAACACAATTTTACAAGTTATATCATGTAGTGCACCACCCCTCAAGAGATTAAAACCACAGGTGTCCACGTAGTAGATAAAGTCGGAGGCAAAACAAATACCGCAAATGGCTCTTACTGCTGTACGAAATAGGATCGAAATAACTGCAGATGCAGAGTTAAAACATCTGCTGTAGGCTTATGATCGTCATTTGGCACGACCTCTTTTTCCTTCTTTTTCGTAATAAACTGTTTTGAATCTATCTTAGGTACCGTATTGCCTATGTCGTTGCGATTTGCGATTCTGCAGTTTGTGTATGATCTCAAACGCATCAAAGTTACACAGCAGTTAATACACATAAATGTCTAGGGGAAATTCTATTCGATCGACATGCGGATATTGGATGCGATTACCTAAGCATATATAATGATATGGCTACAGGAATAGCATCAAGGTAATGAAATACACTAACTGCTAATCGTAGATGAACGAGTTCCCGTCACGTATGGATTCCCGGAACAAAAATATCGCCAACAAAGAGAAAGAAGGAGAGTGGGGAGGGAGAGAGAGAGAGAGAGGAGAGAGAGAGAGAGAGAGAACCCCGTTTCATACGTGAGAGCAGTTTTGCCTTAATTGCGATGGAAAGAGCCCTCCAGATCGTTCAACCCAATTAGCGTGGAGTAGGGCGAGATAGCAGATTCGGTCTATTAGATACGTCGTTGGAATGACGCTGTTTGGTCGCCGCTTATGTGGTTAGCGGTCCGCCGCGTGTATTACTTGCACAATTAAAAGCTTAGCGTAATAACTGCACAGTAGAGAACGGGGGCTACAAAGCATACCGCATTTAACTCAGCTGATTACAGCAAAAAAAGGTTGATACACAATTAATACCTGTTCAAAATTATCAGAAACAGTATGAGAAACATTATTATAAACTAGAATACGTTGGATCTATGTTCCACAATAATATTTATTTATAGTTCGTTATGAACCGGATTATGTCTGTCTAGGACATTGTCACATAACTTAATAACAAACACGTACTGCAGTGAACAATACAGAAAACAGACTCCTTTAAATACCTACGAGAGTGGATTACATACAATAGAAAAGAAAAGACAGGTATGGAAACTAGAGTGCAGAAAATGGAAAGAGCGTTTCGTAAGGGCCAAAAACGTTTATAACAAAAAATCCTTGTCCTGGAACACGAAATTAAGACACTATCAAACAGTGGCCAGACCGGAAGCTGTGTATGTGACAGAAGCACTTAAACTAACAAGAAATGGTGATTATGAGAAACTAAATAAGGTCGAAAGAAGAATTTTAAGGAAATTACTGGGAGCTAAAAGAGACGATAATACTGAATACAGGTTAACTGAAAAACTAACTGACGTAATGAAGACGATAAGACTAGAGTTTTTCGGACATATATTCAGACTGGATAACAAGAGACTAACCAAGTGGATATTCACATTACTCAATAGATATAAATCCAAGCCCAGGTGATTCCTAGAGACTGAAAAGGACGTGTAAAACACTGGAATTACAATAGACACAATAGAAAACAGAACACATTTCAGAAAGACTCTTCAAAAGGCAGAATTTCAGGAGAGAAAGAAAACAACTAGACGAAAGTGGACTCAAGAAAAAGAAAACAACACTCTAAAAGAATGAAGCAAATTTGGAAACTAAGGAAATGTAATACAATGAAGAGTAGCCAAATTTGATTCATCGTATCCTCCAAATGGTTTATCGAAAGAAGAATAAGAAGAAAAACATATTGCACTCGACGAAGTGAGAATTCATAGTTACACAATGGCGCATATTGAAACCTCCTACTGTTGTGTGCAGTACGTATTTAAATTTACCTGGCGATGATCTCAGAAACCGGTTCATTGCGAAATTCAAAATAAATGAGTTATATCTTTTTGTACGAATCCATTTACTTGTTCACAAATTAGTTAACAATGTACGTAGTGTTGCAACGCTTCGAACCAGTTCAACAGCCACTTTTACAGTGTAATATTCTTACTTCAAAATCATCTTTCATGGAAACGATCCTAGAGGTTCTGAATGTCTCAAAGTCAGGACACTATGGGATGTTTAATTCTTTGTCTTAATCCGTGTAATTGCGGGTTCCCAGGCTTTGCTAAGAAAATAGCCGTTGTCTCGATTCAGTTTTGGCTTCCTTAAACTGATCTCTATAGCCTCTTTGATGATGCAGTCCCAGTATTTAGAAGTTTGTGTTAGCACCTTGGTCTGGTATAATCCATACCGTGCAGGTTCGACAGGCAACGCTCGGCGATTGCCGACATATTTGGCTGTCGTAATCTAGTGTGCCTTTGGTGTTCGCGGTACTTTTCTTCAATGGTGCGAATAGTCTGTCCTACGTAGTCCTCGCCGCATTGACAAGGTATCTTGTAAACCCCAGATTTACGAAGACCAAGGTTGTCCTTGACACTGCCAAGAAGAGCTCTGGTTTTTACCGGAGGGCAGAAGATGGTTTTAACTTGGTATCTGCGTAAAGTCAATCCGATTTTTTCGGATAATGCCCCTCAAAACGGAATGAAAGCCATGGCAGTAGTTTCCTCAGGTTCATCATCAGTTTCCGTTCGTTGTGCTGTAGGACGTAGAGCTTTCCGGATTTACCCTTCCGTGTAACCGTTCTTCAGAAACACCGACTTCAGATGGTCCAATTCCTGTTGGAGACTGTCCTTGTCAGATAGGGTGCGAGCTCTGTGAACCAGAGCTTTTAGCACACCATCCTTCTATGCAGGGTATGAGTCTTCTTCCTATACACGTAACAAAATAATTTTTTGTAGATGTGACATTTCATGGCTGCGTTTGTTGCTATAAGTACACTTTTCCTGATAAGTAAAAGAGAGCCTTCGATGAATTTTTCACAACATACAAAACCATACGTACAGGCTTCTGAAACTCTAGAATTTATTCAATTTATTAAGAAATGAATGATCTGTGACATTTTAAAATTTACGTTTAGGAAAAACACAGTTTTTAACAGATATCGAAAATTCCAAAGTTTCGTACCCCTGTAAATACCATTTCTGTGCTGGACAAAATTCATCGAAGAACCTGCCATAATTATGAAGAAAAATATACCTACAGCAACTAATAGTAAGTGAAAAAATCGGAATGGCTTGTTTTACTGTCCACTTTTGGTTTTGCCGTGGTTTTACTATTATTTGCAAACATTTAGGACAAAAATAATAAGAATACAAATACTAAAAAAAAATTATGGACTATAAGATTACGACTCTACTACTGTGATAATAGCGATGCACTCAACACGCAATATTTTCTCTCTGACGGTATTTTAACAAACGGCCAAAATTATTTGATATTTGAGTTTAGATTTGATAAACTTACACTGTTTTTTTGAATGTTTAACTCTTTAAACAATTATTTCAATGTCTCTCTCATATTTTCATTATTTTTTTCCGTTAAAACAATGTCTTGCCCTGGTAGTTTATCTACTTTTCCAGGTTTATTTTCTTTGCCTGTACTACATAACATGTATTGTCAGAGTCGAATCGCCATTACTTTTGCAAATATACATGAAACGACGCGAGTTATGAAAATAACATACCGGAGCAAAGTTGTTGAGAATTTTCTCCTCTACAAATACGTTTATTCAGTTTTCGTCTCAGATGGATTGTTAAGGCGTTGTTTGCAATTAGATTTCCTGCTGTCAAAAGGCCATCAGAAATGACCTATTTTTACTGCTATTAACCTATTTTTTGTTTGAAATATTTGAGAAAGGGATATTCTGGTCGCTGGCGGCCAGAAATTACGTCTGTAAAATTCGGTGCCGTGCGGCTGAACGCCTCTACGTAAAACGTGGGAACACGTTACAGGCAGACAGTGCCAAATCGTCGTTACTTTTACAAATAACTCTGAAATGATCCGGGATATAAAACAATATAAGAGAAAAAAGTTGTAGTAGAGAATTTTCTCAGTTGTGTTATCGTCTTCAGTCCGCAGACTGGTTTGATGCAGATCTCTACCAAAACGCAATGTTTTTATTTCTTCACCCTGAACTTTAATCCCTATTCCATATTGGCCCACTTTAGGTTACGGTAGTAACACTAAAAGTAGGCCTTTACGATCGTCTTTTGACAGCTCAAAATTTAAACGAAAATAACGGCTTAAGTATTTATCTGACACGAAAATTGAAAAACCGAATTTGTAGAGGAGAAAATTCTCTACAACTTAGCTCCCTTATGTTTTTTTCATATCTCGTATCGTTTGAGACATATTTGCAAGAAATACCGGAGATTTGACACCCTCCATTGAATTAATGAAAACCGTTTGGAGATGTCACGTGACATTCCTCGCCCAGAACTCTCTCTGGCACACGCCATCTTGCGTTGCGTATTTGATGATTTTCTTATTATAACTTACACGTTGTCAATTCAAAGCAATGGCGCACTGAATAATTAACAAAAACACATCGTTTTTCGTACGATAAATGATAATCTAGTGTCTACAAATGTCATATTACCATCAGTTAAAAACGGCAATCAATAGTATGAGATTAAAAGACTCATCTTTTGATTGATAGCCATAGCGACGCTAAAGGTCGGTGGTTCGGAATCTGAGACTACCCAATTTTTTTTCCCTAAAAGGGTTACAGACACTCTTATAAATTAATTTTTTATTATTTAGATTATTATTTTGGTCCAAAATGTTTGCAAAAACTTATAAAACTAAAAATGTAAAGTGGGCCTTAAAACACGTCAGTGCGAAATTTCCCTTGCTGTCCTTCACCGCCTGCTCGAGGTAAAAGTTGAATAACATCGGAGAAAGGCTACAACCCTGTCTTACACCCTTCCCAACTAATGCTTCCCTTTCATGCCCTTCGAGCCTAATAATTGCTGTCTGGTTTTTGACGAGTTTAATATAACTCTTCGCTCCCAATATTTTATTCCTACTACCGTCAGAATCTGAAAAAGGGTATTCCAGACATCATTGTCAAAAGCTTTCTTCAGATCCACAAATGTTAAAACGTATATTTCCCTTTCCTTAATCTATTTTCTAACATAAGTCGTAACGTAAGTATTGCCTCACGTGTACCTACATTTCTTCTCGATCCAAATTGATCTTCCCTAAGGTCGGATTCCACCTGTTTTTCTATTCGTCTGTAAATAATTGGTGTTAGTATTTTGTAACCATGACTTATTAAACTGTTAGTTCTGTAATTTTCACATTTGTCTGCTCTTGCTTTGATCGGAATTTGTGTGACATTACAGGTACAGGGGGATGCTGGTTGTTTCCACGTGAAAGGCGGGTTTTGCCAGGCTGTTGGGTTCCCCAGCCGGCCGGCTAACAGTTTGGACCTAGTGAATAGAATACAGGTAGTTAGGATTTTCCTAATCTGCTCGGAAACAGGAAACGACGCTCTTGAATGAGCGAGGGCGGCTCTCCAAAATTCAAATGTTTGTAGAGATTATGGGACACAACTATGGGGTCATCAGTCCCTAAACGTACAAACTACTTACGAACTACCTTGTACTAAAGACGGCACAAAAATCAATGCCCGAGAGGGGAACGGGGAACGACGGGGAACGACCTCGCGCATCGTAGCATAGCGCCTCAGTGCACTCGGCCGCTCCTCCGCGGCCGGCTTTACCACATTGCAACTGAAATACAATGTAGCCACACAAATTATCCTAAAAAATCATATAAAATCAGGGAATGATCATACGGCAAATATAATTATATGAATGGATTCAGGAGACCTGTGAGAAGTAAACGCCGTAATTACAATTTCAATAACACAGATAAAAAACCGACAAATTTCAGTAGTATAATAATAATATTATAAGACTTATATTTACAATTCTTGATACTTAGTGTTTATCAGTAACAGTTTAAGAAGCAAATGGACAGCATTGCACCACGCTACCTAGCTTAAAAGATGCACCATGTTATTTCCGTGTTCTTTCAATAAACTTTGTTTTATTCTCTTGTTCTGCTTTTCGTTGAGGTAGTAATATTCTTGTGTCAGAACATAGATTCCACCACAGAAACACAAACCATGAACCCAGCAATGCGCATTACAAACATTATATATATTATGTTTAATATTATTCTTAGTAATGTTCGTTTTAAGTTGTAGAATGCCACTTATATATTTCATGGCCGACTAAAATAGTAGATATGCAGCAGATAATTTATATATAAACAATTATATGTATTTGTGAAACAGAACTGAATATCTTTGCATAAAAAGCCATGATAAATTAAATATGAAGTGTGTAACTATATTTCGACGGCGGCAGTATATTTAAACAGTGAGACGCCACTGTCAATAGCTAGCTGAGCAAAGAGCTTCAGTCTGAACCGTTTATAGTATTGTTAAATATATATTTGTTTGTTGAATGTAAACAACATTTGTAGAGAGGTGGTCAAAGCATTTAATTCTGTGATATTCAAATGTATAATATTTTGGAAGGGAAATTGTATTTCAAAGATGAGGCGTTAGGATGCGCGGAAGGATACAATTGTGGGAGGAGGGCGAACATGCTTTCAACCGCTTGGGAAGTGAATCGTAACTTGAACGTGGTGGTGGAAGGTTGTGACGCTGGGCGGTCTGTTCAAATGTCTGTAAATCTATCGGACCAAACTGCGTGGTCATCAGTCCGTAGCTTACAAACTACTTAAACCTAGGTAAACTAACCTAAGGACAACACACACACAGCCATGCCCCAGGGAGGACTCGAATCTCCTCGGCGAGCAACCGCGCGCTCCGCAGCGAGACGCTTTAGACCGCTCGGCTACTCCACCGCGGCTGGGCGGTCTGAAGCCGCATTACGAACTTGTGATTTGAAGAGATAGACATGTGTGGACTTTGAAAATTTACGGGACTGTGACTGCAGAATTTAGTCTCTGCTTGAAAAGTGATAAACTATTCTCGGTAGTAGGACTGTGGAACTGTGATAAGTCAGCTAGTCAGCAGTGTACTAGTGTGATGACAAACTATGTTTTATAACAAATACTGTAATCAATCGCGGATTATTTTTGAACTGCAATGTTCCTAGGACTACACTAATTTACGAGTGATAATTTGGAACTTTTACTCTCGAGCGCGTGTGATACTTATTGTGCCTCTCATAAACAATAGGAGAAATATTCAGTTATTTACCGATGTATAAAATAGGATCACCTCCGCATTTCGTATCAAATAAGAGTAATAAACTCCATTTATAAAGAATTACTTCGTGAGTGAATCACCTTTTCATGTTTGTTAATATATTTTCACGTCATCATATGCAGATTGATAGACTGGCTAAAGTACAAAGTAATTATTGATCTTGTTTAAATAGATTGTGTAGCCGTTTAGGGCATAGAAGCTGACATATATAACTCACCCCTTTGAACAGAGACAACGAGCCATAAACTTTTACTTCCCTGGGTTATGTATCGCCCAATTCTTATTGGTAAGTACCGATAGGAAGATCGCAACTATGTTCTTTTTTAAGTCTGTGAATCCTGAATCCTTCCTGGTCATGCTGACAAAGTTTTATGAATTTATTTGTAAAAATTTAGACAGTGGAAATTAAAATATGCGCTTCTGCTCCAAGTTGGTCAATTTGACAGTCTATCCCTCTTAAGAGCACTATTGTGTTAAGCGAGCGCTAACTAACAGTTGTCTTAAAGAGTTTCAAGTGATCCGTCCGCTGCCACACTCTATGGACGAGCTTTCTGCTTCGATCGCCATCTCTAGCAAGCACGGGGGCTGTCCCCACTGGGAGAACGCAGCGAGCGAAGACAGGGGAGGATGTTCCCCTCATTGGCAGTAAAAGCTAACTGCCGCTGCCTCGCCCTCCTCTCCGCTGGTAATGAAGTCACCTGGGATAAGTCGCCCTCAGCAACGGAGGAGCTCCCAGCACTGCTGAAGCCATCAGCAGGGGCGCAAGTAGGCGAGCACCAAGCGGACACTGTAGTGCCTAGATTCCATGCGAGGGCTGTGCCGGAGCGAATGAAGCAGTCTAAAGAATAGCAGGTGTGTGACCTATTCAGTAACTAGCTTCCAGGCGCTTCCATCGATATTTAGCCTCTGGTCAACGAGTATTAATCGGGAATTTCTGGTATTTCGAAGAAGATACTTATGACGTATTAAGATTTTGAAATCTTACCTACATATTGTGCTGCGATTAGTTAACAAGCACCTTTAAACAATACAATTTTGAGGGTACAAGCAAGGACTGGGCATCAGAAAGAATGGACGGACTTTTAACAATTTTATTGGACCAAAACATTTCATCTTAATAGAGAACATTTCATTAGACCATATATGAGTTCACCCGTTACATACTACTATATACATACAGGGTGTTACAAAAAGACACGGCCAAACTTTCAGGAAACATTCCTCACATACAAATAAGAAAAATATGTTATGTGGACATGTGTCCGGAAACGCTTAATTTCCATGTTAGAGCTCATTTTCAAAAGTTCAAATAGCTTATGGGACTTAACTATGGGGTCATCAGTCCCTAAACTTACAAACTACTTAAAAACTAGCTAATCCTAAGGACGGCACAAATATCCATGCCCGAGGAGGGATTCGAACCCCCGACCGTAGTGGCCGTGCAGAACGTGACTGGAGCGCCTCAGTCCCCTCAGCCATCGCGGCCGGCAGAGCTCTTTTTATTTCTCTTTAAATGTAAATTGAAATAATTCGAGCAGACAATTGTCGAAATACCCAGTTATTTCGTTAGTATGTACTGTATTTCCTCGATTCATCACCAGTTGGCTCAATTGAAGGAAGGTAATCTTGACTTCAGTGCTTGTGTTGACATGCGACTCATTGCTCTACAGTACTAGCATGAGGCACATCAGTACGTAGCATCAACTGGTTGGTGTTCATCACGAACGTGGTTTTGCAGTCAGTGCAATGTTTACAACTGCGGAGTTGGCAGATGACCATTTGATGTATGGAACATTTGGACAGGAATTGTTGGTGATGTCTCGATTGGGCCTCATGTTCTTCCAATTACGCTCACTGGAGCACGTTATCATGATTTCATACGGGATACTCTACCTGTGCTGCTAGAACATGTGCCTTTTAAAGTACGACACAACATGTGGTTCATGCACGATGGAGCTCCTGCACCAATTCCATGGCTTCCACGCTGTCCTGACCTCAACCCTCTTGACTTTCATTTTTGGGGGCATTTGAAAGCTCTTGTCTAGGCAACCCCGGTATCAAATGTAGAGACTCTTCTCGCCCGTATTGTGGACGCGCCATTCTCCAGGGCTGCATTACCGCATCAGGGATTACATGCGCCGGAGGGTGGATGTATGTATCCTCGCTAACGGAGGACATTTTGAACATTTCCTGTAACAAAGTGTTTGAAATCATGCTGGTACGTTCTGTTGCTGTGTGTTTCCATTCCATGATTAATGTGATTTGAAGAGAAGTAACAAATGAGCTCTAACATGGAAATTAAGCGTTTCCGGACACATGTCCACATAACAGATTTTCTTTCTTTGTGTGTTAAGAACGTTTCCGGCTGGCTGTACCTTTATATGAATTTTTCAGTGGCTGCATGAAATATGACAGAAGAAAGGAAGGAAACCTTGGGTTTAAAGTCCCTCGACAGCGTGATCAATAGAGACGGAGCTACTGCTCGAATTGTCGGGGGGAATGATGCGGGAGGAAATCGGCCGTGTCCTTTGAAAGCAACCATCCCGACATTTGCCTGGAGTGATTTAGGGAAATCACGGAAAACCTAAATCTGGATCTCCGGAGGTGGATTTGAACCACCATCCTCCCGCTTGCGAGTCCAGTGCCTTGCCACTGTGCCACCTCGCTCGGTCTGACAGAACATGGGCTGGTACATCCGCACAAAACTAATATAATTTGTCACGTAATAGTTTGAAAACACAAACACCAAATTGTGTTGCCTTAATATAAAATAATAATAATAGAAAAACACCAAAGAATGGAAACTTGGTCATAGCCCCAGAGTAAGTATTTCGTAGCTCACAGAACTTCTACCCTTGAGTCGTAAATTAATAAGCCACTCATAACGCTTACTACTGACATGAGATTCTGCCCAGCACTTATATACTACCGTAAATTAGTTCGACTAACACTATTTCCACCTTAAGGTTTTACTTAAACATGAACAGATAGTCCACCTTATTATAATCGACGCAAGCACACATCAATTAACGTAGTTTCTTGGTAACAGCACCTTTAACGAGAAGCAGAATGGTTCCACGTTATTTAATATGGCAATAAGCAACACCCTAAGATAAATTAGACAACGGGCCACCTTCACATACGCCGGCCTACCGTAAACATCTCCAGTCTACAGAAAGATTCATTGACTGAAAACAGTCTTTTGCTTTTAAGTATCCTTGTCACCATCGACAAACCGAAGAGACATGAATAACAGCCAGACCGACAATACCAATTAAACCACTAATATCTACATCTACACAGAGACTCTGCAAATCATATTTAAGTTCCTGACAGATGGTTCATTAACCACTTTCATAACCTTTCTTCAGTCTCCAATAGCGCGCGGGAAGAAAGAGCATCTAAATCGTTCCGTTTTCGATCTGATTTCTCTTATTGTATTGGGATCGTTAGGTTTCTCTATGTATAGGTTGGTGCTAGCAAAATATTTTCACATTCAGAACTAAAAGTCGGTGATTGAAATTTTGCAAATAGAACTCGTCGCAACAAATAACGTCGTTATTTTAATGATTGATAATAATAATAATAATTTCGAGTGAGTCATTGGGCTGGTGCAAGTCTTTCCATTGGACGCCACTTCGGCTACTTGCGTGTCCCTACCCTACCCCAGTTATCCAACCGGAGAAAGGAGACCTACAGCTTAACGTGATCCGAACCACGTGTCGTTTCTGGCGACTCCTCAGATAGTTGAAAGGTGAAGGAAACCACTTATTGTTTAGTACACAAACTGCAATCAACAGGGGCATCAAAAACGTGCTACTTAACTGACAATTCTCATTTCATTTTCAGCGCAAGTCAAAGGTTGTACGTAGCATCACTCACGTTCATGAGGCATCGAACACTTTTAACGCAGCTTTTCTTTTTAAAGCACACATGTTTTAACCTACCGTGTAACTGACAGCACCCACCTGCGACAGCGTGTACTATCACTCAAGTTAAACAATTCGCTTAGACCGCAGTTATCGAACGATCTCCATCCAAGACATCGGCTGTTAATTTCTCATACTCTCTATAGTAGACACCAAAGAACGAATATGATCGAAAAAGACAGAGAAGATGGAGGGCTATGCATTCTAAACCTGCCGTACGGCAGACAACCAAATGATGATACTGTAGCAGACGTATCACACCATGCCGTATAATCCGACCATGCACAAGGTATCAAAACGGAGTATCAGCTCGCCAAGAGACTGTAACACATCATATTGCGCACGCCCGACCACGAATGCCCACCCAGCGGCGTCCAAAACGTTCTCTCCGCCCGATGGCATCACCATGGCCAAAGTCATACAAATATGACACAAAGATAGCAATGTGCCGTTGCCGACACACCAATCAGTTTACAGAAAATGAGACTGCGCAACGCCGTTGTCTCCCGTCTGCCAATCGAAAACCACAGATCTTTCTATAATTCTATTTGAATAAAATATATTTAGAAATTAATTAACAAGAACATACGTTTCACTTTAAATAACCCATGCTGTTTATACATAACGCTTGCTTTTCCGTTACCATAAACTGACGACGTACGTCTCACACGCTGTTCCACAACAAGAACGTAATATTTCAGTCGAAATAGCAATTTTTATCTGACTGATTCTCACCACATTCACAGATATATGGCTAAACATCAAAATTTAATTTTCAATGTTAGACGGACGCATAGTGGTGGCCGCTGCAAATGCTTAAATGAATCTGTAACGATCTTATTTCCTCCTTCTACTGACTGGGCTGGTTTATATTGGTAGTAGGTAGGTGGTTTCTTGTGTTCATAAAACATTTAGGCGGCAGCCTGAGCAGCATACGTTAGGCTGTTTTCGGATAATGCTGTCATTTGTCTAGTGAAATCACCAGTTGTGCAAAACTAGAGGTCAATATTGTAAGAAAAATTCCAGTTGAACGGAAATAACAAAAAATGTAAGTCACCCATACGAGGAATACAAGAAATCAAGCAAATCTAAGGGTTCTAAATTCAATTAAATAAACGAACTGCAAAGAACACATGGGAAATGTTGTTGTGATGGCAAAACAATGGCTGCGGATCATCGTGTAACATGTCGCATACATAATCCATGTGTGTTATGGTCGTCAGTTCGAGGACTGGTATGATGCAGCTCTTGCCCCTTCTCAGTCCTCAGCAAGCGTGTTCATCTCCTCATAAAAACGGCAACTTACAACCTTTTCAATCTGCTTCCTGTATTCGTCTCTCGGCCTCCCTCTGCGATTTTTACCCCACACAAGTAGTAATAGATTCGAATAAATACCGCAATCTAACGTTTTCTGAATTTTTGGCATTACTACCATATTTTATGTCCGACAAATTTGATTCGTCTTAAAAACGGAGAACACGTTACGGAACAGACAGACATACATTCCAATACTGCCGTTATTTTTGCAAATATCTCCGAAATGATACGAGATATGAAAAAAAAAAAAAAAAAAACAGAGCAAACTAGTAGAGAATTTTCTTGTCTACAAATTCGGTTATTCAATTTTCGTGTCAGGTGAATGGTTAAGCCTTTATTTTTATTTAAATTTCGAGCTGTCGTCTTCCATATTTTTTGTATATTTCTGTAAAGTTATAATTTATTTAATCTCGCTAGATTATCAATTTGTTAAAAATTGAACCTCACTCTTTTCAAGGCTTGAGGAATAGCATTTTTATTTCACATGTTAAAATTAGTTAATATTGCTAAATTTTTCTTATTTTGTTATGTTAATAATTTTTTATGATATTAATTAATGTGACATAAGTACGGCTTCTCCGCTATGCCACTGTCCCTGTGAGAATGTGCAGTTGTACTTTTAAGTGTGAGCTAGAATCTATGGCTGTTTGAATGTGGGGAGTGATAGCTCGCTTTGCATCGTTCTCTCTGGCCCAGAGTCGATAGCTGCTCAGGTTACCAAAGAGATTTCTACACCCTTTAGTTGCGAGCTGGTTAGCGAGCCTTCCCTCCAGCGCGAGTGTCGCTGTCCATCCCCACCACCGCTGTTTTCATGGATTTTCCGGCTTCTGGTGGCTTCCCGCGTCCTGTAGCAGTTTCCCGCCTCATGACCGCTGGATCTTCATTCTGCTCTGGTCGTCTGCTCTTGATTTTGGAGATGGTAGCGTTTCATTGACTAGCACGTATAACTTAGATTCGTGAATCACTTTTTTGGAATATTTTCTCCGATCGTGTGCGGAAATGTGTTCTCGTTTTTCAATTCAGTGATTTCCAATAGATAAACGCGGTGTGTGTGATTCTAGATGCAGTTTGATAACGGCCTGATATGTTAGAACCTTTTGTGATCATGTGGCAGTGTATGAACTCTGTGTAAATACTTTCTAGCTTTGTGGGGCCCGATTTCTAATAGGTGATATGTTCATTTTCTACAGTGCATGTAAAAATCTTCTCATCGTTTTCTTCCGTGAGTGATGTGTGTTCCACGTGGTTGGTTCATAAAACAAAGCCTTCAGCTTCCACTCTTGTTTGTTCCATGTCCATCAGGCAAGTAACTATGCGGGTAACCTTCTGATTTCCACTAATATTTCGCGAACGTTTCTACCCGCCTATTTTAATTTTGCTGTCTCTTCTCCGACTGGTAGTACATCCTCTGTCTTTGCCAGTAATTCTCTCTAAGCTTTGTACAACCTCCTTCAGTAGCTTCCTTATGTAATTCTAAACATTTCTATGGGTTGCATGCTGTAATTCTTAATTTTATTTTTCCGACTTTGTAATTATTTCACTTTTCCGAGTTTTGGAGACTGGACTTCATCCATCTCTGTAATCGGTCCCTATAGAGAGTAGCTGCATTTCTTTCGCTTATTCGTGTAATTCTGAACATTTCTATGGGTTGCACGTCGTAATTCTTATTTTATTTTTCCGACTTTGTAATTATTTCATTTTTGTGGTTTTTCTCAGACTGGAGTTTATTTGTCTCTGCAATCGCCCCCTATCGCGTCTAGCTGTATTTCATTCGCTTCCTTATATAATTCTAAGCATTTATATGGGTTGCTTGCTGTAGTTAGTTTTATTTATTTTTCGGAAACAGAATTTATTCAATTTTATCGGTTTTCGGAACCGCGTGGGTCCGAGTATCAACTTCCAGGGTTTGAAGCTAGTCGCCAGAGTTCACGCCACTTCTCATATAAAACCAGGACCTAGATCGATTGCTGACAGTCTGAAAGTTAGAAGTTCACCGTGATTTTGTATAATGAATCCAACTTTCAACCACTTCTCCTTCAGTGGAGTGCGTTCAGGTAACGTAGCCGTGTGTCGCCGTTACCGTGTTCGCTCGCGGTCCAATTCAGATGTAATTTAACTTCGCTATACACACGCACCATCTCAAAACAGGCACGACAGACCAGAGCCAGCTTCAAAGTGTTTTTGTATATTGTGTTTTGTGCTACATCCGACTTGCTGAATTTCGCCTACGATAGCGTCGCCTGCTTCCGCTTCGTCTCAGCACGCTGAGTTTGGTGAGTTTCGCTGTGACATTGCGTGCATGTGAGCGAATGAGTATTGTTTGTAAATCCTTTCCCCCAGTAACGTTAAATCATGTATAATATAGGCTGGGCATCGTCCGCTTTAATCCATGTATTAAATGCATTTTTATTATATTAACAAAATTGGTTACCCATTTTGCTTGTTTTCTAACTGAATAAACAAGTTTTAGTTCAGCGTAATCCGTTAGTTGCCTATAAATTGTAGTTTTAGAGCACCTTCTCTCTTTTATATAATATTGTTCTTCACAAGTGCTGAGAACAAGCATGATTTCTCGTATCTGTTATTGTACAGAAATATGAGCGTAAGTTAGATACTGTTGTAACACTAACACATAATGATGATAATAAGGATGATACCACTCCCATGAACCATAGACATTGCCGAGGTGGGGTGGCTTGCGTGCCTCAACGATACAGATAGCCGTACCGTAGGTGCAACCACAGCGGAGGGGTATCTGTGGAGAGGCCAGACAAACGTGTGGTTCCTGAAGAGGGGCAGCAGCCTTTTCAGTAGTTACAGGGGCAACAGTCTGGATGATTGACTGAGCTGGCCTTGTAACATCAGCTAATGTGGCTTTGCCACACAGCTACTGCGAACGGCTGAAAGCGAGGGGAAACTACAGCCGTTATTTTTCCCGAGGACATGCAGCTCTACTGTATGAACATATGATGATGGCATCCTCTCGGGTAAAATATTCCGGAGGTAGAATAGTCCCCCATTCGGATCTCCGGGCGGGGACTATTCAGGAGGATGTGATCATCAGGAAAAACAATACTGGCACTCTACGGGTCGGAGCGTGGAATGTTAGATCCCTTAATAGAGTAGGAAAATTAGAAAATTTAAAAAGGGAAATGGATAGGTTGAAGTTAGATATAGTGGGGATTAGTGAAGTTCGGTGGCAGGATGAACAGGATTTCTGGTCAGGTGAGTACAGGATTATAAATACAAAATCAGTTGGGGGTATCACAGGAGTAGGATTAATAATGAATAAGAAAATAGGAATGCGGGTAAACTACTATGACCAGCACAGCGATCGCATTTTCATTGTCAAGATAGATACGAAGCCAACACCGACAACAGTAGTACAGGTTTATATGCCAACTAGCTCTGCCAATGATGAGGAGATAGAAGAAATATATGAGGAGCTAAAGGAAATTATTCAGACAATTAAGGGAGAGGAAAACTTAATTGTTATGGGAGACTGGAATTCGGTAGTAGGACAAGGAAGGGAAGGGAAGATAGTGGGTGAATATGGTCTGGGCAAAAGGAATGAAAGAGGAAGCCGCCTGGTAGAATTTTGCACGGAACATAATTTAGTTATAACAAACACCTGGTTTAAGAATCACAAAAGAAGGTTGTATACGTGAAAGAGACCAGGAGACACCGGGAGATACCAGATTTTATAATGGTAAGACATAGATTTCGGAACCAGGTTTTGAAGTGTAGGACATACCCAGGGGCAGACATAGACTCTGACCATAACTTGTTGGTTATGAACTGTAGGCTGAAACTGAAGAAACTACAGAAAGGTAGGAAAATAAGGAAATGGGACCTAGATAAATTGAAGGAACCTGAAGTTCTTAAAAATTTCAGAGGGAGCTTCAGGCAACAATTGACAGAAACAGGGGAAAATAAAACAGTTGAGGAGGAATGGGTAAAATTGAGAGATGAAATAGTGAAGGCAGCAGATGACAAAATAGGTAGGAAGGCAAGACCTACAAAGAATCCTTGGATATCACAGGAGATACTAAATTTAATCGATGAAAGGAGAAAGTATAAAAATGCAGTAAACGAAACAGGCAAAATGGAGTACAGACGACTAAGAAATGAGTTTGACAGGAAGTGCAAAATGGCTAAGCAGGAATGGCTAGAAGGCAAATGCAAGGATGTAGAAGAATGTATAAATAGGGGAAAAATAGATACAGCCTACCGGAAAATAAAAGAAACATTTGGTGATAAGAAAAACAGCTCTATGAATATCAAGGACACTGATGGAAAACCAGTTCTCAGCAAAGAAGGGAAAGCTGAAAGGTGGAAAGTGTATATAGAGGGGCTCTACAAAGGAAATGAACTTCGAAACACTATTGTAGGAAGGGAAGAGGATGTAGATGATGATGAAATAGGAGATACTATACTGAGAGTTGAATTTGACAGAGCACTGAAAGATCTAAGTCGAAACAAGGCCCCTGGAGTAGATGATATCCCGTCAGAGCTACTGAAGTCTCTGGGAGAACCAGCCATGACAAAATTGTTTCACATTGTGTGTAAGATGTATGAGACAGGCGAAGTACCCTCAGAGTTTAAGAAAAATGTTATAATCCCCATTCCAAAGAAAGCGGGTGCAGACAGGTGTGAAAACTACAGAACCATCAGTTTAATAAGTCATGGTTGCAAAATATTAACACGAATTATACACAGAAGGATGGAAAAGCTGGTAGAAGCCGACCTCGGGGAAGATCAGTTTGGGTTCAGGAGAAATGTAGGAACACGGGAGGCAATACTCACTTTACGGCTTATCCTAGAAGATAGGTTAAGAAAAGGCAAACCAACATTTATAGCTTTTGTAGATTTGGAGAAGGCTTTTGACAATGTGGATTGGAATAAACTCTTTCAAGTTCTGAAGCAAGCAGGAGTAAAATATAGGGAGCGTAAGGTTATTTACAACTTGTATAAAAACCAGACAGCGGTTGTCAGAGTTGAAGGGCATGAAAGGGATGCAGTGGTTGGAAAGGGAGTAAGACAGGGTTGTAGCCTTTCCCCAATGTTGTTCAATTTGTACATTGAGCAAGCTATAAAGGAAATCAAGGAGAAATTTGGAGAAGGAATTAAAAATCAGGGTGAAGAATTAAAAACATTGTGTTTTGCCGACGACATAGTAATTCTGCCAGATACAGCAAATGACCTGGAAGAGCAATTGAACGGAATGGACAGTTTGCTGAAAGGCGCATATAAGATGAACATTAACAAGAGCAAAACTAGGGTAATGGAGTGCCGTGTAAGAAAATCAGGTGATGCTGAAGGAATTAGATTGGGAAACGAAGCAATAAAGGAGGTAGATGAGTTTTGTTACTTGGGCAGTAAAATAACAAATGATGGTCGCAGTACAGATGATATAAAATGCAGAATGGCAATGGGTAGAAAGGCGTTTTTGAAAAAGAGAAATTTGTTAACATCGAATATTTATTTAAGCCTAAGGAAGTCCTTTCTGAAGGCATTTGTATGGAGTGTTGCCTTGTATGGGTGTGAAACATGGACAATAAGCAGTGTGGACAGAAAGAGGATAGAGGCTTTTGAAATATGGTGCTACAGAAGATTGCTGAAGATTAGGTGGGTGGATCGCGTAACTAATGAGGAGGTACTGAACCGAATTGGGGAGAAAAGAAATTTCTGGCATACCTTGACTAAAAGAAGGGATAGATTGGTAGGACACATTCTTAGACATCAAGGAATTGTGAATTTAGCGTTGGAGGGAAGTGTGTGGGGTAAAAATCGCAGAGGGAGACCAAGAGACGCGTATAGTAAGCAGATTCAAGTGGATGTGGGTTGTCGTTCTTATGAGGAGATGAAAAGGCTTGCTCAGGATAGAGTAGGTTGGAGAGCTGCATCAAACCAGTCTCTGGACTGAAGACCACAACAACAACAACAAGGATGATAATGACGAAGAACTCATTGCAAACGGTAGTGCTACGGTAAGTGCGGGAAGAGGCGATGGAAGCAGTGGCAGTGAATACCAACAGTCTTCCAAGAAGAAGGTTGCAACTATCATCACGGCTTTTGATGACAATACGCTAGAGAACATGTACGACGTTTATTACATAAGTTATAGTTCAGATATATGCATTACGTATGGCGTCTACAATTACATCTACAGTGCTATCTAGAGCTTGATTGCAAAGTTTTGCATAAAAACGACACAAACCAGCAAATTGAGGTGTACGTAGAGATCCTGTTACCAAACGTTCATACAGATATGTTTATTCGAGCCCAAGTACTTGCCGTGTATGTTTGGGCCAGGGAACAAGGCTTTATAGCAGGGAGTAACCAGTAGTTCACACGGACCTTATTTACTAATTTTAGTGTTTCATACAGTGGTCGACTTTTAATGTGCGTCAACTCTCCCGGGTATACAAAATGTTCAAATGTTTGTAGAACTTATGGGACTTAACTACGGGGTCATCAGTCCCTAAGCTTACAAACTACTTATGAACTAGCTAAGACTAAGAACGGCACAAATATCCATGCCCGAGGAGGGGTTCGAACCCCCGACCGCAGTGGCCGTGCAGACCGTGACTGAAGCGCCTCAGTCCCCTCGGCCACCGCGGCCGTCCCCGGGTATACATTAAGTTGAATGGCTTTAGCTATGAGATAAACAATTCGCATATAAACACTGTATTACAGCCGAATTTTCTTAGAGGCGCCGCTGTCAGTAGTAATTATACGTGTAGACGGACGTTTATCGTACAAACGCACCAAACATATGTGATCGTACGTCATTAGTACGGAGTTGGTAGGCTTAGAGCGCTGCAGCAGACCATAATAATTCTTGTGACCTTTCGATCGCCGTGTTAACTTGGCACTAAGCGATGCCCGCGGCGCTCCCCCATCTGGTTTGGGTGCTTGCTTTTTCCGGCGGCAGACGGTCTCGGGACTAATCGCCCTGTTCCCCCGGGCAGGCCAGCTGTGCTGTGAGTCGCCCCCATTAGCGTTTTATCGCTCCAGCCCTGGCCCTGGGCCACTCGCCGCTGGAACCACGCCAGAACAGCCGCGTTACCGCCCTCTAGGCAAGTGCGCAGCCTTTCGCACATCGCTTCTTACCACCGGCCAGCTGCACGAGACACGTCACACGGCAGACATTTGTAGGCCAATCTTAACCACTAATTACATTGCTCAAAACAGTTACGGAATCAGGTGAGATACCATACACAATATAAGTAAGTAAAGCAGTCAACAATCCGAAGATTGCTTTGAACACTACAGTGCTTTACTAGGCATGGTCGTATTTGGAGGTGGTATGCCGTTGCCTTCCTCCGACCTTGGAACTGACTTACCCAGCCAGTTATAGGGGGACCTACAGTTTAACGTGGGTTCCGAACCACGATGCTACTCGGAATTTTTCACATGAGCAATACTGCCAGAGGTGAAAGAAGTTTAAAGTGACAGATAAAAATCCTAGGACATGGCGGGGATCGAGCCCGCGACCTTCGGATTTGTAGTCTAGCACTCTACAACTGTGCAACCGAGACGCACTAATATACATGTGGCAAAGTATTTTATTCAGATACAAGCTGTAAACCCAGCGTTGCCCGGGTGTTTATTTATTATACACTCTCGTAGTTCACATCCCTTGCCCCCTCTCTCTGCATTCACCTCTTTCTCTCCCACCTCTCTGTTCGTTTCCACCTTTCCCTCTCTCGGCAAAGTTTTCTGCAAGGTACCCTCTGTCACGTACTATTCAAACATTTATGTACCCAGTTATATTCCTCTTGGTTTAAAGGTCGTGTATGCAAAAAATCATAAAGACTGGAGCAAAACTATGTATTTTGTAAAATTCCGTAAGTTAAGTACTCTCCACCATGCACCGGATGAAATTTTATACAGACAGTGTCATTCCTCTTGTTTTTAAGGTAGAGTAAACAAAATTTCATCAATGTAGGAACAAAACTATTGATTTCTGTGCGATAGAAATGCAGCATTACATTGAAAAACGCACTTCGTTGTTCTTAAGTATTCTAGTTTTATTTCAAACAACCCTTGCTCTGACTAGGAAAGTACTTGGGCTCGAACAAACACATATACACCAAAATCCCTTATTGTATTAGTGATACTCCTGCATCTGCAAAACTCTGCAGTCGTCCGTTAGAGGCCTCTGCGTGTGCCTTACCACATTGCACTTTGACCTGTCATTCGCCAGTAGGGACGGTGCAATGTGACTCCTAAGTTGCGTTTTGTGATGTTATTTGTGTGGTGAAGCGTCAGATGGGGCAGCGATTGGAGTAATCAATCCTGCTGATGTATTGCGATTGGTTGAGATGATGTTACAAAGAATCCTTCGTGAAGATGGTATTAGTGTAGAAGATGTATCATTCGCATGCTTTCTCGTATCTGTTGTAGTACAGAAATATGTGCGTAAGTTAGATATTGTTGTAACACTAAAACATAATGATGATAATAGGGATGATAATGACGAACAACTCATTGCAAGGGGCAGTGCTACGGTAAGTGCGGGAAAAGGCGATGGAAGCAGTGGCAGTGAATACCAACAGTCTTCCGAGAAGAAGGTTAAAGTTGCAACTCATCACGGCTTTTGATGACAATACGCTAGAGAACATGTACGATGCTTACTGCATAAGTTATAGTTATCTACATTATGTATGGCGTCTACATCTACAGTGCTATCTAGAGCATGGTTGCAGAACTCTGCAGAAAAACGACACCCACCAGCACATTGAGGTATACGTAGAGATCCTGTAAGCAAACGTTCATACAGATATGTTTGTTCAATCCCATGTACTTTCTTGTCAGAATAACACAATTTAAAAAAGAGAGAGAGAGTAACTGTGAAATCGTTCGAGCCGTTCTCAAGTTATAGCGTGACTAAGGTATTTAGGTATCCATTTTTATGTTGCAAAGTACCCTCCCCCATGCACCGTATGAAACATAAGGTTTGTTTTGAAGGTCAAGCGTGCTAAATTCCGTGAAGATCGGAATGAAACTGTAGATTTCTTGCGTCTGTAGGAGAAGTATGCTCCGCCATTCACCTATCACAAAATATTTTCTAAGCTGACGTTTTCTACCTATAAACTATAATCCTGCCAAATTTCGGCTTCATAGGTGAAGTAGTTTCCGAGATTCCATGTTTAGTCGCTTTTATGTAGGATAGATATTAAGAAAACAGATTGCTTAATTTTGGAAGCAAAAAAATTAAGTGAGACTTGCAGACAAAAGTAAATAGTAACGTGCAAATCTGTAATGCAAACTTTATTTGATACAAGGTCATGCCTGACGCGACTGTTTTACGGCATCTACAGCGAAACTGTTGTGAGCGGTAGACTTTTTTCGTTTCTTTTTGTGTATGTTGTGTGTGTCTGTGTGTGTGTGTGGGGGGGGGGGGAGGGTTATCAGTTATAAAACGCTTCACAAACGTCCTAAATTACATGCATACTTAGTTGCAGATTCCTAAATACTCCAATTTGCCCATAATTGATGATTAAATCTGGATATTCTCACGCGGTGTCCTCTCATTATTTATGACGTCACATCTCCTGAGCTATGGGTCGTGTTCTTTTGTTTTTTGGTGACGAACGTTCGTGGGCGCATGGTGAACAGTTCACCAATGTTTCATTGCAATCGAATGAATGGTTTATGAACACATAGAGGACATACAGACAAACATTCATTTGCAACTGTAATTTGTTTATAATGCAGTATGATATTTTGTTGTCTCAAGTCTTTATTTGAGGTTTACATGATGTTTACGTAGAATGAGGTAATATGGGGCGACCATAATGAAGTCATTCTCGTTGCCCTTTAACCCTTTGTTTCCTGACATAAGAAAAAGTTTACATTTGTACGTTTTCTCTGTAGAATTTATGCCGTTTTGGCCTCAAAACGCACTATGAATTTTTTTTGTTTGTTAAATTTTATTCTAATATTTTCAATGTTTTTTCACTGCCGGTCCTCAGAAGTACCGTCAAGCTCCATGGACAAAATCACAACACGAACTGAAAAATGCTCCGATTTGTAAACTTGTATGTTATTCCACATAGAAATTAAACACATTTATATTACAAAGTTAATTAACAAAAATATATTTATGTTCTTTCTGTAAACTTAACATTAAATTTTGCTTCTAGAGCAACGTTTTGACAGTACATTTTTTACGTAAATATCACGTATTTAGTGATATCTCATGAAGTTGTAAGAAACAGTTCTTTTTGTCATTGCAACACAAGTACATTTTACATGACCTTATTCTTGGAGGTTCATATTCTGCTTCTGTACTGCATACCATCACTTTCGTAATTTTCTTCTTTATTCTCATACCATCATCTGCTGCATGTATGATATTCTTGATCGCCCCTGTCGATTTCTTCTCTCAATAGCTCCTTCTGCTATTGTTCCAATGATGTTATTGTGTCTTAGGATATGCCCTATAAGTCCGTCTCGTCTTGTGTGGATGTGCCTCCACAGGGTCCTGTTTTCCTGTACTCTTCTGAACACCAGTCCATTTGTCACTCTCTCTTTCTAGCTGATCTTCATCATCCTTCTATACCACCACATCTCCAGGGCCTCTAGCAGTCTTCTTTCCCTCTCTTCTCTGACTATGGTCCAAGTTTCGCAACCGTACAGAGCCACACTCGAAACAAAAGCTTTCATTATACGTTTTCTTATCTCCATACTGATCTTCATCCTCAGACTGAATGCAATTTTGACCTGTTGTATTCTGCTCACAATTTCGTTCCGACTTCTACCATCCCTTGTGATCTTGCTTCCCACGTAAGGAAATCCCTCTATCACTTCCACCTCCTCTCTTCCACTTCTTGTTCTTGGAGGTTCATATTCTTCTTCTGTTTTGCATACCATCATATTAATCTTTTTCTTGTTTATGCTCATACCATACTGTTAGTAGCTAATCCTTTCCGTTGTTTTGAGGACTTATTCTAGGTCTTCTTTTGTCATCATGACTATAGTAATATAATCTAATGAGCATAGCATGTCTATCCTTTGCTCATTAATCTTGATGCCCACCTCTGTAGTTTCACGAAGTTGGTCTATAGATTCCTGGATGTAGGTGTTAAATATAAGAGGAGAGAGAGCACACCCTTGTCTTACCTCATTTTCTGATGTTTGCTTCTTGATCCTGGTGTCAGATCTTAATCACTGCCACCTCATCATTACAGAGACTGAAAATCACACGGATGTCTTTGTATATTATTCCACTTTTCCTCAGCACTTTGAAGATCTCTCACCAGATAACATTATCAAATGCCTTTTCAAGGTCTACAAAGGCAATAAAAGTTGGTTTATTTTTCGCTAATTGCTTTTCTATAAGGAGTCTCAGTGCCAGAATCGCTTCTCTTGTTCCCAATCCCCTTCTGAATCCAAACTGATCTTCACTTAGCATTCACCTTCTTTTCAATTCTTCTGAGAATTCTTGATGCATGTGTTATTAGGCTTAAAGTCCGGTACTGTTCACATTTTGTTGCTGCTGCCTTCTTTGGTATAGGAACAATGAAGCATTTCTGGAAGTCTGTCGGTAATTCTTCTGTGTTATAGATAGTCCTAATAAGTTAAACAGCATTTATTTTCGCGCTGTCACCAGGATTCTTTATTAGTTCTGCAGGGATGCCATCAATGCTCGTCGCATTGTTGACTTGTAGGTGTTGTAACACTTTGTCAAATTCTTCTTGCAGAATATCATCTCCCTTGTCATCTTTATCTACTTGCTCTTCTCTTTCTATTGCTTCCTCTGAAATATATGTTCCAGCATACAGATCCTCAGTGTATTCTTTCCATGTTTCCACAATATCTTCACCAAACAAAATTTTCCCTGTTTATTTTCTATTGTTCCTGAGAGTGTTGATTTACGTTTGCTAAAAAAAATTATTTGCTGTTATGTATGCTTCCATTTTGCATACTTTTCTTCCACTTCCCTGCACAGTCCCTTAAGAAAGTTTTCTTTTGCTTTTCTAGCTTCTCTGTTGACTAGATTGCTTAGTCTTCTATATCCAGCTTTTCCTTGTTCATCAGTTGCGTTTTTGTATAATCTCCTGTTTTCTATTAGTTCAGAACATCTGTTGTAATTCGTATCCTCTAGTTTTTGGGTTTAGTTTTCCCAACTGTCTTTTCTGATGCTTTGTATATATCAGATTTAATTTGATCCCAAATTTCATTTACTCCATCATTTTGAAAATTTATAGCTAAGTTATCTGATTCGTGAGCATAGAGTATTGCCAGTCCCTTGGTTTTCAGTTTTTTCTAATTCTGCACATTGTCTCAAGTGTGTGCAGTACGAGGCCTGCCGCTGCGAGGACGATCCTCAACACTGCTGAGCCCACTTTCATCACGTAACATGTTTGCCCACCGACTCACTGTACTGCGATCGACAGCAGCATCTTGTGGACGTTTGCCACTGTCTCGTTTCACAACACAGGAATTCAATGACAGCACGTTGCTTCTGACGAATGTCAAATTTTTCTCTTTATTGTTATTTTATGTCCGTAGGCAGGCAACAGCATTAAGTGCTGCTCTTCAGCCGAGAGAACATAAAATACATGAACAGGAGAAATTAAAACATGAAACGGTGTTAAAACGATGGAGATTTAAATCACAGACAAGACGATAAAAATAGGAGAATTTCAGTTGTAACAGATGAATAAAACAGACGTAGTCAGTTTACATAATGAGCCACAGTGACACGGTGGACGCAGATAAAACACACACAGTGATGCACTGTGATACACAACACTGGAGTAAGCGCTGTTTAGGAAGGGTGGTGCAAGTAGGAAGCAGGGGGGAACGGAGTATGGAGAGGGTGGAGGCATTGGGATCCCAGGCACAGACAAATATATACAGACGTGAAACCTCCGTAAGGACCCGGTCCTACACTCAGGGGTGCAGGGAGGGAGGGTTTCCAGCAGTTCTGTAAGATGTCCCATGATGGCGCTGCGGTCAGAAGCAGCTCTTTAAACTGACCAGAGCAGGCGGCAGGTAGCGGCTGTCCCCACCACCATCTTCCCTCAAACGATAGCAAGCTGGATACAGTTGTGGCCTCGTGGCAGGCGGCACAAGCTCTCCCCTCAGCCTCCCCTCCACGCTACCCTCTGACGTGCGAGAGGCACCCTAAGGCAGCGAACTGCCTGACACCTGCTAGCATCTTACAGAACTACGAGGGGAGCGTAGGACAGCGGTTTAGGGAGGGCTTCTCCTCTGTATATGTTACTATGTGCCCCAGGGCAGGAAGAACCCAGTGGGGGGACGGAATAGGAGGGGAACGGGGTGGGACAAACGTCGAGTCACAGAGTAATACAGAGAAGATGCTCCCCCCCTCCCCCTCAAACTACTGTCCTACGCTCCCCTCGAAGTTCCGTAAGATGCCAGCAGAGGTCAGTCGGTTTCAGTTGGTTCCCTGGCTTAGTACCGGTAGAGCACACTAGAGGCGCTTCTAAGCGTAGCGTGAGGGGAGGCTGATGGGGGAGAACGTGCCGCCTACCAAGAGGCCACGGCTGTGTCTGGTGTGCTGGCGTTTGAGGGGAGGTGGTGGTGGGGACAGCCGCCACCTGCCGCATGCTCTGGCCAGTTTAAAGGGCTGCTTCTGACCTCAGCGCTATCATGGGACATCTTACGGAACCTTCCCTCCCCGCACCCCTGAGCGTGAGACCGGGCCTTTACGGAGGTGTGCTCAAGTGTAGCAGCCATCTTGAAGACATGCTGTGACGGTGCCACTCACGGGAACAGACTGAACTAAGTTTAAAAACAAGCGTAAAACAAGCGTAAAACTTTCAAACATGCAGAATGAAAACTATTAAAAAAAAGAAAAGAATAAAAAAAACGTAGTGTGAATTTCTTTTGAAGTGACCTTCGTGGTACACTTGCTGAATAAGAGGACGGATGGGGGGTGGGACGAGGTGAGGTTGCGCAGTTGTGGCAGCAGGGGACAGCGGTGTCAGCCGGGCTGGGCTGTGTAGAGAGACAAATGCGAGCAGCGGTAAGCGGCTAATGCACAGTGGTGACAAAAGAGCGCTGCCCGGCACGGCTTTAAAAGCCGGCGCCGCGGATGGCATCGGCTGTGTGGGGAAGGCATTGTCAGGGGGCGGGGGCGGCTATCGACCTGCGGCCCGTTTATGCGGGTTTATCGAGCGCCCGCCAGGCGGCGACACGGCCGCGGCTGGCGCCCATCTGGCTGCCTGCCACACCGCCCACCTGTCTGCTCTAGGTCTAGCCTGCTCTAGCCTAGACCAGTCTAGTAGAGCTGTCCAGGGGACACCAGATGCACATCTGCCCACTGACATGGCAGCACTCAGCTTTTAACGAATCATATTTCGAGGAACTTTTAAATCAATCTTGCTATAAGTGATAACTATGACTCTCTGTGACGTGTGTGAATGCATGGTTTCGCGGCAAGTTATGCTGATAAAATTCTCTCAGCCTTCCAGCCGCGTCAAGTGGTTTGATATGCACGAGCTGCCGGTCGAAATCTCCTCGGCCATTGTCTAGTTGTGACTGTTTTATCATTGCTGCCTCCGTCCTTACATACCTGCGCGGCTCCCTGTGACGTCACTGGTGCTCAGTCGCATCGCCATGTATGGCAATGTTTTGGCCACGTGTCTGCCGCGCCCGCTTCAGCCGTCCGATGGCCGGGTCCCAAGCTGTGCTCAACTGCAAGCCGCCGTCTTTATTAAGAGATTTTGATTTCGATAGCCTATTTAATTACGCTATCCCAGAAAGTATTTGTTCTGGTAACGACTTTTAATCGATAAGAACAAAATGTTCAAATGTCTGTAAATCTATCTGACCAAATTACATGGTCATCAGTCCATAGCTTACAAACTACTTAATCCTAGGTAAACTAACCTACGGACAAACACACACACCCACGCCCAAGGAAGGACTCGAACCTCCACGGCGAGCAACCGCGCGCTCCACAGCGAGGTGCTTTAGACCGCTCGGGATAAGTACATCATCCAAAGGTAGCCGCACAGTCAGCATAACTTGATGAATGGTGGTGGCCCCTCGAACCACAGTAGCCGGTAGACCACAGAAGACCTCTGATGATGTCTCCCGCGGACGGAGACGAAACGCCAGGGAAAAGTTTAGTTCATCACCCACTGCCTCTCAGTCCTTAGAATTTTCCCGCTTGCACCTAACCACCCCCTTTTTCGTCGACCCACGGGATTATCAGATTCACATATTATTATGGTATTTGACGAAACAGTTAATGATCAAATAGCACAGTGATTTCATACGGACAGTTTCCAATAATCAGTAGCAACCCTTACTGTAATTTTAATATGGCCATATTGGTAAAAAATGATATTTTGTTAAAATTGATGTTCCATAAGAGAGTATCAGTATTATTTCTTTTTAATGTAAAACTTTATATTTTAATCCACGAGTTATTGTATGTAACTGTCTTGTATTTTTTCCAATTTAGTTTCCTAATCTCCTGTTGAAGGCAGCAATTACCGAAACTGGTCAAGAGTAACAGATAAAAATATTATACAGATCTTGGTACAAGATTTTTTTTTTTTCAGAAACAGAAAAAAAGGCGCTACCAGTCAGGGCCCGCAAGTTGTGCTTGTTAATAACGTAACCTGCATCCACCCAGCTTTGACTCCCATACTACAGTCTGCGAACTGAAGACCACCGCAGCAACTAGAAATATTGAATGCGGACGCATTAATATGCTCGATCCCCTGCAGGAATGTAATATAACGCCGATGATTGTTTTCTAAAGCGTGCTCCGCAATTGCTGATTTTTCGGGATAACGTAGGGGAAACATCTTTCATGTTCAACACGAGCACTGTTCAATATTACGCACTGTGTGTCCGATGTAGAACTGTCCACACCCACATCCCTAGATGAACGCCAGGTGTGTACAAGATACCGTGTGGGTGTGGACATTTCTACACCGGACAGTGCGCGATATTGGAACAGCGCTGTGTTGAACATGAATGGTGTTTCCGCGTACGTTATCCTGAGAAATCAGCAATTGAGGAGCACGCTCTAGAAAACAAAGATCGCATTGCATTCGAAGATCGGCCATCGGACGGTTGAAGCGGGCGCGGAAGACACGCAGCCAAAACATTGCCATATATGGCGATGCGTCTGAGCACCAGTGACGTCACAGGAGGCCGCGCAGGTGTATAAGGACGGCGGCAGCAATGGTAAGTCACCACTTGACAATGGTCGAGGAGATTTCAGCCGAAAGTTCGTGGATATCAAACCACTTGACGCGGCTGGAAGCCCGAGAAGTTTATCTATGCGACTTTTTTGTGTTCCTATAAATTACGTAACCAACTCTATTCTCCAAGAAGGAATTCTGTACCAAGACTAAATTAGCAGTGCACCTTTCAAAGTTTCGACTAACTTTGTAGTTGTTCGAACCATTTCAACATTTCGACCGTTTCAAGGAACTGAAATATATCCAAAGGCAAATGAAAATTTTTACTGGACCGGGATTCGAACCCGGATTTCTCGCTTAGGTCCAGCGGTCGCCTTAACCAGTTAGACTATCCAGGCAGGCTTCCCATCCAACCAAAATTCAACTTGCAGCACACTACGATTATAGTGCCCCATGCCCATTTGATTCTACTTGCTCGCAATCTATATTACATTCCTGCAAGGAGTCGAGCATATTAATGCGTCCGCATTTAATAATTGTAGTTGCTCTGGTGGTCTTCCGTCCGCCTACTTTAGTATGGGAGTGAAAGCTGGGCGGATACAGGTTACGTTATTAACAAGCACAACTTGCGCGCCCTGACTGGTAGCAACTACTTTTCTGTTTTTGAAAAAAAAAAAAAAATACTTGTACCAGGATGTGTATTATATTTTTATTTGTCACTCTCGACCAGTTTCAGCAGGAGATTAGCAAACTAAATGGGAAAAATTACAAGATAGTTATATACAATAACACATGGATTAAAATATAAAATTTTATATTAAATAAAGATAATAATAATGATAGTGCCGTGTGGAACATCAATGTTAACAAGATATCATTTTTTACAAATATGGCAAAATTAAAATTACTGAAGTGCAGTTGAATGGAATGGACAGTGTATTGAAGAGAGCATATAAAATGTTCGAATGTTTATATAGCTTATGGAACTACGGGGTCATCAGTACCTAAACTTACAAACTACTTATGAACTAACTAATACTATGGACGGCACAAATATCCATGCCCGAGGGGGGATTCGAACTCCAACTGTAGTGACCGTGCAGACCGTGACTGGAGCGCCACAGTCCCCTCGACCACCGCGGCCGGCCGTATAAAATGAACATTGAGAAGAGCAAAACAAAGATAATGGAATGCAGTCTTAGAAAATCAGGCGATGCTAAAGGAATTAGATTAGGGTTGCTACTGATTATTGGTGGGCAGCAGCAAAAATAAAAAATAGGAGGCAAAAGGGCAGTGTAGGCAGTTTATTTAGTAGAGCTGTTGCATCTTCTTGAGTGTTCTGCCAATGAAACATAGCCTTAGAATAGTCTTCCCCATGAATTTTCTGTGTGTTCTTTCCAATTAAAGTTGTTCGTAATTGTAATTCCTAGGTTTATAAATGAATTTACGGCCTTTATATTCGACTGAGTTATCGTGTAAACTATGTTTCACAGATTTCTTTTAGAACTCATACGGATGACTTCACACTTTTAATTACTTCGGGAGAATTGTCAATTTTTGCAACATGTAAAGAGTCTTGCAGCTACTTTTGATCTTCAGGTGACTTTACTAATCATTAAACGACATCATCCGCGAGCAGTCTAAGAGATATGCTCAGAGTTTCTCCTAAATCGTTTATAAAGGATAGGGTCGCAGTAACTCTTTCCTGGTGCACGCCATATCATTCGTTTTAATTGATGACTTTGTGACAATTACTACGTAATCTTTTCTTTCCGACAGAAAATCACGCATCCAATCGCACAACTAAGGCGATATTACATAAGTACGCAATTTGATTGAAAGATTCATTGTCAACAGCCTTTCGGAAATCTGAAAATATGGGATCGATTTGAAATCCTTTGTCGATAACATTCATCAATTCATATGAGTAAAGAATAATAATATTGTGTTTAACAAGGACAATACATTCTGCATCCGTGATGAGTAGGTTAATTGGTCGTTCTCTTCGAGTGTTATCGAAGTTTGGCTAATGTAACGCTGGCTTGATTACATTACAATCGATTTAGTTCCATGTTATATTGGAATTGGGACTGATGCCCCAAATAATGCGTTATATCGTTACTTTCAACTACTAATTACAGGAATGATAATCCACTACACCACTATTTTATACTTTTCACCCTATAATAGCATTTTAAATATTTTTATACATATCTGCTACTGCCTAAAATATCTTAGAACAAACGATCTGAAAAAAATGTTATTTATTACGTACAATCAACACCATTGCTTCTAGAAGTAATATCTTTCAGCCACTTTGAGTCTTTTATTATTTATAAATGTCATTTTATTTTAATACCCTTTTATTATACCATCCATTAGACCTTATTATATTGCTTGATTGCTGATTGTTGAGTCATTTGTTCTTCTATATATTTTATATGACATATTGTAGCGTTGAAATGGAAACAGGCTTGACTTCGAAGGCACTAAACACAGCACTTATACTGAAAGCACGTTTATCACGAACTCAACATACACGCAGCACTGACTGCCTCTCAGGCAGAGTGCTCTGCTATTTATACACAGATAGAATGTACCAGAAATTAGAAGAACAGTTAACATAACAGACAAGTAGAATTTACAAGTGAACATAAGAAAGATGTAGAACCTTCTGGAATTGTTAATTACAAAGAAATAAATTTTTTCCGGTGGGCGGGATTGAACTGGTGACCTTCTGCACCACAGTCCGTGACGCTATCCCCTGCGCCACGCCGGCAGTCAGTGTTCTATATCTACATCTAGATAGATACTCTGCAAATCACATTTAAGTGCCTGGCAGAGGGATCATTAACCACTTTCATAACTTTTCTCTGCCGTTCCATTCTCTGATAGAGCGCCGGAAGAGAGAACACCTAAATCGTTCCGTTTTCGATCTCATTTCTCTTATTTTATTGGGATGGTCATGTCTCTCTAAGTAGGTGGGTGCTAGCAAAATATTTTCACATTCATAAGTAATGAATAATGAATAACGTCTTTCTTTTAATGATTTCCACCCCAATTCGTGCAACATTTCTGTGACTCTTTCCCCCCCGTAACGTGATAAAACAAAACGAGCTGCCCTTCTCTGAACCATCTCAATATCTTCCTCAGTCCCACCTGGTGAGGGTCCCACAAGGGGCAACAGTACTCCAGGAGAGGACGCACAAGTGTGATGTAGGCAGTCTCTTTGGTGGAGCTGGTGCATCTTCGAAGCGTTCTGCCAATGAAACGTAACCTTTGATTCGCCTTCCCCACAATATTTTCTATGTGTTCTCTCCAGTCAAAGTTGTTCGTAATTGTAACTCCTAGATATTTGGTAGAAATTACGATATTAATGTTTGACTGATTTATCGCGTAATTGAAGTTCAGTGGATTTCTTTTAGTGGTCATGTGTATTACTTCACACTTTTCTTTATTAAGTGTCAATTGCCAATCTTCGCACCAAGTAGAAATTTTGTCTAAATCGCTTTGCAGCTGCTTTTGATCCTCTGTTGACTTCACTAACCGATAAACGACAGAATCATCCGCGAACAGTCTTAGGGAGCTATTCAGATTGTCTCCTAAATCGTTTATAAACACGAGGAAGAGTAGGGGACCTATAACGCTTCCCTGTGGAACGCCAGATATCACTTCTGTTTTACTTGATGACTTACCGTCAATTACAACGAACTGCGTCCTTTCTGATAGGAAATCGTGAATCCAATCGCACAATTGGGAAGATATTCCATAAGCACGCAATTTCATTAGAAGCCGCTTGTGGGGTACAGTATCAAAAGCCTTCCGGAAATACAGAAATATGGAATCGATTTGAGATCCCTTGTCGATGGCACTTAACACTTCATGTGAATAAAGGGCAAGCTGTGTTTCGCAAGAGCGATACTTTCTGAATCCGTGTTGACTATTGGTTAATAGGTCGTTCTCTTCGAGGTAGTTCATAATATTCGAACAAAGTATATGTTCAAAAATCCTACTGCTCGTGGTCGTGGTCTCTCGCGTGTTCGTGGTCTCTCGCGGCACTATATAGAGCATGATGTTATATCTATAACACTGATTTATAACTTTATTTGTATATCTAAATCTACATGGGATACTCTAAAAAATCACATTCAAGTGCCTGGAAGAGGATTCATCGAACCATCGTTAAACTATTTATCTCCCATTCCATTCTGGAATAGCGCGCGGGAAGAAAGAACACCTGAATCTTTCCGTTCGAGAGAGCCTGAAGGTGGTATTAGTGGAATACCGAAACCGGTCGTTCAATGAAACAACGTAAACTTTACGGCTGTTGGTGAATACATTAATTATTTGGAATTAATAAGATTACATTACAGTTGTCATCGTGTTGCAGGCACTAGCAGCTCTAGGAAGGACCGAGAGCACTGCGCGAGTCCTTCGCGGCAGAGTGGTTCTGCTACTGTAGCTTCGGCTGCCAGCTTAATAGCATTTCGCCTCCTCGCGCTCGTATAACCTCGTAAATTACGGCGCCGTAAACCCAGTTTCTTTCTGCCGCGACAACGCGGGGCTGGATTTCTGCGAAGCGCGCGGCGCCGCAAGCTGACTTCGTTTCCTCGTTTCCTCGGGCCTAATGGCTTCCGCAAAAGCCGCACCACTTTGCTCGACTCGCAGAAGCACGATTGGCTGGTGACTTATTTCTCAGGAAAGAGGCTGTTATCCGATGTTGAATATATGGTTTGAATTGTTGTTGTTCTCAATGATTATATCGTTTATACAACAATTTCGATCACTATCCTTACAAAATTATGTTATTTTCAGGAAATTACAACTTAAAAATGTTTAAATTTCAAGATTAGGTCACGTGATCAAAACCACTCTGTCACTACCTGACGCGAAGAAGACGAGGCCATGTGTGTGTCAATATCAGTGTTTCCTTACTTTTAGCGTATAAGTTTTTATGTGATGGAAATAGTAATTACATCTTTTTTGTAAGAATGGGATTAGAACTTAATAATTCAGTTGGGAGGAGGACACCACAGAACAGCAGAAACGACCTAACAAATCTGTTTTAGCAGACGTAGGCGACACAAAAATAAAAATTCTTGTATACTCTCTTGACTTTCATTTCACAATGTCATATGAGATAATATTTTTGACGTAACTATTCAACTGAAACGAAAGTTTTCAGAGTCCAAAAGCGTGTAATACGTATTACTTGTGGAGTAAATCCACGGACAGATGGCAGAAGCCTCTTCAAAGAACTGGGTATGCTAACTACTGCCTCCCAATATGTTTCTTCCTTAATGAAATTTATCGTAAATAATATATCCCTTTTTCCAACAAAATACTAGCAACAAACAGGGCCCACTACTCAGGATCACACGTTTCAACAATCAGCCAGCAACCGTATGAAATTAAGTGAGAAATAAAGATCAGTTTAAGAGGAGCCTGAATGACAGACTAGCGGTCAACTGCTTCTACTCCAGGTGACAATTATCGATAAAAACAATAAGTAGATAAGGTATGAGTATTTCTTAGAGATCAGTGCTTGTATATTTTATTGTTGCCTAAATAATTTTTATCTCGTGCGTAAGCGATACAAAGAAAAAGTTATGGTAGCCCAACGAGCAATACCACCCGTGTAACAACTTTAATGAGTGGGGGTGATTCTGCCTGGCATTCTGCCTTTGTGATTGTATGTATCTTGTCGCTTCTTCTTCCAAAGTAAAACGCAGTCGCCGGCCGCGGTGGCCGCGGGGTCTGAGGCGCTTCAGTCACGGTCTGCACGGCCACTACGGTCGGGGGTTCGAATCCCCCCCCCCTCGGGCATGGATATTTGTGCCGTCCTTAGTCTTAGTTAGTTCATAAGTAGTTTGTAGGTTTAGGCACTGATGACGCCGTAGTTAAGTCCCATAGACTGTACAAACATTTGAACATTTTGAAAACGCAGCCGGCCGCGGTGGCCGAGGTGATTGAGGCGCTCCAGTCATGGTCAGCACGGCTACTACGGTCGGGGGTTCGAATCCCTCCTCGGGCATGGATATTTGTGCCGTCTTTAGTCTTAGCTAGTTCATAAGTAGTTTGTAAGCTTAGGGACTGATGACCCCGTAGTTAAATCCCATAAGTTGTACAAACATTTGAACATTTTGAAAACGCAGTCTACATGAAATGCATACACATTGTTTAAAATCTAGTACAGTTTGTTTCAGAGACTCGGGTTGAGTAGTGGTGATATTACGTGATGCGAAACTAACCTTCTATGGACGTTGCAGATACCATATTTTTGTTAAAAATTTATCCCTAATTAATGCAAACGATATAAAATGTTACTTTTATAAGTCACTTTATGCTACAAATACAGTGCTATGAACATTAATAATTATATTCATGTTTTTAAATACAATTTTCTATACGTGCCGATAAAACCCAGGTTACTTTTCAGTGGCCGTTCAAACAAAAGTCAAAGTCATTTATTGGCACTTCCGGGCTGTTTACTGTTTTATAGTCAGTATATTTTTCTGTTTAAAACAGTTATTAACTAAAAAGTAACAACAAAATGACTGCCTGGTTTTTTAATGACCTCTGAAAACTATCTTTTTTTTTTTTTTTTTTTTGGGGGGGGGGGGGAGGGGGGCATGTATAGCTGTAATTACTATAATCATTTTGAAAACTAAATTTATCCTTTTAATTGGCCCAATTCACGTTAAAATAATCCTTCAATGTTGTATATCCTGTATATGGTATGCAACTTGTATAACTGAGTTGCTAGGTATTACGCTACTATGATAAGATATGGCTATCACATTTCCGAGATAACCTTTTTAAATGTCGCTCCAAATGAACTATAAGAATTGCATATTAGAGGGTCCGGGAAACGCAGACCATTGCACGTGTGCTCCAGCTGGCTCACAGAGTAGAGTACGACTACGAGCGAGGCTCGACTCCATTCCCCTCCCCTCCCCTCCCCTTCCCTAACAGTTCCATTCGTCGCCCGCGCGAACGTGCATCGCCTTTTGCCTACTCCGGGGAGGAGGGCAAGCGCAATTTGTTTCAAAGTGTAAATTCTGGTTTCAGTCGGTGCAGTTACCATACCAACCGGAAGGTATATATTTAAAATGATCACTTCAGACGTCGTTATGCGTTTCACTGCTTATTACTGCCTAATTATAATTTTTACAAGCAAAAAGAGGTTCAAAAATGCACAAATTTCAAGTTTTTTCACAAACGGCTGGAGATATCGCAAAATGCTAGAAATTTTCATCAAAGGATCTACTTTTACCGGTTTCATAGGAAAAAAGTGGTTTGAAATTTTTATCTTCGATAGTTTTTGAGATAGTCAGATTTTGTTCAATTTTTAACGCTTCATTCCGCAGGGTTAAAATAAAATTCCGCAGATTTTCAATGCGCCATACATTTTATCATGGTAAGGACTTCCTAAACCCAAATTTTCAAAAAGTTTTGCCGCCTCGGGTTCGTGGAGTTCCCTTGTTTGTGAAACACCCTGTATATAGACTATGGGATCCAAGGCTGTCACAAGAACAAGGCTTACCTGCCGTAGCATGTAGGACAGCGGGCTACGCAGGAAGGGAATATCGTGGGCTGGGCCGTCTGTCTGTCTGGCGGTCGATACGTCGATCCCGGTTAGGCGCGCTGCGTGCGTGGCGTTAATTGAGCGGAACCGACTACCTGATGGCCACAGCGGCCTGCTGCAGCACACGGGGCCGGCACGTGGTGTGTGCAGTGATTAAACCAGGGGCATGTGCTGCCGACGATGGCTGCTGGAACTGCGACGCCGAGGGCGTGGCGGTGTGAGGAGCCTGCGAGGCACTCCGCACTTGTCGTCGCGTGAGTAAACCCTTTTGAAAAAACACCAGATTGGAACTGTTTTTCGTCCGCCGAATAAAATTCGTGCACTGGTGGGGAGCGCTAAAGATGATCTCGGTTTGAGGAAGGCCGGCGTGTACCAGATTCGGTGTCAGTGTGGAAAGTCACATATTGGACAGACGATGCGTACCGTCGAGGATCGATGCGTTGAACACCAGAGGCACACACGATTCATGTATCCGAGCAAGTCGGCGGTCGCTGAACATTGTCTGTCGGAGAATCATGCGATGGTGTATGAACGCACTAGGATTCTGGTACAGACGTCGAGATACTGGAACTGCGTCGTTAGGTCATTGAAATTCGCACAAGTGACGACCTCATAAACCGTGACTGTGGCTATAATCTTAGCAAAGCTTGGGAACCAGCGATTGGGTTAATTAGGAGTAAATCTAGCAAACGTAGCGAAGTGACGACCACGGCGGACAGAGCCCTCACACCGACGTCATCTCAGACGCCGTCGCAATCGGTTCCACTGCGCGGCCGCGGCGCGGGGCGCGGACCGCCGAGGGGTCGTTCCGCGGACCGAGGGCATTTAAATCGCCCGCTACCGGGCTAGAACCCAGTTCCCTTCGAGCAGCCGTAGCGTGTGGATCTCCGTGCCGACGCGTTTCCAGGAGCGTAGTCCGTCATTTCACCTGATGATGGCGACATGTATGATCGCCGAAATATTGTGCCCGTTGGACACTATAGACCGGCAATACACCCGTGGATATTTTGAGGAACAATGGTTGTTTCTACCATGCACTGGAATTTTTGACACCAGATGTGTACAAAGAATTTTGAATGACATTTGTATCACGTTTAGTTTGGCAGCTACAACCAAGTTCCGGGGGCGGAGGCTGCGATAGCGTAGCTGACTGGCCGAGTGGCTATCCCCTGGGGCACGGTCCACTGTCTCATGACCACCAGCCAGTCAGCTAAGTTGTCGTAGCCTCCGCCCTCTAAACTTTGAATGGTTGTAGCTGCCAAACTGAACGTAATAAAAATGTCATTAAAAATTCTTTGTACACATCTGATGTAAAAAACTATATGTTTGCATAAAAATGCACTTTCTACGTATTTTTAAAATGTTTATTGTCTAACAATAAGAGTCCTTGACTACCAATCCATTCTGTGAAAATCGCACATCAATCACACTTTCCGTTTCCGCAATATTTGCGGTGCAAGTGTTTAGTGATTCATCCTGTATATGACTAGAATTTCTTAGGAATTCTTACCAAATTATGTATGGTAACCACTGATCAGGAGATCCAGCTTCTAATCGCGGTCCAGCATAAATTTTCAACTTCCTCCATTAATGTAATTCACTAGTCACTACTCACTATGGTCTTGCTTCAAAAAGTGGCTGCTGCATGATCAAATTTGTACTCCAAGACAAGTCCGAAAAAACAGACACAATATACTGTATATGCAAATTTTATTGCAAAATAAATAAAAGCAATGGATAGAGGAATACGATTTCGTGAACACGAATTTTAAATTCATTGTTAACATATTCATGCCACTGTTGTGGATTATGCTGTCGAAAGAACGTATGTGCAAAGTAAAAAAGTGGTCACAATGTACGTAATCCCGAAAACATTTTACAGCTCAGAAATTGAGAATCAGGTTCTGGAGCCTCTTCCAGACATTCCGGAGATTTAAAATACTATATAATTTTTATAATAACGTACTCTATAATGTTTTGCGTATCACGTAATGGTGAACTGTGTCAACAAGACATGTAGTAATCAAATAATAAGCTAATAATATCGTCATGTAGCAGAAAAGGGACAGAAATACTCAGTATCTGTCGTTAATGAGACAACCGTCTAGAGCGCTAAAATTCTCTTTATTTATTACGTCGTTTCGGTATCTGCCTTCATCAGATCTGCAATTAAGATGAAAGGAAAATTCAAGCGTTTGTTGTACAATCTAGCTCCATAGAAAGTTTCAAATACTTCCTTCTTCACGAATGGATAACTTAGGACCACGCGGATTTTTGTCCGGTATACCATCATACGCAAAGAATGGGTCAGTTTTCGTTATGTTCAAATGTTTGTACAGATTATGGGACTTAACTACGGGGTCATCAGTCCCTAAACTTACAAACTACTTATCAACCAGCTTATCGTGTGCGTCGGTTGCACAGTGGTAGAGTGCCAGACTACAAATCCAAAGGTCGCGGCTTCGATCACCGCCAGGTCCTAGGATTTTTATCTGTCACTTTCCACTTCTTTCACCTCTGGCAGTATTGCTCATGTGAAAAATACCGAGTAGCACCGTGGTTCGGAACCCACGTTAAACTGTAGGTCCCCCTGTAACTGGCTGGGTAAGTCAGTTCGGAGGAAGGTAACGACATACCACCTCCTAACAGGACCGTGCCTAGTAAAGCACTGTGGTGTTCAAACCAATCTTCGGATTGTTGACTGCTTTACCTTTATCGCAAGGACGGGACAAATATCCATGCCCGAGGGGGGATTCGAACCCCCGACCGTAGGGGCCGTGCAGACCGTGACAGAAGCGCCTCAGCCACCGCGGCCGGCAATGCCCCATGAACTGGATTCTTACCATGTGTATTGTGTTATTTTGGTGATCTGTTTATACATTTCTGCAATGGGCCCTAATAATGTACAAGGTCTTTCATTCTTGGTCCAAGGATTTTCCTCATCGTTTTACTTCAGATTAATTATGGGTGTAGTGACTTAATAATTAAGTCTGTTCGCCCTTTAAATTCTTACATGACCTGAGTTCAGACCGGCGTAAACCAGGACGGTTTCTGTCCTAAGAATTATTGTATTATAATAGTACGAAAGGATGATATAATGGAAAATTTTTTTAGAATGAAACTTTCGCTCTGCAGCGGAGTGTGCGCTGATATGAAACTTCCTGTCAGATTAAAATTGTGTACCGCTGCAGAGTGAAAGTTTCATTCTGGAAACATCCCTTAGGCTGTGGCTAAGCCATGTCTCCACCATATCCTTTCTTCCAGGAGTGCTAGTCTTGCATGGTTCGCAGGAGAGATTCTGTGACGTTTGGAAAGTAGGAGGCGAGGTACTGACGGAAGTCAATTTGTGAGGCGGCATCGTGAGGCGTGTCGGGATAGCACAGTCGGTACTGTGCTTACCCGCGAAAGACAAAGGTCCCAGGTTCGAGTCCCGGTTCCTGCACACAATTGTAATCTGCCAGGAAGTTCCGATTTTTTTTTTTTTTGTTTACCGATTAAAATTATTTACTATTTTGACTAAATAAGGTATGAATAATAATGGATAGTATGATTAATATAGGGTGGTTTATTTTAATGAAATTAGTGTTTATTAAGTTTGATGATCTTATAATTATTATTTTTACCATTTCAAGTATTATTTTATAGGAAAATATTGATTTTGGGGATGAATGATGGAAATATTAGCACCAACAATTGCATTAGGAATAAAATGACCACCCATAGCAATTCAACCATTCTATACAATACACATTCCACTCCATAATACCGCTTTATGTTTTAATGAGAATGTCTCATATTTCGCAATGTGAATTTGAATTAGGAAATATGAGAAGTAAATGCTTGTTAAGATTTGTCCTGTTGTAATTTATGGTTCTTTTCCTGGTCGTTTTCCAATTCATGTTAGTAAAAAAATTACAATTATTACTACTAATTCCCCTTTTAGGGCTCTGTGTTGACGTTTTAGTGTCTCAGATGCGTAAAAGGCTTCGGGTTTAGTTACTGTCGTGTAGTGTCCGTTTTTGCAGTTCCAGGAGGCTCTTTTTCGTTGTTAACAGTTTCTGATGACTGAACGGCAATCTCCATTTTCTGGAGTCTTTATTTCACAGATTTTGTTTCAATTTTGTGCAACCCTTTCACGTAAATAATTAATTTAGTCTAGTGTTGTAGACTGTAACAATTTTGAAATCAGAAAGTGCAGGCATTCGGATCTGTCCCAATTTTTTTCCCCTAGATGAAGTTTTTAATCCTATTTTTGATACATCTGTGATATCTTGGGCAATAAATGCCTTGTGTTCAGCAATACTGTTTTACAATCTAAGAGGTTTTTACGGAAGTGAGCATTCTAAATGTTGTTGCGGTCTTCAGTCCGGAGACTGGTTTGACGCAGCTCTCCACCCTACTCTATCCTGAGCAAGCCTCTTCATCTCCACATAAGAACGGCAACCTACATCTGTCTGAATCTGCTTACTGTATCCATCTCTTGGTCTTCCTCTGCGATTTCTACCCCACACACTTCCCTCCAAAGCTAAATTCACAATTCCTTGGTGTCTAAGAATGTGCCCTACCAATCTATCACTTCTTTTAGTCAAGGTATGCCAGAAATTAGTTTTCTCTCCAATTCTGTTCAGTACCTCCTCATTAGTTACGTGATCCGCCCACTAAATCTTCAGCATAATTCTGTAACACTACCTTTCAAAAGCCTCTATCCTCTTCCTGTCCGCACGGTTTATTGTCCATGTTTCACTCCCATACAAGGCAACGCTTCACACAAATGCCTTCAGATAGGACTTACTTACGCTTAAATTAATACTCGATGTTAACAAAACCTCTTTTTCAAAAACGCTTTCCTTCCCATTGCCATTCTGCATTTTATATCCTCTGTACTCCGACCATTATCAGTTATTTTACTGCCGAAGTAACAAAACTCATTTACTACCTTTATTGATTAGTACACTATTTTTATTTCTTCACCCTGAACTTTAATCCCTTCTCCGAAGTCCTCCTTGCTTTCCTTTTGTAACTTGCTCAACGTACAAACTGAACAACATTGCAGATAGGCTACAATCCTGTCTTATTCCCTTCCCAACGTCTGCATCTCTTTTATGCTCTTCGACTCTGATAACTGCTGTCTGGTATTTGTACAAGTTGTAAATAACCTTCCTTTCCCTATATTTCACTCCTGCTGATTTCAGAATTTGAAGGAGTGTATTCCAATCAATATTGTCAAAAGCTTTCTCCAAATCTACAAAAGCTAGAAATGTAGGTTTGCCTTTCCTTAATCTATTTTATAAGATAAGCCGTAAAGTGAGGATTGCCTCCCGTGTTCCTACATTTCTACTGAATCTGAACTGGTCTTCGCCAAGGTCTTTTACCAGTTCTCCCATCCTTATGTAAATAATTCGTGTTAGTATTTTGCAACCCTGACTTATCAAACTGATGGTTCTATAGCTTTCACACATGTCTGCACTTGCATTCTTTGGAGTGGAGATCATTACATTTTTCTTAAAATCTGAGAGTATTTCGCCTGTCTCATACATCTTATGCACGAAGTGAAATAGTTCTGTATTTTAAATACTTAGTAAAAAACTTTTTATTTTTTAATATGTATTTGAGACTTTTATGGAGCTCCATTTTAAATCCAAACACTTGTATGTTCCTTTAATCTTAATTACAGATTTGGTGATAGCAGATGCCTTAGCGACGGAATAAATAAAAATTTTAGCGATCTATACGCCATTCGCCAAAACGAGAGACGTACTGTAAACACAGCAAGGCGCGGGACCACAGCGCTACTGTCGAGGGGTGAACAAGGCAGGGGCGCACAGTCAGCCTGGCTGTCTCAATTGCAGGTGTGAGCTCGTTAGTGCGTGTTGTTCAGCGGCGATTTCAGGATCTCTTCAGTTCATCTTTAAAGACGCTTGAAAGACTAGTTGAACCTTCGAGAAGTGGTTTCAAGATGTTCTTCCTCGGCTTGAAGTTACTGTTGTTGATAAAGCGCCGTACCATTATCGTAGAAAATCGCACTGACGTGTTTTACGGCCCACTTTAGATTTGTAGTTTTTTTACATTTTTGTAAACATTTTGGACCAAAATAATAATCTAAATAATAAAAAATTAATTAACAAGAGTGTCTGAAACATTTTTAGGAAAAAAAATTTAGGTAGGGGGGGGGGGGGGTCCGAACACCGACCTTTTGCACCATAGTCCTACGCCTTGCAAACTACCCTACGACTATCAATCAAAAGATGAGTTCTTTAATCTTATACTAATGATGACCGTTGTTAACTGATGCTAATATGGCATTTGTAGACACTAGATTATCATTTATCGTACGAAGAACGATGTGTTTTTCTTAATTATTCAGTGCGCCATTCCTTTGAAATGACAACGTGTAAGTTACAATAAGAAAATCGTCAAATACGCAACGCAAGATGTCGTATTCCAGAGAGAGTTCTCGGTGAGGAATGTCACGTGACCTCTCTGAAAGGCTGGTTTTCGTTAATTCAATGGAGGGTGTCAAATCTACGTTATTTTTGCAAATATGTCTCAAACGATACGAGATTAAAAAAAAAGAACACAAGGGAACAAAGTTTTAGAGAATTTTCTCCTCTACAAATTAGGTTATTCAATTTTCGTCAGATGAACGGTTCGGTTGCAATTACAATTATATTACAAACGGCTTTTTTTGGTATTACTATCGTATTGTTTGTCCGAAAAATTTTGAAAAATTGAGGTTCTGGTCTCTGGAGGCCCATAATCATGCCTGTAAAATTTGGTGGTTATCGGTTGAACGGCTCGTCTTAAAAACAGGGAACACGTTACGGACAGACAGACGGACAGACAGACAGACATACATCCCAAAATCGCCGTTATTTTTTGCAAATATCTCTGAAACGCTACGAGATATGAAAAAAAACATAAAAGAGCAAAATTGTAGAGAATTTTCTCCTCTTCAAATTCGGTTATTCAATTTTCGTGTCAGCTGGATAGTTAATCCGTTATTTTCATTTAAATTTCGAGCTGTCAAAAGACGATCGCAAAGGCCCACTTTTAGTGTTACTACCGTAACCTAAAGTGGGCCAAAAAAGCTACCAGTGAGATTTCCAATAAGCACGAAATTCAGAGTGGCTAAAATTTTGAGGACGGTATACTTCATAATCACAGAACAGCGCACAACGACTACGCGAGAGATGAAATGGCGAAGAATGCATGGAAAACTGATCTTAGAATTCCTCCGTTCCGCTGTGAATTAAACGCCATCGAGTAAATGTGGGCCAGAATCAAAGGCTATGTTGCAGCGAAAGACAGAACATACAAAATGCCGGAAGTTAAAGAACTGCAAGAAGAAGCAGTAAAAACAGTAACTGCAGAAGTTTGGAATCAGTGCGTCCTCCGTGTCGTATTTTTAGTTCAAAGTCAAATGTGGAAATTGTAGAGGAGAGAGAAGAGCTGTTTGGTATAAACCTCAATGAAAACAGTTCGTTTGACAGAATGAACCTTGTTTCACAGTCCTTTACCATTATTATTACTGGTAATGTTATTAAAAATTGTGTATGAATGGGGCGTTTTGTTAGCAACCTGTATGAAAACAAATCTGTTTTGACAGAATTAACTGAGTTTCATAGAACTTTTAACATTATTATAACTGGTTTTGAATCTTCCATGTCGTGCTTTATTTCGTTATATTCTGGTCCAGGATACTCAGGGTCCGCTATGACGTCAGCTCGGCAGCCAGCCGAAGCCACCAGCTGCAAAGCGTGCGCCAAGGATTTTGTACATCCCTTCGTATCACGCGAACACCGAATGTTTTCTCTGCCGGCCGCGGTGGCCGAGCGGACTGAGGCGCTTCAGTCACAGTCTGCACGGCCACTACGGTCGGGGGTTCGAATCCCTCCTCGGGCATGGATATTTGTGCCGTCCTTAGTTGTAGGTAGTTCATAAGTAGTTTGTAAGTTTAGGGACTGATGACCCCGTAGTTAAGTCCCTTAAGCTCAACAAACATTTGAACATTTGAATGTTTTCTCTAGAAACGATCGTAGTCGCTCACGCGATACTGTTTACGTTTCGTCCCAGCTCTCGGTGAACGGACTATAGACATTTGTTTTCTTACTGACAAAAAATGAAGATCGCGGAGTCATGTAGGAGGTTTGTTACCTTTGTACAAATAGTCAATACATCAAACAGCCAGTTACATACACTATGAGCTTTCCTTTGAGAGGCTAAACTTTTAATCCCACTGGGGTGGCGTTAAGTATTCCCGTTTGTCCGGCCCCGCTGTCTCGTCCACTTGGCGTATTCTTCCTCTCCTGCCTCGCATGCAACATTCACTTCGCGTCCGCAGCGGCGGCCCTGGCCAGGCTGTGGGATGAGTGGCCCTCCTGCCCCACGTCAATACACATCTGCTGCCGACGCGTCTGCTGCGTGCTTCCAATACAAGCAGCTGACTCCTGGTCACTGGCCGGAGCAGGCGGAATCCGGAAAATGAAGTTTCCGAAAGAACATATACCGACCCATTCATCTAAGTACACTACTGGCCATTAAAACTGCTACACCAAGAAGAAATGCAGATGATAAACGGATTTTCTTTGGACAAATAATTATACCAGAACTGACATGTGATTACATTTCCACGCAATTTGGGTGCATAGATCCTGAGAAATCAGTACCCAGAACAACCAGCTCTGGCCATAATAACGGCCTTGATACGCCTGGGCATTGAGTCAAAGAGAGTTTGGAAGGCGTGTACAGGTACAGATGCCCATGCAGAACACGATACCACAGTTCATCAAGAGTAGTGGCTGGCGTATTATGACGAGCCAGTTGCTCGGCCACCACTGACAAGACGTTTTCAGTTGGTGAGAGATCTCGAGAATGTGCTCGCCAGGGCAGCAGTCGAACATTTTCCGTATCCAGAAAGGCCCGTACAGGACCTGCAACATGCGGTCGTGCATTATCCTATTGAAATTTAGGGTTTCACAGGCATCGAATGTAGAGCCACGGGTCGTAACACATCTGAAATGTAACGGCCACTGTTCAAAGTGCGGTCGATGCGAACAAGAGGTGACCGAGACGTGTAACCAATAGCAGCCCATACCATCACGCCGGATGATACGCCAGTATGGCGATGACGAATACACGCTTCCAATGTGCGTTAAGCGCGATGTAGCCACAAACGCATGCGACCATCATGATGCGGTTAACAGAACCTGGATTCATCCGAAAAAATGACGTTTTGCCATTCGTACACCCAGGTTCGTCGTTGTGTACACCATCGCAGGCGCTCCTTCATGCAGCATCAAGGGTAATTGCCGCCATGGTCTCCGAGCTGATAGTCCATGTTGCTGTAAACATCGTCGAACTGTTCGTGCAGATGGTTGTTGTCTTGTAAACGTCCGCATCTGTTGACTCAGGGATCCACATGTGGCTGCACGTTCTGTTACAGCCATGCGGATAAGATGTCTGTCATCTCGACTGCTAGTGATGCGAGGCCGTTGAAATCGAGCACCGCGATCCGTATTGCCCTCCTGAACCCACCGATTGCATATTCTGCTAACAGTTTTTCGATCGCGATCAATTCGATCAGCAATGTCGCAATACGATAAACCGCAATCGCGATAGGTTACAATCCGACCTTTATCAAAGTCGGAAACGTGATGGTAGGCATTTCTCCTCCTTACACGAGGCATCAGAACAACGTTTCACCAGGCAACGCCGGTCAACTGCTGTTTGTGTTTGAGAAATCGGTTGGAAACTTTCATGAGGTGAGCACGTTGTAGGTATCGCCACCGGCGCCACCCTTGTGTGAATGGTCTGGAAAGCTAATCATTTGCATATCACAACTTCTTCTTCTTGTAGGTTAAATTTCGCGTCTGTAGCACGTCATCTTCGTGGTGTAGCAATTTTAATGGCCAGGTATGTATGTACAATGGTAAAGTCACCTGCAGCGCCCACAGACGAATTGCTTACAACCTGTCGCGCCGACATTGTAGTCATGATACTAGGAGGTACACGTTTGTCATTGAATCCATACACACTTATCTTCATCTGCAACGCGTGACCATCGCCTCTGGGAGAATGCTCATTTCCATTCCATCGCCTCATCTTCAGAATCATTTAAAGGCACATCGTCGACACTTTTTTCTGAAAGATTACTATCTTTATTATTTTTCTTTTTGATAACATCGGTACAAACTCGTATCTGGCACTCCGTAAGTTTTGCTGTCTTCTAATAGTGATATGTCTTTCATCACTGCTTCAACTGCCTCTTTCATCGACCCTCCATCCATTCCATTCAGTCTCCTTTCCACTTATAGGTTCTCACCATCTGAAGAAAAGGAAGGAATAATATTTACAATAATATTACAAAACAAAACGTTTTCTTTATCCGGTTTTCAATCATTCCCCCCCCCCCACTGTTCATGAAGCCCTGTTCATAGTTATTCAAACAGCCACAAACTACAGGGTGTCTCACGAAAGACGCCTGGCAAAGGTCCGCGAGTTGCTCGGCGCGTTTGCCGGCTGCTGTCGCTCCGCTTGCCGGTCGCCGCTACGCGTGTTCTGGGACACTTGGCAACAGCACAGAGTCCAGTTGAAGCACCGTGCTCTTGTGTTCTGTACTGTGTTATAGAGTGTTTGGTTGTTGTGTTTTGACTTTGTTGTCGAGTTTCCTTTCAGAATGGTACACACGAAGGATCGAGTGTTGCTTATGCTGAACTATACAAAAACAGAATCGTATGTGGAATGTCGGGTCACAGCTGGTTCACCTCTTACTTTGATAATAGAAAACAGAAGGTAATTCTCTGTAGTGTAGAAAATAGCTATGACGTACAATGCCAATGGGGCACAATTAAGTGTGGGGTGCCCCAGGGGTCTGTTTTGGGACCATTGCTGTTTCTTATTGATATAAATGATATGCCTTCCAGTATAACAGGTGACTGTAAAATATTTTTGTTTTCTGATGATACCAGCTTTGTAGTGAAGGATGTTGCTCGTAATACTGACACAGTATCAAATAATGCAGTTCAAGAGATAAGTTCATGGCTTGTAGTAAACAGTTTTTACAATTTCTAACACATAATTTGACGAAATCTGACATTTTGATTACACATAACGGGCATATGATAAGTGAGACTGAATAGTTCAAATGTCTAGGTGTTCATATAGACTAAATTCTGCTATATTTACCATTAGAACAATATCTGAAATAAGTGATTTTTCAACACGAAAAGTATTCTATTGCTCTTATGACGTACGGCATTATTTTTTGGGGTAACTCGCCTGATGCAAAAAGGATATTTCTGCCTCAAAAACGGGCGGTTCGAGCAATATCTGGTGTAAGTTCACCAACGTCATGTCGAACCCTTTTCAGTAGTCTGGGAATTTTGACACTGGCGTCACAATACGTTTTTTCTTTAACGTCGTTTGTTGTTAATAATATCAGCTTATTCCCACGAGTTAGTAGCTTTCACTCGGTGAATATTAGACAGAAGTCTAATCTACATTTGCATCACACCACCTTGACACTTGTGCAGGAAGGTGTACAGTATTCTGTGGCATCACTTTTCAATAAGCTACCACAAGAACTAAAGAATCTTAGCACTAATCCACACGCTTTCAAATCTAAATTGAAGAATTACCTCATGGCTCACTCCTTTTTTTCTGTCGTGGAACTCCTACGAAAGTTAAACAATTAAGCTAATTGATTTTTTTTTCTTTATTGATTTTTTTCACTTTATCTTAAGGTTGTCGTGTGCAAAGGACTACTTAAAAATTTTCTATTACCATTCTTGTGTAACAATTAATGTATTGACTTGTTCCATGTTCCAAAACAATAAATAAATAAAATACATAATTCAGACGGAAATTTCCCGGTGTGCATATTCCCAATGAATCCACGATACGCAGATTAGTGAAGAAATTTCAAAAGACTGGATCTGTGTTAGACGAACGATGGCCTAGAGGACGTAGTGTTCTAACCGAAAATAAAGTAGACGAGATAGGGGAGGCCTTGCAGAAAAAAGCCCGAGGAAATCTCTTCGCCGTTTGGCACTTCAGACGGGTGAGTGAAGAGCATCTGCTCACAGAGCAGTACACGAACTGAATTTGAAGCCATACAAAATAACGGTAGTGCAACTCACGAACTCAGATACTGTTGCTCGACGTCGTTACTGTAACTGGCTGTTACAGTCTGTGCACAATGGGGAAGTTGATCCTCAGATGCTTTATTTTTCTAATGAAGGATGGCTGCATTTGTCAGGCTACGTAAATTCGCAGAGCAATCGACGTTGGAGCTCAGAAAATCCACATGACTTACATCAACAACTCGTGAAAACTGTAGTGTAGTGTGCAATTAGTGCGAGGCGAATAATTGGGCCAATCTTTTTTCGCGAAGCAGGTATGTGAACAATATCCAGCATTCATTTTTTTCAAGAAGTTTCACCCAACGAAAAGCTGTACGGTTATTTCATGCAGGCAGGACAATGCAAGACCACACGTTGCCAATGCTTCTATGGCAGCAATACGAAGTGTTTTTGATGATAGGCTAGTTGACTGGCCTCCTAGTTTTCCAGATCTAAATCCCTGTGGCTTTTATCTTTGGGGAATGTTAAAAGAGAAGGTATATGCAAGCAATCCCCATACAATCCCCATACAATCGAAGAGTTGGAAGACAGGATTCAACTAGTCATTTCCCAGATTTCGGCAGCCGAAATTCGTCGAGTGTTCGCAAATGAGTGATTGAGTTGTGAGACCGTTCTTTCCATAGAGGACATCATTTTGAACATCTACTGTAAATAAAGGTAAGCTTAGGTTACTCAGACATTAACTGCGCCCGCAGCACAATAGAGTCCGAGAATCGGACGCTGCCGTGGCCGGCGGATGCGGTGGCGGCGGCCGGGAGCCATACCGCGCGATCCGCGGACGCCTGGCAGGCGTCTTTCGTGAGACACGCTGTATATCTGAACACTATTGCGAAGTAGTTCCCCAGTGCACTAACAAATGGCAACAGAAGTCATCAGTGTGACGTAGGGAGAACCTAGTATCATGCCTCCACCTATTTCGTAGCTTTCATTTCTTATAAACAGCATGAAAACCGTAGCGAACATCATGTCAATTTTACAAACCGTGCAATGACCATTTGCAAGCCACTTATATTATTCAGTTGAAATAATTCTCGTGTCAATTTCTGAAGTCAAAAAACGAAATAGACATGTTCACCGGACAGGCGAGATTTTCAACAACCACAGTCGCGTCTCCCCTCTATTCAATTAGCCCCGATCTACCCTATACCTTTAATATGTATTCTTTAGTGTCAGTTAGAGTGAACTGTAATTTACTTCACTATATTGCAAGTTGAATACTAAACAAAAATGTTATCTGGCATTCCACAGGGTAGTATTATTGGGAGTGAAACGTGGACGATAAAGAGATGATAGGAGCTTTTGAAATGTGGTGCTACAGACGAATGATGAAAATTAGATGGGTAGATCACGTAACTAATGAGGTGCTTAATCGAATCGAGGAGAAAAGGAGTTTCTGGCATATTCTGACTAAGAGAAGGGATAGATTGGTTGGACACATTCTGAGACATCAAGGAATTGTCAACTTAGCATTAGAAGGAAGCGTGTGGGGTAAAAATCGTAGAGGGAGACCGAGGGACAAATACAATAAGCAGATTAAAAAGGATGTAGGTTGCCGAACGTATCTCAGATAAAGAGACAGGGTAGCGTGGAGAGCTGCATCGGACTGAAGACCACAACAACAACAGTGTTTTGGTCCTCTGTTGTTCCTTATCTACATAAACGATTTGGGTAGCTCTCTTAGGTTATTTGCAGATGATGCCGTTATTTACCGTCTAGTAAAATCATCTGAACGATCTAAGTAAGATATCACTCTGGCGTAAAAATTGGCATTTAACTCTAAATAATGAGAAGTGTGAAGTCGTCCACATGAGTACAAAAAGAAATTCGTTAAACTTTGTTTACAAGATAAATCAATAAAAACTGAAGGCCGTAAACTCCACGAAATACCTAGGAATTACTGTTACTTCATAATTAAACTGGAAACAACACGTAGATAATGTCGTGGGAAAGGCGAACCAGAGACTGCATTTTATTGGCAGAACCCTTGAAAGACGCAACAGAACTACTAAAGAGACTGCATGCACTACACTTGTACGTCCTTTTTTGGAGTATTGCTGCCAACTGAGGGATCCTTATCAAGTAGGTTTGACGAAAGCCATCGAAAGAGTCCAAAGAAGGGCACACTGTTTTGTATTGTCACGATACAGAAGAGACAGCGTCACGAAAATGATACAGGATGGGAATCATTACAACAACGGTGTTTATCGCTGCAGCGTGGTCTGCTTACGAAACTCCAATCGCCAACATTCTCCTCCGAATGCAAAGCTATGTTGTTGGATCTGTCCTATATAGGGTAATCAAACTAAAATGTGAGAAAGCAGAGCTCGAACGGAGAGATTCAGATGTTCTTTCTTCCCGTGTGCTATTCGAGAGTGGAATGGTAGGTGAATACTATAACGGTGGTTCGATAAACCCTCTGACAGGCACTTAAATGTGATTTGCAGAGTGTCCCATGTAGATGTTTATCTATAAGAATGACGCTCTATTTTGGAACGTTTGCTCTCAAAGCCTTTAACTGACAAGGAAAGTACTTGGGCTCGAACAAACACATATACACCAAAATCGTATGAGAGATAATGTAAAGATCCCTTATTGCACTAGTGATACTCCCGCATCTGCAAAACTCTGCAGTCGTCCGTTAGAGGCCTCTGCGTATGCCATGCCACATTGCACTTTGACCTGTCGGTTCGCCAGTAGGGACGGTGCAGTGTGCCTCCGAAGTTGCGTTTTGTGATGTTATTTGTGTGGTGATGTGTCAGGTGTGGCGGCGATTGCTAATCAATCCTGCCAATGTATTTCGATTAGTTGAGATGAAGTTACGAAGAACCCTTCTTCGTGAAGATGGTATTAGTGTAGAAGATGAATCATTTGCATGTTTCTCGTATCTGTTATGGTACAGAAATATGAGAATACGTTAGATACTGTTGTTACAGACTCATTATAATGATAATAGGGATGATAATGACGAACAACTCATTGCAAGCGGTAGTGCTAGGGTAAGTGCGGGAAGAGGCGATGGGAGCAGTGGCAGTAAACACCAACAGTCTTTCGGGAAGAAGGTTAAAATTGCATCTATCATCACGGCTTTTGACGACAATTCGATAGAGAAGATGTACGATGACTATTACATAAGTTAAGATACCTGCATTACGTATGGCGTCTTCAATTACATCTGCAGTGCTATCTAGAGCATGGTTGTAGAGCGTTGCAGAAAAACGACACCCACCAGCACACTGAGGTGTACGTAGAGATCCTGTAACCAAACGTTCATAGAGATATGTTTGTTCGAGCCCATGTACTTTCCTTGTGAGACCCACTATTACTCAAATACCTTTTTCCTACGCTGTGATGTTGACGGCATGATCTCTTTATTAAACACATATATCACCACGGTGCAACTCAACAATTACCGAGATGCTTAGCTATATTCCCAGTGCTACCTTCGTTACTCGGAGTGCCCACCATTAAACTTCTATTTCTCTTACGGTTGTTTCCTTGACTCTGCTGACTGCGCTGCGTTGGATAAGACTACGGCCGCCGCACTCTCCTGAGTTATGCCGGCAGGCAGAGGCCGGCACGGCCTGCGAACGCGCCCTGGAAACGCGGCCGCGTCTGAAATACCGCCACCGCCCACATAAATTGCCATCAGGCGCCAGACGTTTACGACCGTGCTACCTGCCGCGCGCCTGCGCGCCGGCGGGCCGCAACCCGCCGCACACCGCTGCCGTTTGGGCTGCCTACACAGCAGGGGCAGTAGCTTCTCGTCCGTTGTATCTACGTCAGTGCTTTTCAACCTTTTTCGAATATGCGACCCCCCTGCCAAATAAAAATATTCTGGCGAACCCCACCCCCTCTCCCGTCCTCACGGACTGTAACAAATGTGTTTTCCGAAAGGAAACAAATTTAATCTACTTTCTTTTGCTTCAGCTTTCTTATAAATTGTTGTACTAACTTATGTTCTGTATGTAATTCGGAATGGAAGACCTTATCCTATTTTTACATAATTTCCACCAGAAAAATATTTTCAGATTAAAGAGTGTATTGCATTTCAGGAAAGACTCGGAAGTGAATTATGCTTATTTAGAAAGGTCCCACTATATAGACTACTAGCTTAAACCCGCGGCTCTGCTCGCGTGTTGGTTGATGATAGATAAGCTATCTTTCAGTAGTGTACTATGAGACTGATCTTGAAGGATGAAATGAAATACAACTGAGGAAACGTTGCTGATATATTTCTATCAGATTACAGAAGTCTATGCACTTACCTTTTATCAGGAAAGTAAGTAGTGTAGCTCAAATCACACATAAAAATGCACTCGTTTGGAAGAATCCAATCACGAAATTCGACAATAATGATTGTAATAATATCACAGATCCATCACTTGATGTAATGCGCGAAACGTCAAATCTATTTTTTTAAAGAGATGTATTAAAAGAAATTTTTTTTGCTGCTTTATTTATTTATTCTTATATTTCCTTATTGGTATGCTTATCCTTATAAACAAAGAGCTGAAGACGTTGTAGCACGCATAGACCAAAGATATGGTCTGTGGCATCACGTTTCGATGTATGCAACCTCCTTGCTATAGAGTGGCAAACGTCATCTCTGTCATTCACTCCGAATATTTTTTTTATATTTTCACGAATTTCAACCACCATATCTTACACCCCCTTATAGCTATCGGCATGGAACTGCTATGGTGTACAACGGGAGACTTCGGACAACAATTACACACAGACCATTCGTTTGGGTTCTGTGGTTTTCGCTGCAGAGCGAAATATTACACACAAGTAGAATTTTATATACACCGATAACTTTCCATCCCAATATACTCCATGCTTTTATCATTATTAACCCTCAAGCAACAAAGCAATCAATAAAACCATTTTCAAAAAGTAAATATAATTTTCAAAGAGTAATTATTGTTCCGCATTTCGCGTTATCTTGAGATTACTAAAAATCTATCAGAACGCTATAAAACCGCCCCTAAAACCTTCCTCAGGTATAAATTAGTAACTGTACAAATTGTTAGATCTTTATGTCTTGTGGTTCAGACGTGATAATCGTACACCGAACAGACATTCACATTTATAGATATAGATTTCTAAATAAGTAGATATATTTTGGAGAATTTTTCAGAATTACTTATTGTATCATGTTATTCTACCTATCGATTGATCCCTGAAAACAATTTTCGGGCTTTGCGCTTATTCATTATTAATACTCTGTATTATTAAGAAATCTATGATCCAATTCGTAATTAATTTTACACATTGAACTCCGTAATTTTAATTTCACTTCGGATTTTATTAACGATAATGCAAATACTTGCTCCTCTGACAGTGATCGCCCCGTGCAAGACTTGGGTCACGAACCACAGGTATAAAACTCAGCCCTACATTACACGGACACGCTAGAAGTTGAAAGTCTCCAACACAAACGGATATAAAGTAAGTACGTCAATGGGTAATAGAAAATCGAAGGTGGCACTCAGTAATTGTGTTTACACCGCAACGGATGGGCTAGAATTTTTAATTACCACACCAATAAGTACCCTCAGACTAAAAGAGGAAAGTAATAAGTTGCTCATGTTTGGAATTGACGATCTTCTTTTGAATTCAAATCACTACACTACTGGCCATTAAAACTACACAAAGAAGAAATGCAGATGATAAACGGGTATTCATTGGACAAATATATTATACTACAACTGACATGTATTATATTTTCACGTAATTTGGGTGCATAGATCCTGAGAAATCAGTACCCAGAGCAACCACCTCTGGCCGTAACAACGGCCTTGATACGCCTGGGCATTGAGTCAAACAGAGCTTGGATGTCGTGTACAGGTACAGATGCCCATGCAGCTTCAACACGATACCACAGTTCATCAAGAGTAGTGATTGGCGCATTGTGACGAGCCAGGCCACCATTGACCAGGCGTTTTCAATTGGTGAGAGATCTGGAGAATGTGCTGGCCAGGGCAGCAGTCGAACATTTTCCGTATCCAGAAAGACCCGTACAGGACCTGCAACATGCGGTCGTGCATTATCCTGCTGAAATGTAGAGTTTCGCAGGGATCAAATGAAGGGTAGAGCCACGGGTCGTAAAACATCTGAAATGTAACGGCCACTGTTCAAAGTGCCGTCGATGCGAACAAGAGGTGACCGAGACGTGTAACCAATGGTATCCCACATCATCACGCCGGGTGATACGCCAGTATGGCGATGACGAATACATGCTTCCAATGTGCTTTCACCGCGATGTCGCCAAACACGGATACGACCATCATGATGCTGTAAACAGAACCTGGTTTCATCCGAAAAAATGTGGCGATATTCGCCGAATAATTATTTACATTCATGATTTACAGGAGGTCTTGAAGTTCCCGTGAAACGTTGGTCGCGAATTATCCAGTTGGAACGCGTCCGTCTGGAAGTTCCGATAGTGAGGGAGGCTCCAACACATTTGAGATGCAACGACGGCTGGTTAGTATAATGTAGGTTGCGCGAGTGGAATCCAAATGATAATACCGCGTGCAAACCAGTGTGCCGTAAATAAAGGAAGACTTCAACAGTACATTACAAACGGTTGTGCAGATTAATTCCTCGGTAGTTCCATTTGCTTGCTCATTTCCGTCGTACATCGCACCTTTGCCAGCGCGCCTGTGACGTCAAAACCGGTGGTACCCACAATAACTGCTTGTTGAATTTAGTGTGATGTTTGGTTCATCTTACGGCGGAGCGAGGCATCACTGCCATGCAGACAGTACGTCTGTCATCACGAGCAGTGTTGCAAGGAGGTGAAAGAAATTGTTCCCGTCGGTCCGTCGTTTCCTCCTGAATCCAGCGATTACAGATGAGCGTTGTGACGATACTGCTGGCCCTCTCATCTCAATGTTATCGTACCATACCGTCTGCCTGGTCCTCTCATCTCAATGTCATCCTACGATACCGTCTGCGTCGGATCCGGAATCGTGTGGTTCAATAGTGATAAAAGTTGCGTATGAAGTTAATTAAAAACGATATAGCCAGTCTAGGAATCAGTGTAGGATAGTGTCTCGGTGATACTGTGATCAAAACAAGTGATAGATTTCATTAATTAAGGGATTTGTATAAGATGTTTCCAGACAGTTCTATAAAGAATACTTTTGTCACTGTACATTATTTTAATAAATAGTCAGACGAAGGGTACAATCATATGTAAAACATAAAGCCATTAAAATAAATAGCATTGTATATATGTTAGGCTCATAAGCAAATTGTGTTGACCAGCTAACTGTGTAAGTAATTTAATAGACGAGATAAATATTATGATTTCTTGTATATATTGACTGACGTGAGATTTTGAGTATTGTGAATGGCCATGAGTCCAAAGAAGGGCAGCTCGTTTCGTATTGCCACGATACAGGGGAGACAGCGTTACGGAAATGACACAGGATCTGGGATGGGAATCATTACAACAACGGCGCTTATCACGTGGGCTACTTACGAAACTCCAATCGCCAACATTCTCCTCCGAATGCAAAAATTTATTGTTGACTCCCACTTACATAGGTAGAAATGATCAACATAATAAAATACGAGAAATCAGAGCTCGAACGGAGAGATTCAGGTGTTCTTTCTTCCCGCGCGCTATTCGAGAATGGAATGGAATGGAAGATAAATAGTATAATGGTGGTTCGATGAACCCTCTGCCAGGCACTTAAATGTGATTTGCAGAGTATCCCATGTAGATGCAGATGTAGATGTTGAACCCCTGAGCGGCCAACTGTTCTCCCCGTAAACAGCGCTTGTAGGTGGCATTACTAGCGCCCACGACGTGCGCCTCTGCGGCAAACGAATCTTAAGGGACTTATTGCGGGGTCATCAGTCTCTTAACTAACAAACTATTTATAAACTACCTTACACGAAAGTCAGCACAAACATCCATGCCCTAGGAGTGGGGGGGGGGGAGGGGGGGAATTCGAACCCACGACCGTAGCGGCCTTGGAGCCTGTGACTGGCGCGCCGCAGACCGCTCGGCCACTGCAGTCGGTTACAACATACGCAGGCTGGCAGTATCGCCTCATTTAGATGATTTCTGCCTTGGATGGTTAGTTGTGTAACGGTGTCTTCTGCGTCGCCAGACGCTGTGAAGGCGCCTTGTTTTTCTGCACTGACTGCCGAGATATTTCTTCAGTGCAGTAGGCTCTCGACAGTGCCGGAACGCTGAGGCAGCTGAGGGGCGGCTGGGGGCGTATCTGGGGGCGGCGGCGGCGGCGGCGGCGGCGGCTAAGTGAATTATCGGGGGCGGCGACGTTTCAGCGCCCGCCCCCAGATGGCTCTCGTGAATGTGTAATGCGCGCCGCCGTTACTGAAACACGGCGGCTGCACGCTCTCCCCCTGCCATGTCCCCTCCCCCCTCTCCCTCCCCTCCTCTGGGAGGACAGCGATTTGTCTGGAGCAGAGTGGCTGCCAGGACAGCGTGTCCGCGCCATCAGCACACGCAGCCTTCACTGCCGCGACAAATAAGCCGCTCCCGACACAACCGGCAGGTTCACTGCGTGGCGCTGTGGGCTGCAGACTGGCAAACGTGACTGACTATGATTAGGTACTACTGCTGTGAAGCTGGTTAGGTCGAAAACTATTTATTATTGGTCACACTTGATGTACAGCGTGCCCTCAAATGACGCGTTTCGGAATAACCATCATCAGATTAGAATCTCTTCCGTGCCATGTGCACACGTGAACAGATGGAAGATGTTCTTCAATATACATACAAACGCAGACTACCTACTTTGTAGTCTGCGTTTGTATGTATATTGAAGAACATCTTCCATCTGTTCACGTGTGCACATGGCACGGAAGAGATTCTAATCTGATGATGGTTATTCCGAAACGCGTCATTTTGAGGGCACGCTGTACATCAAGTGTGACCAATAATAAATAGTTTGCGACCTAACCAGCTACACAGCAGTACTACCTAATCATTTCATCATGGTCGCCTACCTCCTCAGTGACTTTATGTCGCATTTACAAGTGACTGACTATTCCTGCACGTAGGCCACGTACAGTGTATGAGGTGCCTACGTTAAAGTGTCCCAATGGCTTGTGCCGTAACCTTTGCACACACATACAGGGTGTCCAGAAAACGACTCCGTGATTTCAAAATTAAATATCTCGAAAACAAAGATCGATAGAGGAATGCAGTAAACGGTATGTTTATTGTGAAGGCTGTAAGAAGTTTATACAGCAGTTTGAAATAATACAAAAGCTGCTAACAGATGGCGCTGTAGTCCCCATACGTAATGCCTAGTATAAACAGTGATCCGAAGCCCAGATTAGATTAGATTAATACTTGTTCCATAGATCATATATACGAAATTTTGTAATGATGTGGAGTGTGTCAGCTTAGTAAATGTTGTCTACACTTAACAATCAATATTTTAAGGACTTTTATCTAAAAATTCATCTACATTGTAGAAGGAGTTGCCATTCAGAAATTCCTTTAATTTCTTTTTAAATACTAGCTGACTATCTGTCAGACTTTTGATGCTGCTAAGTGACCAAAGACTTTTGTGGCAGCATAGTTCATACCTTTCTGAGCCAAAGTTAGATTTAACCTTGAATAGTGAATATCCTTTATCCTAGTGTTGTAGATATGCACACTGCTATTACTTTTGAATTGGGTCGGATTGTTAAAAACAAATTTCATGAGTGAATATATATATTGTGAAGCTACAGTGAGTATCCCTAGATCCCTAAAAGAATGTCTGCAGGATGCTCTTGGGTGGGCTCCAGTAATGATTCTGATTACACGCTTTTGTGCAATGAATATTTTTCTACTCAATGTTGAATTGCCCCAAAATATGATCCCATACGAAAGCCCAGAGCGATCAGTTCCACTATTGAAACGTAAAGGAGGTTAGTGTACCGAAGGAAGAGATTAAAACCATATACTCCATTGAATAACGCGTTTTTCTGGTGCTAGAATACCACAGGTTAGAAGAGAGTCCTACAGCAACAAGGCGAAGTTTTCAAGCACGATTTAATGCTCCAAAAGGCATTTTGTACGCTCTTCGCAAAATTTCAACGAACAGGCAGCGTAACATGATCTAGTGGGGCATGTTGGCAGCAAGCAAACCGCAGTTACGCCTAAAAATATCACCACAGTTTCTGCAATTATTAAGCGAAATCCAAATGTCATCCATCCGTAGAATTGCATCTGAGACTGGTTTGAAGCTTTCCAGCACGCAGAAAATACTGAGAAGGAGCCTACACATGTTTCCATTCAAAATTCAAACGCACCAGATGCTCACAATGATTGATAGTGAAGGATTTGATGTTCGCTGCATCTGGTTTACAGATGAAGCACACTTCCACGTGAATGGATACGTGAATAAGCAGAACTGGCGATTTTGGGGTTCCGAAAAGCCATATTGGTGTGAAGCGAAACCCCTGCATTCTCCTAAAGATACTGTGTGGACTGCAGTATGCAGCAGAGGCATTATTGGCCCTTTCTTATTCGAGAAACGGTCATTGCTGCACGTTACGTTGCAATTTTGGAACAATTTGTCGCCACACATCAAGCGTTAGAGGATCGACCAGGTTTATGCAAGATGGAGCTCGACCACATCGGACCGAACAAGTGTTTCTCTTTATAGAGGAATACTTCGGGAATCGATGCATTGCTTTGAAATATCCCAAATTTACTGGTGCAGGCATGGATTGGCCTCCATATTCGCCGGATTTGACTCTCTGAGACTTTTTTCTTTGTGGGGCACAGAGAAAGACATGGTCTACCCGAAGCATCCCGCCACGCTGGACGAGCTTGAATCGGCGATCTCTGTGGCATGTGAATCCATTTCGGCTGAGACACTACGAATTGTGATGCCGAATTTCATTCTTCGTTTGCGCCACCTCTGTAGTGTCAATGGTGAACATTTTGAAAACATTGTGGTGTGATTATTTGCAAAGAATGTTTTCATACCATTATTTCACTTATGTATCTGATATGAGCTGTACAACGTACAGCGCGATCTGTTTGCAGCTTTTGTAATTATTATTTCAAACTGCTGTATATACTTCTTACAACTTTCACAATAAACATACTGTTTACTGCATTCCTCTATCGATCTTTGTTTTCGAGATACTTAATTTTGAAATCAGGGAGTCCTTTTCTGAACACCCTGCATTTTATTTAACGACCGGTTGCCGCATTACATTATACCATCTTCAGGCTGTAAAGACGTGATTACATATCTCAATAATTTTATGCGCAGCGGGTACCAACATCTGTTGTCTGCGCACTGACGTAATTCCAGCAGTGTTTATATTAAAACGCATTGTCCATGGTAAAATGCTAGGATATCATTAAAATCAAGGTCCATCTAGCACTATAATAGTCAATTCCCCTGCTTTGAACCTTGGAACATGCTGTATCAGTTTTTATGAGAAACTACTACTCCCAGTATTCCAATCACCTGATGATGTGTCTATAAGACAAGAAACCGGTTGTGAAATCCTAAAAGGACCAAAATAAAACAGCTGAAGCAGCAAAGGGACTTTTAGTCAGTTTTTAACATTACAATTATTTTATATGATTTTAACTGTTTGACTGTTACTTTTAAAATGTATAACTTGTTTAGCTGTGGATGTCCTAGATATAAGAGCGTATGTTTGTTTACAGCTGTGAATCCAACTATTCGTGGTACGACACAATTTACTGACCCTGCTCTACTCGATCTTTGCCCATTTCAGACATAGTTGATTGCGACTGACGCTTTATCCTACGTTCCATGCTTTTACTTACACTGTGTCCAGACAAACGTTATTGACTACCTCAATGATGAAAGCATCCTACCTAATGGCTTCACAGTCTTATATCATTTTAAATATTGTGACACATATCTAATACTGGCTGAGTTACCTTAGGACACAAACAGTCTGAATAAATGCTGTTAATTGCATACATTGAACACCATTACTTCCAGCAATATTATTTATTATTATTTATAAATATCATTTTACTTTAATAGCCCCCTTTCATTGTATCCATCATTAGGCCTTATTATACTACATCATTGCTCATTGTTGACTCATTAGTACTTCTTGCTCTTCGTGTTTCATGTGACGTATGTAGAACATGATGTTACAGATACAACCCATTTGTAACTTTATTGGTATAGAGCCTAAAGATGGTATTAATGCAATACCGAAAGCGGCCGTTTAATAAAGCAACATAAACAATACGGCTATCGGTGGACACGATAATTATTTGGAATTAAAACTAGACCAGCCGCAGTTCCTATTCCATTATAACGTGGAACTCCATTGATAGTGGGCAGAATGAAACTTTCACTCTGCAGCGGAGTGTGCGCTGATATGAAACTTCCTGGCAGATTAAAATTGTGTGCCGGAACCAGGACTCGAACCTGGGACTTTTGCCTTTCGCGGGCAAGCGCTCTACCGACTGAGCTACCCCGACACGACTCACGATGCCGCCTCAGAACTTTACTTCCGCCAGTACCTCGCCTCCTACTTTCCAAACTTCACAGAAGCTCTCTTGCAAACACGCAAGACTAGCACTCCTGGAAGAAAGGATATGGTGGAGACATGGCTTAGCCACATCCTAAGGGATGTTTCCAGAATGAAACTTTGGTAGAGCGCTTGCCCGCGAAAGGCAAAGGTCCCAGGTTCGAGTCCCGGTTCCGGCACACAATTTTAATCTGCCAGGAAGTTTCATATCAGCGCACACTCCGCTGCAGAGTGAAAGTTTCATTCTGGAAACATCCCTTAGGCTGTGGCTAAGCCATGTCTCCACCATATCCTTTCTTCCAGGAGTGCTAGTCTTGCGTGTTTGCAAGAGAGCTTCTGTGAAGTTTGGAAAGTAGGAGGCGATGTACTGGCGGAAGTAAAGTTGTGAGGCGGCATCGTGAGTCGTGTCGGGGTAGCTCAGTCGGTAGAGCGCTTGCCCGCGAAAGGCAAAGGTCCCAGGTTCGAGTCCCGGTTCCGGCACACAATTTTAATCTGCCAGGAAGTTTCATATCAGCGCACACTCCGCTGCAGAGTGAAAGTTTCATTCTGGAAACATCCCTTAGGCTGTGGCTAAGCCATGTCTCCACCATATCCTTTCTTCCAGGAGTGCTAGTCTTGCGTGTTTGCAAGAGAGCTTCTGTGACGTTTGGAAAGTAGGAGGCGATGTACTGGCGGAAGTAAAGTTGTTAGGCGTCATCGTGAGTCGTGTCGGGGTAGCTCAGTCGGTAGAGCGCTTGCCCGCGAAAGGCAAAGGTCCCAGGTTCGAGTCCCGGTTCCGGCACACAATTTTAATCTGCCAGGAAGTTTCATATCAGCGCACACTCCGCTGCAGAGTGAAAGTTTCATTCTGGAAACATCCCTTAGGCTGTGGCTAAGCCATGTCTCCACCATATCCTTTCTTCCAGGAGTGCTAGTCTTGCGTGTTTGCAAGAAAGCTTCTGTGAAGTTTGGAAAGTAGGAGGCGAGGTACTGGCGGAAGTAAAGTTGTGAGGCGGCATCGTGAGTCGTGTCGGGGTAGCTCAGTCGGTAGAGCGCTTGCCCGCGAAAGGCAAAGGTCCCAGGTTCGAGTCCCGGTTCCGGCACACAATTTTAATCTGCCAGGAAGTTCCATTGATAGTATTTATGTCTATGTACTTCTAATCTTTGGGTATTGTAATTTTAACTGGTGTTTTGAGTCTCAGTCGGTGGCAATGTATTGAAATCAGACAACATGGATATATGAAAATTTGTGCTGAGCCGGTATCTTTACCCGGGAACTCCGGCTTGCAAGACGGACTAAATCACTACGCCAAGCACGTTATACGGGCCAAACACACCTATAAGGACTAACCAATCACGCACCCTATGCGTCACAAACAAACATACCGGTAGAAGGACACATATATAAAGACCATGCAATTCTGTATGTAGCCATAAAAAAAAGAGTGTTAGAAGCACTGAAAGCAAAGAAATATTTAGCTAAAAATACTCATCTAGTCATAAAAGACAATAAATCTGACAACATCCACACTATTAAGCTGCACATAATGCAGGTCATCCAGGCGCTTACCACAGAACACATTAACCATTACACTTTCATTTTATTTATATTACAATACTATTAGGCAATAGAAATACTGAAACACAAATATACACAGTTACTTTGCCTTCTTGTTCACCCCAAAAAAAGCAAATGAAAAACAATATAAAGATTGTAAAACAATAATTTTGTGTAAGTATAGGCTACCATATTCAAATTTAACGCAATATGTAAAACGTCATGTCTGATGTACAGTAAATGATACAAGTGTTCATTTTACACTAATGGCCATTAAAATTGCTAAACCAAGAAGAAATTCAGACGATAAAGGAGTATTTATTGGACAAATATACTACAACTGACATGTTATTACATTTTCACGCAATTTGGTTGCATAGATCCTGAGAAATCAGTACCCAGAACAACTACCTCTGGCCGTACTAACGGCCTTGATACGGCTGGGCATTGAGTCAAACAGAGCTTGGGTGGCGTGTACAGGTACAGATGCCCATGCAGCTTTAACACGACACCACAGTTCATCAAGAGTAGTGACTGGCGTATTGTGACGAGTCAGTTGTTCGCCCAGCATTGACCAGATGTATTCAATTGGTGAGAGTTGGGGAGAATGTGCTGCCCAGGGCAGCAGTCGAACATTTTCCGTATCCTGATAGGCCCCTACTGGACCTGCAACATGCGGTCGTGCTCTATCCTGCTGAAATGTAGGAGCCATGGGTTACATGAAATGTCACTACGGTCGAGGGTTCGAATCCCCCCTGGGGCATGGATATTTGTGCCGTCCTTAGGATAAGCTAGTTGATAAGTAGTTTGTAAGTTTAGGGACTGATGACCCAGTAGTCAAGTCCCATAAGCTATACAAACATTTGAACATTTGAACATGAAATGTAACGGCCACTGTTCAAAGTGCCGTAGATGCGAACAAAAGGTGACCGAGATGTGTAACCAATGGTACCCATACCATCACGCCGAGTGATATGTCAGTATGGTGATGACAAATACATGCTTCCAATGTGTGTTCACCGTGATGTCGCCAACACGGATGCGACCATCATGATGCTGTAAAGAACTTCTGGATCCATCCGAAAAAAGGATATTTTGCCATTCGTGCACCCAAGTTCCTCGTTGAGTACACCATTGCAGGCCCTCCTGTCTGTGATGCAGCGTCGAGGGTAACCGCAGCCATGGTCTCCGAGCTGATAGTCCATGCTGCTGCAAACGTCGTCCAACTGTTCGTGCAGATGGTTGTTGTCTTGCAAATGTCCCCATCTGTCGAGTCAGAGATCGAGATGTGGCTGCACGATCCGTTACAGCTATGCGGATAAGATGTCTGTCATCGCGACTGCTAGTGATACGAGGCCGTTCGGATCCAGCACGGCGTTCCGTATTGCTCTCCTGAACCCATCGATTCCATATTCTGCTAACAGTCATTGGATCGCGATTAACGTGAGCAGCAATGTGTCGATACGATAAACTGCAATCGCGATAGGCTACAATCCGACTTTATCAAAGTCGGAAACGTGATAGTACGTATTCCTCCTCCTTACACGAGGCATCACCACATTGTTTCACCAGGCAACGCCGGTCGACTGCTGTTGTATGTGTCGCCACCGGCGCCAACCTTGTGTAAATGCTCTGAAAAACTAATCATTTGAATATCACAGCATCTTCTTCCTGTCGGTTACATTCCGCGTCTGTTGCACGTGATCTTCGGGGTGTAGCAATTTTAATGACCAAGAGTGTAACAGATCCAAACATCGGTCTTGAGCTCCACAAAATACGTGCCATTGGTTGTAAATCAAAATATTGCATATTTTAGGTAGCATAAGTGATACGTATGAATTTGGCCTTTATTAAACCAATTTTTAATAAGTAACAGTCAGCACGCTTACCGAATATCATCTAAATTGTGAGAAGAAAGTGCAAACTTATCAATGAATGCCGTAACCTAAGATCTTGTAAACGTAGGCTTCCGTGGATGTTGTCACTATCAATAAAATTCTTCCGGGATCCTGATGAAGGTCGCCTGCAACAGTGGCCGAAACGTCGGTAGAGTTTATAAAATGACGGCACGGTCTCATACCCGGAAGAATTTTATTGATACTAAGATCTTGTGTTTAGTTGTATCTTTCAGTAATACGTTTGATAATCAAAGAAGTACCGTTTCTTTACGACGCTATTCAGTTGTTTCCTCATCATGGCATGATAAGCTGAAAACTAGTTAGAAGTGAATAAAAAATTAGTAGAACAAAAACAGTTTATTAGTTTTAATCAGAAAGAAATACTTATTTCATTCTACTTGCTAAAACAACAAACAAGAAGGCAGTAAAGAAGGCGCAAAGAAATCTTTCACTGAATTGATTGAGAACAGTTTCGAGAACTGAATGGTGACGAGTGTAGATCTGCATTTACATTCATACACCGCAAGCCATCTCACGGAGTCTGGCGGAGGGTTCTTTGTCGACTTACTGTCGTTTACTCAACTCCACTCGCATAAAATTCGCAAGAAAGAAGACTGCTGGTATATCTCCGTGTGGGCTCTAATCTTTCTGATGTTATCCTCGTAGTAGAAACAAGCAATATAATGACTTTTCGAGAAATGTATGTTCTCGGAACTTTGGCAGAAGTCCAAAAAAAGTGATACGGAACGCCTGTTTCGCAGCGTATGCTAGTTGACCTTGTGTCACGAGAGAAATCACTTTCACTTCGGAAGACTTCTTTCGGTTGAGAATTACAAGCTGCGTTCTGTTGAAACTTCACTCCAATCAAGCAGGTGGTCTGGTATTGCATACGCTTTTATTTTGTTCATTATGCGACCATGCGGAACGGTATCGAACGGCTTGCGGAAATCAAGAAAGTTAGCATCTACCTGATGAGCACAACTTTGTTTACTTTGTCTCGTGGACGAATAGCGCGATTTAGGATTCGCGTGATATTTACTTTCCGAGCCTATGTCGATTCCCACAGAGAAGATATCTGTCCTCCAGAAAGGTGAAACGAAGAAACTGGCGAAGAATACATCAGTTATCGGGAAGGGTGCCGTAAGTAGGAAGTTACCGGGGGAGAGGATTCATTTCAAATAATGGCAGCAGCATTTTTTTTACCGTGAAATATATGAATATCGGAAAAGCCGGCCCCCGGCCGCAGCCACCTGAGAGATTCCGCGCTGTTTATGAATCCCCTTAATGCCGCACGTAAATTCCCGGAGAGATGAGGCCTTAACGTGCGCGCCGTGCTCCGATATAGCGTTGGCCGGGCATCCTTTCAGTTATATCCGGCGTCTCACAGGTCGATCAACATATGCATAAGAAACAATTGATAGTATAATAGTACGTGGGCCAGTCAGTGTTCTCGCTCTTAGCTATTTTTTCGCTGTTCTTTTATTACTGTTGCAATTGAGCTTGACGTCATTAGTCGTCTTTCTGTTTTTATCTGTCACTAGCTGAAAACCCGGCGTTGCCCGGGTATTTATCTCTTTATTCCTGCCATTTTTCAGGTATATATTCATTTGTATAAGGGCTGTATGTTTGTAAAATCTCTTGGAAATACAGTTAGTAATAAAGAAGAAATAAATTAAAAGTTGGTGCGTGATGGGTGCAGTTTTCCATGAACGTTATTGTTTATGTGTTCATATAGAATGGACTACGTGTCGGAATGTGATAAAATTTAGAAGGTACACTCAACTATACGTTTGTATACTGTCTGAAAAATTTCCTGAGGCTACAATTTGTAGCGTTCAAATTACAAATTGTAACGTCATGCCGAGAGCCGTAGTTTTACTCCATAAACAGCGGAAAAGTAGTAAGCGAGAAACTTTTTTCCTTTCATCATTTTACTATGGTTGCCAGCGAGAAAAAGTTTAATGAAGGTTTGAATTTATGATTAAAGTTTGTTGCAAGTCGCTAAGTACTGTCATTCTCATTTCGAAAGTCTCGCCGCATTGTAAGGCATTTTTGCGATTTCTATTGGTTATGACGTAATATTTTTTGAACCATGTGCCGTTTGTGATTCTTAACCATGCAGCAACTTTTACCTCACGGTAAGGAATGTGTGTACCAAATTTGGTTGATATCGGCCCTGTGGTTTAGGAGAAAATGAGCAGCATTGTCGCAAAATGCAGTTTTTCGCGCATTTCATTGTTTATGTCGTCATATCTCGTGAACTATAGATCGTAAGTGATTCTTACACTTACGGCGACCGTCCTCATGGATTGAAGCTTACATGTACAAAATTTCATAATGATTGGAACAAAACTGTAGATGTGTATGCAACAGGTACAAACATACGGACACTCTGCTTTATATATTAGATGAATAGCGGAAGCTCTCCGTGTCTTCAGAATATGTACGAGGCGTGTTGTTTAAGCAAGTTCCGTTTTGTTGTAAAGTATTTCGCGCACATACCCCAACGAGCTTATGCGCCGTGTACCGGCATGTCTCGGGAACAACTGTGCTCAGTTTCAGTTATGTAACTGACCTGTACGATTCTGTTCTGTGCTTTCAAAGTGTTAAAGACTATCAACTCGCCCGCCGCGTGTGAGGTTCGCTCAGTGATATGGTTTTTGTCACCAGGGAACCTGTCTGCAGAAATTCATCGAAAGATTTGCAAAGTGTACGGCAAAGTGCGTAAGTGGCTACGAGAATTCAAAGATGACAGTGACAGCGTCCATGAGGAAGACCGCTCCGGTCGCCCATCTTCGATTACACACGATTTGGAGGTTTCGGCTGAAGCGAGGAGTCGTGAGAACAGGACCTTGACAATAAATAACAGGTCTTTCAAATGAATTTCCTGACGTGTCCAGATCAGTGCTTTATAAAACGGCAGTGAACTCTTGGTAATCGGAACAGGCGCCAAGAATGTGTGAAGAGGTTGTTTTAAAATTGGTTGAGTGGCATGATAAGTGTTTGAACAAACTTAGGAACTATGTAGAAAAATGAAGTATATATTTTCTGAAAATAAATTTACTTTTTTGAAATAACATTTCGTTGTGTACTTCTGTTCAAAGGGATCTTACTTTAAAAAAACTCGCCTGGTACGAGGGGCGTTTGAGAAGTACGTGCAAAAATAAAAACTACCAACATGTTTGGGGAAAACCTTTTTTATTCTTCGACGTAGTCTCCTTTTAGAATTATACACTTCGTCCAACGCTGTTCTAATTTGTTGATTCCTTCCGAATAATAGGAATTGTCCAAACCTGCAAAACAGTAATTATTTTCTGCAATCACCTCCTCGTTTCAATGCAATTTTCGCCCTGCCAGCCATTTCTTCAAATTGGGGAACAAATAGCAGTCAGAGGGAGCCAAGACTGGAGAACAGGAGGATGCGAAACGAGTTGGAATCCTACTTCCAATAATTTTGCGACCATAACTGCTTCATTGTCGTGATGGTAAAAGGAATTTTTTGTTGGCCAATCGCTTGCGTTTTTGTTGCAGCTCGGTTTTCAAACGGTGCAATAACGATGAAGAATATGCACCTGTAATAGTTTCACCCTTTTCTAGATAGTCGACGAGCATTATCCCTTGCGAATCCCAAAACACCGTAGCCTAAATCTTTCCGGGCAAAGGACCGGTCTTCGCCTTTTCTTGTGCCATTTTCCCTTGGTAACCCATTGTTTAGATTGTTATTTGGTCTCAGGAGTATACTAGTGTTTCTATGTTTTATCCACAGTGACGAAACGACGCTTAAAGTCCGGCGGATTCTTCCTGAACAGATGAAAACATCCCTTGCAACACTTCACAAGATTCCGTTTTTGGTCAAGAGTAAGCAATCGCGGCACCCATCTTGCGGATAGCTTTCTCTTGTCCGGATTTTGATGCAAAATATTCTGTACCCGTTCATTCGAGATGCCCATAGCACTAGCATTCTCATGCACCTTAACTCTTCTGTCATCCATCACCATATCACGGATTTTATCAATGATTTCTGGAGTCATCTCCACAGCGTTCAGCTCCAGAACGTTTAGTATCAATTGTGTCCATATGGCCACTACGAAAATTTTGAAACTATTTATAAACTGTTCTAATCGAATGTTTATCATGCTCCTCTTTAGTCTCCTGAGGTATTTTGCCTTTCATACAGTAATGACTAATCACCACACGAAATTCTTTATCGATCATTCTTTGACAATCATTCGACTTCCTTGATTCACACGAATGCCAAACACAGAAGTGGACCAATATGGCTGAAACTTGGTGTGAGTTCTTTCCAAAGACGCTACTAACTAAACATGACCTTGATACGCACCAGTGGTGCCATCTCTCGGACTTTGCACAGACTTTTTAAACACCCCTCGTACAGCTCACGAACTTTTACGTCTCCCCTGAGCGGAGAATGTTAGGAACTGGGAGCGGAAGCATGCATTCAGTTTAGTTGTTAGAAAAAGACCCACCTCTTTCTCCCAGCGCAGCCAGTTTATTGCGTATAGTTGACATCGTATAATGGCTTAAAGCGTCGCAGAAGGAACACGAAATTAAGGAACATGTTAATAATTGAGTAACAGAAAATTGGAAGTTATAGCTACCGCTTTATTGTCGCAACAATGAATAACAATCAGTATTACATTTTTCACACCTTTCAATGACAGCCTTCCGTTTTCTCAAACGAGTCGTCGGGGTATACGGAGTTATATTTGCAAATAAAAACAAGGTAGAAGACATCAATAAATACCATGCAAGAATCAACAATACATTGACGATGGCTACCGGTGCACATTGCTGTGCAATACTGAACGCTGTTCTGGAACCCTCGTATCACTAGCAGTCAGATAACAGGCATCTTATCCGCTTGGCTGTAACGGATCGTGCAGCCACGTCTCGATCCCTGAGTCAACAGATGGGGACGTTTACAAGACAACAACCATCTGCACGAACAGTTGGAAGACGTTTACAGCAGCATGGACTATCAGCTCGGAGACCATGACTGCGGTTACCCTTGACGCTTCATCACAGACGGGATCGCCTGCGATGATGTACGCAACGACGAACCTGGGTGCACGAATGGCAAAACGCAATTTTTTTCGGATGAATCCAGGTTCTGTTTACAGAATCATGGTCGTCGCATCCGTGTTTGGCGATATCGCGGTGAACGCACGTTGGAAGCATGAAATCGTCATCGCCATACCGGCGTATCGCCTGGTGTGATGGTATGGGGTGCCCTTAGTTACACGTCTCGGTCACCTCTTGTTCGCATCAATGTCCCTGTGACCAGTGACCATTATATTTCAGACGTGTTACGACCCATGGCTCTACCCTTCATTCGATCCCTGCGAAAACCTACATTTCAGGAGGATAATGCACGACCGCGTTGCAGGTCCTGTACGGGCCTCACTGGATACGGAAAATATTCGACTGATGCCCTGGCCATCACATTCTCCAGATCTCTCACCAACTGAAAACGTCTGGTCATTGGTGGCCGAGCAACTGGCACGTCACGCCAGTCACTACTCCTGAATTGTGGTTACGTGTTAAAGATGCATGGGCATCTGTACCTGTAGACGCCATCCAAGCTCTGTTTGACTCAATGCCCTGGCGTATCAAGGCCGTTATTACTGCCAGAGGTGGTTGTTCTGTGTACTAATTTCTCAGGATCTAAGCAACCAAATTGCGCGAAAATCACATGTCAGTATTAGTATCTGACCCAATGAATACTCGTTTATCATCTGAATTTCTTCTTGGTGTAGCAATTTTAATGGTCAGTAGTGTTGGTCTATAGTTGTCTACATATCCCTTTCCATCTTTTTATTGAGTGGTTTCACTACTGAGCAATCGCCCCGGGCCTCTCATCTTGGGGGCCTCCAAATACCTCGAAAGGACTTTTTGTAATCATTTTATTTATTTATTTATTGCTTTTGGACTCTCGTTCAGTGGCCTCCAAATCTCGAAAGCTACTTTATTACAGTAATACATGTATTCTCAAGTGGTCGGGGGGGGGGGGGGGGCCTCATTTTTGTTCTGCCGCCGCCCCGGACCTCAGACAGTCTTAGTTCGCCACTGCTCTGAGATCTATGGGTTCAGCCGTAGAGCGTAGGAAGTGCCGGTATAGACGAAGTAGAAAGTACTCGGATTCGGTCCTGAATGATTTTGAAGTAATAAACTTAACGTCAGACAAGGCATTAATGTTACCATTGAATATGAGATCGTGACTCAGTTTTATAATGGTAAGTATGTTCTAGACTGAAACCCTAAAAAGCGTAATGGGCCGTATGAATAAAACGGAGTATTTAAACTCTGAATTCCAGAGAATAAAGGGAGTCGGAGAATATATTTCTGCCGAGTACGTTGTCAGCGTACAGGGTAGGGGAAGTTGCTCACAGCAGAGAACATTTCCCAGTTTTATATGAATAAAACTACAGAAGTTTCTCACGATCGAGAACATTCTCCGATTTCTGAAGTGAGCTCTCTAGCATACTTCGTGCTGATTAACTTCTATTAAGGATACGTTTTACTGTGGTTTATAATAAAAATGATAACACTTTTGTTACTTAGAAGTCAAAAACAAGTTCTATTATACGTAATCTTTAAAAAATACGAGGGGATAAAAAACTTTAAAGCAAATAATAATATTTTGTTGACGATTAGCCTCCTTCAGAAAAATCGTGAGTGTGACACTTCACGCATTTTATACAGTGAAGAGAGTGATGTAAGAGGAATGTTTTCATTACGGACATAGAAATGAAACACAAGTGGATTCAGCTGCGTCTTTTACACATTTGTGTGCAGTGTATATTTACAGTTGTAAACAGCTACATAGCAAAATAATATCGTGTTTTTAAATAGGGCCTAGTAGTAAGACCTTATGATGTTAGTTTCAAATAAAGTGCATCCCAGGACTTCACAGATTATATCACAACATAAATATTGCTGCAATACCAGGTATGCCTACTGAAGTATTGTTTCTATCCAAACCGGTTGGCCTATTTAAAATGCGTTTTCTGGCTTCGTAATTGTAGCTTATGTTAGTAGTAACCAGATTCGACAGGAAAATTAATAACTGATTAATTACATACCTAGCAGCCTGTTTGTTGTAACAAAATCGCGTGGTCTAACGCTATTGAGCAGACCATTGGGTGTCATATTTAACAACAAGTAGGCCTACCTCATGTTAGAAAACTCCGACAGCATTGTACGTTATAACAGATCAATATGTTATGCATTCTTAAAATTTCGTTCGCAAATTGTGCTAACCCAAGATCATTAACAAAAAAGTTTCTTGCGTGGCGAAAATTTTGTATCGTCAGGAGAATATATTTCCGTAAAAAGTGCACATTTAGTCTTAATAACATGCTCCTTCACAACAAACTAATACCTAAACATAGTACAATTCTTCCTGAACACGTAGATCCCCTCCACATTTGTACACTGAATAATTCGCCTGATTGGGCTAGTTTAAAGAAACACACAATTGAACAGTTGTTCTGTGCTGGATATGACACGCGGAGAACTTACTCAAGAAGGAGGGGAGGTAGCGAGAATGAACTTCCTGCTCAGGGCATATACTTCCAAGTTTTTATTCATACGAAATTGAGAACTTACTCAGAGAACGTCCTTTTGCTCTGAGAATCTGCTCTGGAGCATATGCTCCTTTTTATTCATACTACCCAATGTCATGAATGATGGTGATCTATGCTTAAATTTTCGTGTTAATTTTCTAACATTGTGAGGCAGGAGGTAAAATTAGTACGGTAAGCTTAAGAGAAGAGTTAGTTCCAAGATAACAAACGGTTTTAATTAGGGATTTGTAAGTTTGTCGATGGCCTTCGAACGTCCCTAGCGGGCTCTGTGGTTTATAGTGGAACGACGCGGAGCAAGTGAATGAGGGTTAGGTCCTGGCGTTTCTTATCGGAGGACGGTAAGATGCCGGGTGGAGACGTAGTGTTAAGGCACTCCGTGGAGCGAAGTGTCCTCATGTAGTTACGTCACGTTTGCACCCTAGCAGCGTAAACCAGGGCAACGCGAGAGTAGTACAGCTGCATTTGCATAGAGCTGCGACAACGGACGCAGTGCTCGTTTAGCAGCGCGCGGAGACTAGCGCAGCACTAGGCGAGGCGCGAGTCTAGGTCAGCTCTAGGCTAGACCAGCTGCGCATCCGGTACAGGCGCCGGGGTCGACATCTGGGGCGACACAGCGTGTTCCTTGCAGTCGGGCGACAGGGCGGATTTGCCGACCTAGTGGAGTACCAGGCTTGATTACATGGTGGAATCTATGCTCCATGACTGTATTTGACTTGTGGGAAGTTTTCAGCAACCAGTCGTAAAAATATTTATTTACTGGCAGATCCAGACTTCGACCACCGTGTGGTCATTCTCAATGCTAAAAAAACGATTAAAATAAAACATCCCGGTCTCCATGTTGGAGGTTGCGTTCGTATCAGTACGAACGCAACCTCCAGTATGGAGGTCGAGATGTTTTAAGTATTTTAATCGTTCTTTTAGCATTTAGAATGACCACATGGTAGTCGAAATCTGGATCTGTCAGTATTTTGTAAGCTGTCATGTTTGTAACTTTAAGTATATATATAGTGACTAAGCGCAATGTTGCACTTCTTATTTTACATCAAATTTTTTAACAAGGTGACCAGATTATATATATATGAGCAGATGATGGTGACACAGTGCGCCGAAACCGGTCGTCACTTAATGAATTGGTAGTTTGCGATCTTGGCTTATCATTTGGAAACTATATAACAGTAAATAGATATTGGCCCACTTTAGGTTACGGTATTAACGCTAAAAGTGGGTATTTGCGATCGTCTTTTGACAGCTCGAAATTTAAATGAAAATAACGGCTTAACTATTCATCTGACACGAAAATTGAATAACCAAATTTTCTCTAAAACTTCACTCTCTTTTTTTTCATACCTCGTAGCGTTTCAAAGATATTTGCAAAAATATCGGCGATTTTGGGGTGTCTATATGTCTGTCCGTCTGTCTGTCCGTAAAGTGTTCCCTGTTTTTTTAAGACGAACCGTTCAAGCGATCAGCACCAAATTTTACAGACATGATTGTAGGCCGCCAGAGACCAGAACCTCCCTTTTTCTAATTTTTCGAACAAAACATACGTTAGTAATACCAAAAAAGCCGTTTGTAATATAATTGTAATTGCAAACGAACCGTTCATCTTACACGAAAATTGAATAATCTAATTGGTAGAGGAGAAAATTTTCTACAACTTAGCTCCCTTATGTTTTTTTCATATCTCGTATCTTTTGAGACATATTTGCAAAAATAACGGAGATTTGACACCCTCCATTGAATTAACGAAAACCAGCCGTTCGGAGATGTCACGTGACATTCCTCGCCCAGAACTCTCTCTGGCGTACGCCATCTTGCGTTGCGTATTTGATGATTTTCTTGTTGTAACTTACAAGTTGTCATTTCAAAGCAATGGCACACTGAAGAATTAACAAAGACACATCGTTCTTCGTACGACACATGATAATCTAGTGTAAAAATGCCATATTAGCATCAGTTAACAACGACAATCAATAGTACGAGATTAAAGGATTCATCTAATGATTGATAGTCGTAGCATAGTGGGCAAGGCGTTGGACTATGGCACTGAAGGTCGGAGGTTCCGAACCCGCCACTACCTAATTTTTTTTTCCTAAAAGGATTTCAGACACACTTATAAATTAATTTTTTTTTATTTAGATTATTATTCTGGTCCAAAAAGTTTGCAGAAACTTCTAAAACTACAAATCTAAAGTGGGCCGTAAAAGACGCCAGTGCGATTTTTTTTTCTTCATTACAAAGAGCATCAAGTCCTTTGATCGAACGCGCCGGGCTACCACGCCGCCAATACAATTAGGCTAGGCTACCGAGACACGCTTCCCTTCCAACCCAAACTCTCTTAGCAAACCGTGATGGTAGGACCCCCTGTCCAGTAGTTCCTCTTGTAAGGTCACAGATTGTAACCTTCCATCTGCGGCTTGATTACAGAGATATGTAATCGTATTATACTTGTAAAAGCTTTGTATATTTTTGTGAACTAATATTTTAGGTATTTCTTTACTTGTTCATTTCATGTATGTTATCTGTTTAATTTTTAATGTTAACTGAATATTTTGATTGTATATATGTAAACTATGCTGTCAAAGATATTATGTGTGAATGTAAGCAGCGCGGTCTACTGCGGCACTATATTGTTGATGCTGAGGCATTCGTTGAGAGACGGTTCGTCGCGTGCAATCGCCGATACGAAAACCGCGGAACGTTTATTCGTGTATATTGGAAGAAGAAGTGTTCACAGTGAAAGTTTATTTTGGAAAGTTCCGGAGTGCCATTTATCGAAACAGTGTCTGCAAGTGACTCGGTGACCGCGTCGTACGTATGCAATAGCGTCGCGCGTGTTAAAACGGGACTACGGACAGTGTCTCCGTCGTGAGACGATACGGGTATCGCGGAACTGACCCACTCACGTGAATGAACATTTAATGAACTTGCGTGAAAATAAGTTTTGCCTCGCAGCATCATCATTGTCAACTGGACCTCTGTATGGATCCATATGTCATTGCTGATGGATTCTTACATGAAGATTATCTGAAGAAACGAATGCTACAGATGAGTACTATTTTGTAACTTTTATGTTAGAATATAAGAGTGAACTAAAAGTTAACAAAGACTTTTTCTAATAATACCTAAAAGACCTTATAAGAACTAATTTGCAATAATAATCGAAAAGTCATTAGAAAATTTGATAGGAGTGCGAAAGTTTAACTGACGAGGACATATCACCTTCATTCATTCAACAACAATTGAAATTGAACTGAGAAAATTAAATATTGTGTGCACTAAAAATAGTGATTATAGAATTTTGATGAAACCATAATAAACAATATCATATTAACAATCAATCAGTTAGCCATTTTGACAATAATGAGAGAGAAATTTAGTAAAAATCATTAACAGACAATTTTTTATAACAGTTAACGTCAATAATATATGTGATTGCGTAAATGTACTTGTGTACAGCTATTGTTTCAGTATAACAAAACCCACAGCAAAGATCAAAGAATCAGTCATTTTCAAAAGAAAAATCATAATTGCATTTTTATATTACGACAAAAAGAGGGGATACAGATTTTTATTATTATTATTATTTTGCAAGAAGATTACAGCTGTTCCAGTAAGCAGTATATATATCCTCTGGATATTTTATAAGATGGGGTGGTAAGTACAATCTTCTGTGAAGTGATCAGACGCGCAAAGACTAATTAGCAATCATATTCATTCAGTTAATTAACAAGCCAAATAATTTGATTAATAGCGAAAGGGCCTAAATCAGAAAAGTAAACTGTATGTTACGTGTGTAGATCTGACTGTTACGAACTGTTATCAGTGTGTTTCGAGCCAAAATCATTAAAAAACCATTTTATTCTCGTTTTTCAATCAAAAATATTTATCCACTACTACACCCCATCTAATACTCTTTCTCGCAACCTGTACTGCATTGTCGCCAGGGATCGAACATATTAGTTGTTCCGCAATGAAACTGTCAATTTCCTGTTGGGGGCATATATACAGTTACTGATACGGTGTGTCGGATATAAATTGAGAATGTGCGGTGCACATCATGCGTTTCTGGGTAGGTAATAGCTGGCTCGAAGCGGGAATCCCAGTTCATAACAAATTTCAGTGCCCTGAAACGGTCGAAATGTTTTACATTTCGGTCTCCTCACATCGTCGAGTGGTGAAGGCTGGGTTAAAACGCAGACTAAATCGGTGATCCAATCGGATTTAGAACCCGAGATACTTCGGTTTCCAGTTAAGCGCTTTACCCCAAGACCACCAGGCCTGACTGAGCAACAATAAAGCGTACTGAATATTCCTGCCCAACAGTGTCTATGTTCCTAAGCTATTGTCAAGCTGTGTAATTCTGAGACTGAGTAACAATAAATCGCTCTGAATATGTCGGGTGTTCAGAAAGTCAGTATAAATTTGAAGACTTAATAAACCACGGAATAATGTAGATAAAGAGCTAAAATTGACACACATGCCTGGAATGAGATGGTGTATTATTAGGTAGACGCGTGAAAGATCTCTTGCGCGCGTCGTTTGGTGGTGATCGTGTGCTCAGCCGCTACTTTCGTGATGCTTGGGCTCCCAGGTCCCCAGACCTCAGTCCGTGCGATTATTGGCTTTGGGGTGTATCGTGATCGACCGACATCTCTACGGATGTTGAAAGACAACATCCAACGCCAACGCCTCGCCATAATTCCGAACATGCTTTATAGTGCTGTTCACAACATTATTCTTCGACTACATCTACATCTACATACATACTCCGCAACTCACTGTAAGGTGCGTGGCGGAGGGTACAATGTACCACTACTAGGCATTTCCTTTCCTATTCAACTCTCAAATTGAACGAGGAAAAAAAGAATGCCTATATGCTTCCGTACGAGCCCTAATTTCTCTTATCTTGTCTTTGTGATCTTTACGCGAAATGTAAGTAGGCGGCAGCAAGATCGTACAACACTCAGCTTCAAATTCCGGCTCTCAAAATTTACTTAACAGAAATTCACGAAAAGAACGTCGTCTTTCTTCCAGCGAATTGCCGGTGCATTTCCGTGACACTCGCGCACTGGTCGAACCTACCGGTAACTAATCTAACTGCTCGCCTCTGAACCGCCTCTATGTCTTCCTTTAAACTGATCTGCTGCGGGTCCCAAACACTTGAGCAATACTCAAGAAGTGGTCGTACTTCCTTACGCGGTCTCCTTTACAGGTGAAGTACATCTTCCCAAAATTATCCCAATAAACCGAAGTCGGCTATCCGCCTTACTCACAACTGTCCTTACATGCTCGTTCCATTTCATATCGCTCTGCAATGTTACGCCTAGATATTTGAACGACGCGACAGCATCAAGAAGCTCACTACTAATGCTGTATTCGAGCATTATAGGATTGTTGTTTCTACTCATGCGCATCACCTTACATTTTTCTACATTGAGAGCTAGCTGCCATTCTTCGCACCAACTAGAAATTTTGTCTAAGTCATCCTGTATGCTATTACAGTCAGTTAAAGACGACACCTTCCCATACACCACAGCATCATCAGCAAACAGCCGCAAATTACAAGTTACTCTGTCCATCAGATCATTTATATAGATAGAAAATAATAGCGCTCCTATCACACTCCCCTGGGGCACGCCTGACGATACACTCGTCTCTGATGAACACTCGCCGTCGAGAACAATGTACTGCGTTCTGTTACTTAGGAAGTCTTCCAGCCAGTCACAAATCTGTGAACCTATTCCATAAGCTCGTATCTTCGTTAGCAGTCTGCAGTGTGGCACCGCATCGAACGCCTTTTTGAAGTCGAGAAAAACACAATCCGCCTACAGCTATTGTTGAGGAATGAGGGTAAACATATTGAGAATTTCCTGTAAAGAACAACATATTGGCTTTGTCTTAATTTGTTATGCTAATTATTGCTTTTCTGATCAGATGAAGCTCCATTTATCGGACATTTTTTGAACCATTTTTTTTTCTTGTAATAAAACCTCATGTCATTCCAAGCATGTGTGTCAATTTTTACCTCTCTATCCGCATTATTCCGTGATTTACTAAGTTTTTAAAAATTTAAACTAACTTTTTAATCACCCGGGACAACAGTAAGTAATGAAACATCTTCCACCAAGGGAAGCTCGGTAGACGATGTATTGTGCAAGCTGAAATAAATTCTTTTGAAGAATCGAAACAAATGTTAGCATAACTTTGCAAAATATGTATCTGATAATAGATTAGTATTGAAGTAAGCGACCGTGATTTACGGTAACACGGTCCCGGGTGCTGTGATCGTCGGGGTTGAGGGTACCCAGACAGTCCGTACAGCAAGTAATGGCTTGGTGTACTCACTGTCTGCTCGCTGCGCGATGCCCCGCTTGTCTCCTTTACCCATGGCGATGGCTTCGGGGACGGCTCACAGCATTCCCTGCAACAGAACAAGGGCCTCCTGTTAGTAATTCACCGGCAGTGGATTCTGGAACTCCGTGTAAGAGAACCAACGCCACTCACTAATCAAACTGCACTCTTACGCTACCGAACATCAAACATGTAACACCAGCAAGGACCGTAGAAAATACAGTCCCATGTGAAGTGAAGAAGAAGATAAAATTCAGTCAAAGAGACGCTGGAAGCAGTGATAGATTTTCACACTTACCGCCAGTAAGCTATTCTAATTTTGCCGCCTCTATAACCCTACCCGTCCTACACCACCGGTTAGAATATGATAATTAGAAAAATGAACCGTGTGCCTAATTATCTTAATTTGGTGGAAAAGCTATCGGTAATGAAGCCGATGGTGTAGTGGAGACTACAACCGGAACGTTGCTGCACCTCTTTGGTAATCAACAACGATCGATAAGAATAAAAAAAGTGGAAAGTAAAATTTGGAATAAAAATGATCAATGTTTAAATGAAAAAATGCGGAACAAACGGGACACAGGGATTAATTTGGAAAAAGTGAATAATTTATTGATTTACGGTCGCCAGCTCGATGTACGAGCAAATAATTTGGCGGGATGCAAATAATAGAAAAGTTAATTAACAATATGAAATATTACGTAAAATTTGGGTGGGCAGAAAATCAGAGTGTGTGAGTCAAATTCGGTACAAAAGACACTGACAATATACTAATTACTGAGAAACAGTTTACTAACACAGGGTTCATTGTAAAACAGCGAAATGCAAGCCATAGCCGCGCAAATGCAACATGCAGCAAATCATGCAAAACCCTCACCTTAATACTTACTATTTACAGCTTCAAATAATTAATTGTTTATATAAGTACCAGAAATTATTCTACAGCGAGTATACCATGCGCTTTAGCAATAACCAAGTTGTAACTGAACTATTAACTGTACTAATCGCAAGCTCAAAAATTAATTAATGACTTGTCGTGATAACACTGAATATTTAGAAAAGAACCATTTAACCTTCTGATTAACTTTTGCTCTATCTTTAACCAGGAATTATTAGCATTCAAACACTTGCAAACAATTACTATTCTCACTAGTTAGTACTTGCAAGATAAAACAAACTTTACCTCAAAATAATATGCAGTGGAAAACAATTAATCTTTTACACTGTTATTGAAATATATCTTGAAATTTAAAGTTAGTCTAGCAGTTTCGTTCAACTTAGCAAACCTATTGATCAGCAACACTGGCATAAACTACATTTAGTAATACTTTTCTGAACACATTTTTTATTAACGTCTGTTACATTGTCTTTAATGACTCTGATTTTTAGTTTTCTATAACTTTGTGAATATCCTCGGAAAAACAATGAACGAGGAAGGAACCTGTCTGGACAATGACTATGGGTAATGATTTTTAAACACAGGTTCACAAATAACAGTGTTCGCTATTGAACAACCATCACTAATACGCTGGTTATCTGTACATGCTAAGACAAACTGGACAGATCTTACTGAATTTGGTGTGCGACGTGGTGCTGCTGATTGAAGACTGTTGGCATTTAACAATTGGCAAACACAGGCTCTTCTTGGCGACGAATGTTAATTACAATTTAGGGCCCACAGCATTCCTCTTGATGCATTTATTAATTATCTGAGCTGTGGCCGTATGAATAAGTAATATTGCCTCTTCGCCGTCTCCTCCACTAGTGCCAATCCACGTACTTTTTCCGTACACCACTGAGCGCACCGTCTGTCCGCCGCTACTTCTCAACAACGACTCCTTCTCGCTGTGCGCCTCTGCGCTACCAGCGATAAAAAAACTCCCTACTCAAAGATGATTCTATACAATAGCAAAGCCCTTGCTAACCCAGCGTGTCTACTACATTTACAATATTTTTGACATATATGGAAATTAGCAGGACAATGCAAATAAATCACAAAAACAAAATATACAAATACATAACAAATTACAAAAAAAAAAAAAAAAAAAAAAAAACAAATAATGAGGATAAATACATAAAGCATCGTTTTATATACCACCCTGTACGCACACATGACTGGAAAGTACCGTTGGTCACTGTGTTGTTGTGTCACATACACACTTACCGCCAGTAAGCTATTCTAATTTTGCCGCCTCTACCGACTATTCAGTACCTCATTTTACTAGCATACTAAATGTAATTTTTTGTCAATTAATTTTAGCTTTATGTTTTGTTCACTATGGTCCAAATTACACCACCTATTCCCGTAATTAGTGTATGGAAGTTTGGAAGTGTCATTCCCAAGATTTTTCTTTTTACAACTTAATATTTGGTTAAGATTTCAAAAGAAATAATTTTTGTGTATATTTCTGAGCTAATAAAATCACAGTCGTATAATACTAATAATTTAGGGGTTACGTTTGCCTTAAGACGTCTGACACAATAATGTACATTCGCTAAACGTAATTAAATAATTTGTTAACAATTACGTAAAGTTAAAAATTTTACCCCCAAATTTGCCGCTCCTAAAATCTGCCTCGCTAGGCTCCAGCGTACTCAGCGTACTGTTAAATCCGCCACTGCCTGGAAGTGTTTTTGAGGTAAAGCAGTCCGATCTGCTTCTGCATACAGCCAAACGTGCTCTGTGTATCCCCAGCCGGTCATTCCACACCCAACAAGGTTTCGACAGGAGAAAGATCGGGAGTACAGGGAGGATAAAACCGTCGTGACACGGAGTGTGTATCTGAACGTGTGTAGTCAACGTGCCGAGTTTCTGACGTCACCACATGAGAGTCGCATGTTGAGGAGAGTTGCCATGAATTCCCAACGCGCATCTGAACGTTCACCAGTGAGATGAGAGAACACCTGCTTCACACTAGGCTATCAGAGAGAGGAAGACAAAACTTTTAGGTACTCAGATGAACACGCCATATTGGCTGTTAGGAGCTCATACTTGGTAGGTTTTGTATATATAACTTAGATCTTACGAATATATCTCATTTTAAAGGAAGTTAAAGTAACTAAGTAAATTAAGAATCTCTCGAAAATCGGTCGTTATAGGCACTATTTGTGGTAATAAGAATAAAATGACTGGAAACGTAAAAAGGTAATGCAGTTAACAATCCGAAAACTGGTTCGAACACTACACTGCTTTACTAGGCACGGTCCTGTTTGGAGGTGGTATGCCGTTGCCTTACTCCGACCTTCTAACTGACATACCCAGCCAGTTATAGGACGACTTACAGTTCCGAACCACGGTGCTACTCGATATTTTTCACATCAGCAACATTGCCGGATGTGAAAGAAGTGGAAAGTGACAGATAAAAATCCTAGGAGGATCGAAGCCGCGATCTTTAAATTCATTGTGTGGCACTCTATCATTGTGCTACCGAGCCACACGCTTGAAACGTATTATGAAAATTTGCCGTTTCAAGGCAATGCTGCACTGCAGATACGTCGATCATGAACACAAGATTTAGTAATGATATCAGACGTGCCTGACTAGTAAAAGATGACAGTGCATGATATATGTTTTTCTTTTTTTCTTTTTTTTTAAATTTCTACGTAGAAATTTATCTAATGAGTAAAGGCAGTTCTCATTTAGAAATTCCTTCAATTTCATCTTAAATAGGGTAAATTTTTAGTCAAATGTTGAAATGATTGTAGAGCTTATGGGACTTAACTACGAGGTCAACGGTCCCTAAACTTACGAACTACTTATGATCTAGCTTATACTAAAGACGGCACGAACATCCATGCCCAAGGGGGGATTCGAACCGCCGACGGGGAACGGCCTCAGCGCCTGAATGCGCTAGGTCGCTTCGCCACGGCAAATTTTTAGTCCTTTTACTGAATGGAACTCATCCTGTTTTGCATAAATTTCGGAAGAAAAATATATGTTATGTAACAAGGTTTCTCAATGCAGGTAAAGCTGAGATGCGAATTATAGTTGCTGAACAAGGTCCTACTGTCAATTTCTAAACAATAAAATGTCTGAAAATTACTTATTGTATCATGTAAATTTAGCTATAACCTGATAGCTGAAAAATAGTTGATAAGTCTTTTGTTTATTCATTGCTAACATGATATATTTATTCTAAAAGTATGTTCTGTTCAACTGAGAATTGATGATCAACACGAAATCGCGTAATTTTAATACCAAAATCATTCACTTTTCTTAGGCATATTTTTTGCATTACGGAGGCCTTAGTATTCAGACATGCTGTGGTCTGGTTGTGATGCAACTGCTTCCTCCTGTACGCCGAACCCCCGGACAAGACCTTGCGGCCCTCCTGGGGAGTCGCAACCCACAGCTTCAAAACCACTAGACCATCATTTATCCTAGCGTTGTAGCCATGCACACTGCTATTACTTTAAAATAAGTTTGCTCATTAATGAAAAATTTGGTACGTTATACATTGTGAAGCTACCGTGAAAATCTCAAAAATAAGTGGCTGAAAGATGATCTTGGGTGGGCTCCACAAATTATTCTAATTACACGCTTGTGTGCAATGTGTACTTACTTGCTCAATGATGAATTACCTCAAAATATGATGCCATGCGAAAACTATGAATAAAATGGGCACAGGAAGCTAGTTTACTGATATGTTTATCACCAAAATTTGCAATAACCCTAATAGCAAAAGTTGCTGAAGTGAAACGTTTGAGTAGATAATTTTTTGCTTCAAATTAAATTTCTCATCAATGCACACACGTAACGACTTTGAATATTCTACCTCAGCTACAAATTTCTGTTCACAAACTACATTTATTAACTGTGTTATTTCGTGTACTGTATGGAACTGTATAGTGTGTTTTATGAAAATTTAATAAGAGTCAATTTGCAGAGAACCACTTAATAATATTGCAAAAGACGTTATTTAAAATTTCAATTCTTGTTTTTCAGGTGTGAATACTACACTTGTACCATCAGTAAAAACAACTAGTTTTGTCTCATCTTGAATATAAAATATCAAGTCATCAATATCAGAAGAGCAAAGGACCCAAGACCACACGGTGTGGGACCCATAGTTTGAGGAATAATCTGATTTTTTGCAGTTTACCTGAACCACTTATTTCGAATTTCTCAACTTTTGCAGTTAAGCATAAATTAAACCTTTTGAGCACTTCCATTGCGTAAGTTTATCTAGAAGAATTTCACATTTTACCGGTAAACGAACAAAAGCCTTTGCCGGCCGCGGTGGCCGAGGGGACTGAGTCGCTCCAGTCACGGTCTGCACGGCCACTACGGTCGGGGGTTCGAATCCCCCTTAGGACATGGATATTTGTGCCGTCCTTAGGATTAGCTAGTTCATAAGTAGTTTCTACGTTTAGGGACTGATGACCCCGTAGTTAAGTCCCGTAGACTCTACAAACATTTGAACATTTTGATCAAAAGCCTTTGAGTGATCACACAAAATCCCAACGGGTGATGTTCGGTTATTCAGAGCGTTTAATATTTGATCACTGAAAGTACATATTTTCTATTGAATAGCCTTGCTGGAAAAAAAAAAAGAAAAAAAAAATTGTTAGTACTCTAGGGTACAATACTTTTTCAAGGACCTTGGGGGAAGCTGTCAGAAGTAGGAGTGGGCGGTAGTTGTTGACATCAGACGTATGTCATATTTTATTTAATGGTTTAACGACAGCTTTATTTTAGTCTATCTGAGAAAACGGTCAGCTTTGTGAAGCTATTACGTATGGCGGTAAGTCACGGTCTGCACAGGCACTACGGTCGGGGGTTCGGATCCCCCCCTCGGGCATGGATATTTGTGCCGTCCTTAGTGTTAGCTAATTCATAAGTAAAGTTTAGGGACTGATGACCCCGTAGGTAAGTCCCATAAGCTATACAAACATTTGAACATTTTATGGCGGTAAACAACACATCTGCAAGAAGTATATTCGACAGCTGGTAACATGGAGCCTTCTGTCTGGCCTGGATGGCCTAGCACTGGTAGTAGATTCGCTGACGTTGGCACTAAATACCCTGTGTCCGTTCGGAGATGGATAAATGATAATATTCTTTTTTCACATATTCGCTTTTTCGGATAGGTTCAGAGATTTTCTTATTAATTTGATACAAGTATTAATTTGATACATCAAGAACGACTATGATTGAATACCGACGCATATAGCAGAGGTAATAGCCAGCAATGGCGACAATACTCAGTACTGATTTCATCAACCTCCTGATTTCTTATGGGGCTTCGTAGTCCAGTGCAAAGATAAATCAAGAAGCCGTAACCCAAAGAAACCTAAGAAGAAAGACGGAATAATTTTTATGTATTTTTACCTTAAGTGTTCAATTATATCCTCAGTATGTAAGTAGTGGGCCTAATTGCCCTTTGCTGCTCATTAGAGCAAGTATATATGTTCAGTAAGTAAAAAAAATTCTGTAACTGGTACAAAAGTTCAAGCATTTCTATGTGGATGACTTCATGATCAATAATTGTGTGGAATAAGTGTCAGTACCAATTGCAACTTTTTGTACTTAGAATTACATCGGAATACATGTTGAAACAGCAGTACATGTTTGTAATAATATACTTTTCTCATGTTTAATGTATTGTGGTAAAAGTGACAGGAGAATGTTATTAATTACTTGGAAAAGTGTGTGTTTCATATTATAGAGGTGCAATATGGTTTATATGCTTCCCATATTTTAACACAGTATTGGAAGAAGTGTGTGTGTGTGTGTGTGTGTGTAATAGTCTGTATTTTACTTGTAATGGTGTGATTTTCAAACTGAGATTTCTTAAAATTTCTGTGAGAATGAATATGTTTTGAAGTACAAATTACATTTTGGACATTAAAATAGAAAAAGGGAAAAAAAGTTGTGAATAATTTACACAACAGTTAATATATATTGTGTTGTAGTGTCCTTAATTTTTGAGACTGCTTTATGTAATGCCTTTGATCTAGTTGCTTCTGTACAATGTGATTAAAAATTAATTGAAAATTAAAAAAAAAGTGGACAGCGTGCTAGATTGCTACGCAGAGCGCCAGGGTACGTTTCCCGGTCGGGTTGGAGATTTTCTCCACTCGGGAACTAGGTGTTGTGTCGTCCTTATCATCATTTTATCATCAGCGACGCGCAAATCGCCCACGAGGGGTCACCTAAAGATTTGCACCAGGCAGGCCGAACACAATGCCAGCTGCTGTCTAACGGCCAAAAATGCCACAAGAAACATCATCATCATGGGGCTGTTTTGTAGGTCATGTGATCTTTGTAAAACGTCGTATCCCCTAAATAAATTGTTGTTGTTATGGTCTTCAGTCCGGAGACTGGTTTGATGCAGCTCTCCACCCTACTCTATCCTGAGCAAGCCTTTTCATCTCCTCATAAGAACGGCAACCCACATCCACTTGAATCTGCTTACTATACGCGTCTCTTGGTCTCCCTCTGCGATTTTTACCCCACACACTTCCCTCCAATGCTAAATTTACGATTCCTCGATGTCTAAGAATGTGTCCTACCAAGCGATCCCTTCTTTTAGTTAGGGTATGCCAAAAATTCCTTTTCTCGCCAATTCTGTTCAGTACCTCTTCATTAGTTATGTGATCTACCCACCTAATCTTCAGCATTCTTCTGTAACACCACATTTCAAAAGCCTCTATTCTCTTCCTGTACGCACTGCTTATCGTCCATGTTTCACTCCCGTACAAGGCAACACTCCACACAAATGCCTTCAGAAAAGACTTCCTTAGCCTTAAATTAATATTCGATGTTAGCAAATTTCTCTTTTTCAAAAATGCTTTTCTTCCCATTGTCATTCTGAATTTTATATCCTCTATACTGCGACCATCGCATGTTATTTTACTACCCAAGTAACAAAACTCATCTACCACCTTCATTGTTTCGTTACCTAATCTAATTCCTTCAGCATCGCCTGATTTTCTAAGACCGCATTCCATTATTTTTGTTTTGCTCTTGTTAATGTTCATTTTGTACGCTCTCTTCAACACACTGTCCATTCCATTCAACTGCTCTTCCAGTTCGTTCGCTGTCTCTGACAGAATTACAATGTCATCAGCAAAACGCAATGTTTTTATTTCTTCCCCCTGAACTTTTATCCCTATTCCAAATTTTTCCTTGCTTTCCTTCACCGCCTGCTCGATGTACAAATTGAATAACATCGGAGAAAGGCTACAACCCTGTCTTACTCCCTTCCCAACAGATGCTTCCCTTTGATGCCCTTCGAGTCTAATAACTGCGGTCTGGCTTTTGTACAAGTTGTAAATAACTCTCCTTTCCCTGTATTTTACCCCTGCTGACTTCAGAATTTGAAAGAGTGTATTCCAGTCAACATAAAAATGTTGTTATATTTCCTGTCCATCTTGGATGACCAGCAGTGTGTTCTTATTATCCCGCTTTCCCAGGTAGTGAGACCATTTACCGTCGACCACTGCAGCAGTGTGGCGCTCGCACAGTGTTTCGTGCCGTCCTCGTGTGATCGCTGCTGCTGGTCGACGCCTGGTCGCTCGTCACCTGTCAGCCAGCGCCCGCGGCCCGCCTTGATCTCCAGCAGGAGTGCCAGTGCCCCGGGCAAATATTTGACTCGCTAACCGCTCTCACACGTCCGGCTACCGAAAGAGCCACCACGGCGCCCGCTGCTCTGCTAAAATATTTGCCGACGGGCGTCGCTCAGCGAGACATCAAACGGCGCGTCCCGTCAGCTCCCGCCGGCTGCCTCTGGCTCCGTCGGCTGTTGGGTTGCATCCAGCCACGCTCGCTCGCTGTGCATGCTCAACAGCAGGGAAAACCTCACGTCCCGTGTCGACGCGTCTGTAACGGTTCATCTACGTCTACATGGGATACTCTGCAAATCACATTTAAGTGCCTGGCAGAGGGTTCATCGAACCACTTTTATGCTATTCATCTCCCATTCACCTCTCAAATAGCGCTAAGAAAGAAATATCACCTGAATCTCTCCGTTCGAGCTCTGATTTCTCGTAATTTATGCTGATGATCTTTTATACATATGTACATTGGAGTGAACAATATACGAGGCGCGTCCAGAAAGTAAGTTCCGTTTCAGTTTATCTCGGCTGCAGTGCTGGGATTGCAGTTCCGCACATGCGCTGTAGACGATGTGTGCGCCATTTGGAGATCGCTGTCAGTTACGTACGCTTTGTTGAGCTTGTTTTAAATGTCGGTGTTGATTGAAAATCCCGCCGACTGTGACATCAGGTCGTTGATTCGGTTTCTGAATGCGAGGAAAGTGAAACCAAGTGAAATTTATCGGCAAATTTGCGATGTTTACGGACCAAATGCGATGTCTGATACGATGGTGAGAAGATGGGTCCAATGGCGGGCGTAGTGATGTGCACGATGAAGAACGAAGTGGACGTCCACCTTTGGTTACAGAAGAACTGGTTCACGCGATTGATTACCAAACGGAACTTACTTTCTGGACGCGCCTCGTATTTTCGCTTTCGGAGGAAAATGTTGGCGATTGGAGTTTCGTAAGTAGCCTACGCCGCAGCAATAAGCGCCGTTGTTGTAATGATTCCCATCTCAGATCCAGTATCATTTCCGTAACGCTGTCTCCCCTGTATCGTGACAATACAATACGAGATGTCCTTCTGTCGACTCTTTCGATGTCCTCCGTCAAACCTAACTGATAAGAATCCCACACTGGGCAGCAATACTCCAAAGATGGACAGACAACCGTAGTGTATGCAGTTTCTTTAGTAGTTCTCTTACATCTCTTAAGTATACTGCCAATAAAACCCAATCTCTGGTTCGCCTTTCCCACGACATTATCTACGCGTTTTTTCCAGTTTAAGTCTGAAGTAATACTAATTCCTAGGTATTTTGTGGAGTTTACGGCCTTTACGTTTGATTGATTTATGTTGTAAACAAAGTTTAACGGTTTTCTTTTCGTATTCATGTGGACGATTTCACACTTCTCATTATTTAGAGTCAATTGCCAATTTTTACACCATAGTGATATCTTATTTAGTTCGTTCTGCAGTTGATTTTGATCTTCAGATGATTTTAGTAAACGGTAAAAGACGGCGTCGTCTGCAAACAACCTAATAGAGCTTTTTAGATTTTCTCTCAATTCGTTTATGTAAGTAAGGAACAACAGAGGACCAATGGCACTACCCTGTGGAACGCCCGATATCACCTCTGTTTTAGTCGATGCTTTACCATCGATTACTACAAACTGCGTCCTCTCTGACAGGAAATCGATTATTCAGTCACAAATTTGGGGCGATATACCATAACCACCCAAGTTCCTTTACTGCGTCACCAAACACTTACAAGTAGACGCATCACACCTGCACTCTATAACAGCGGTTCTCAAACTTAGGTTCCCTACTAGGACTATTGATAAAATATCAAATTATCGACACTTTTTTCTGAAAAATATCGATATACACTGAAGAGTCACAGAAACAGGCATAGACATGCGTATGCAAACACAGAGATATGTAAACACTCAGAGGATGGCGCTGCCGTTCAGTTAGGTCTACATTTGATAAAAAGTTTCGGTGCGACAGTCGTAAGTACCCTGACTTTATTATTTAGCGAATGGCTGATACACACAATACAAATATATACATATATTCAGAAAGGAAACAATGGACTTTGCAAGGTAACATAAGTTTTATAACTCGATGTCCAGGCCATGACTCCAAGATACAGCTTGTGGGGTTGCCAGCAGAAAATCTTCTTCTTTTTCACCATACAGCTCGAAGCATACAGTTGCTGACAATGTGATGTATTGCCTGGCGTGGAGCTGCGCAGTTCCAATCTGGATTAGTCAGCTTGTTGCATTTGTGAAGTGCATCGTTACACCTGCCATGAACTCTTCTACTGTGTCCACGTCTTGCTTGGTAGTTGATATCCAGTTGGTAGTTTAGCGCCTGGGATGATGTTACGCAGGTGCTCGTCTAATGCCGCTTGCCACCTACACTTCCATTCTTCAAAAGACTTAAAATCTCTAGTATCCATGTCAGCAGCATCAAGCACAGTTGTATGACGTGAGCGTAGTCTGCTAACATAGAATTGGTAGGTCCCTATGTAAATTAGGTTTCTTGGAGATACTTTTGAATCCGCACAAGAGCCGCAGATCTGCGCAAATAAGGTGGCATTATATGTGTTACAGTGGAAGGCAGTAAATCGGAGCAGGTCTGATTGCGCCAGATATTACGCGCATGGTAGCATTCAGCAACAAGCTGTGTATGGTGGCTGTTCATTCACAAAGGTTCAATACACTCAGCACTTGAGTACACCAATCCCAAGGCTGAAGAGCGAAGGTGGTTGCTGAAGACCCTCAGGTAGTTCCACATAATTTATGCAGTATGTTGTTACGAGATTTTAGTTTCTCGGCTAGGTCTAAAGGGTGTTGTTTGAAGGTCAATGTTCGGTCCAGAATGACATCTACATAATTTGAATACCAATTGTGGCGAAGAACTCTGCCTTTGAAAGTTACATTCAGCTTCAAGTTCGCTAAATGTTCAAGTGAAAGCAGGATACCTCTGTTTTGTTCGCGTTGGGTTGAAGTGTCCAGATTCTGAAATAAGTCTCTTCTGTCTTCTCCAGTTCGTTGTGTTGTATGGGCGTGGTCAGATCTGCGGCGTAGCAGAATTTTGTAGACAAAGTGTCAGGAAGGTCGGATAGATATAATTGAAAGAGTAATGGCGAAAGAACTGAACCTTGGGGTTAGCCGTTGGTAAGCTTACTGTCCCAGCTTATCTTGCTTCCAATGAATTTACGGTTACTTAACATGTTGTTGACAAGACGCAAGACGTGTCATTGTTCTGCAGAGTATGATTCGAAGAAATTTGTGGATCCACACAGTGTCCAAGGCAGCAGTAATCGATAAATGAAATAAAATAAACAACCGCTATACAAAATGAAACTTTCACTCTGCAGCAGAGAATGCGCTGATATGAAACTTCCTGGCAGATTAAAATTGAGTGCTGGAATCGGGACTCGAACCTGGACCTTTGCCTTTCGCGGGCAAGTGCTCTACCTCTGAGCTATCCCGACACGATTCACGGTCCCGCCCCATAACTTCACTTTCGCCAGTACCTCGCCTCCTACTTTCCAAACTTCACAGATGCTCTCCTACGAACCTTCAATTTCAATCTGCCAGGAATTTTTATATCAGCACACACTCCGCTGCAGAGTGAAAGTTTATTTTGGAAACATCCCTTAGGCTGTGGCTAAGCCATGTCTCCACCATATCCTTTCTTCCAGGAGTGCTAGTCTTGCAAGGTACTGGCGAGGTACTGGTGGAAGCAAAGTTGTGAGGCGGCATCGTGACTTGTGTCGGAATAGCTCAGTGGTAGAGCGCTTGGCATCCCTAATTGAATATTCACAAAATGTATGTGAGTTGAAAAAAGAAGAACTTTCTGTTCACAATTACGAAAAAGTTTAGTAAACAAGAAGATGCAGCAAAATACAAATATGTCCGTCCGAGGATGATGTGAGAGAAGGTAGTCTTGCGTTCCATCTGGTTTCGCAATCGATCACCTGGTGTTTTGTTTAAGTTTTCCAGGATACTGGCATGACGAAGAACTGTATCCCTTTCATTTTTCTTTCCAAGAGAGATAATTGTTTCAGTTGTTACAGCAACAAATAAGGCAAAAGGATACCCTCATGCGCCAACAAAAGAAGTAAATTAAGTTTGCCATTTCAAAGTCTAGAAGAGGACATTTATTTTGTTTTAAATTAATCAGAAGAAGTGCAAGTTAAGAAACAGAGGAAAAACTGTTTCCAGCTGTCAAAAATAGCCGATGAAGGCATAATTCTGGCGAGCGCAAGGACGGGTTAGAAGGGGTGGATGGAGGCCCGCAAAAAAAAGGTGGTAGAGCGCTTGCCCGAGAAAGGTAAAGGTCCCAGGGTCGAGTCCCGGTTCTGGCACACAATTTTAATCTGCCAGAAAGTTTCGCAACAGCTATACGGTCAGCCAGACCAATCATAGGAACTCCTGGGAATCACACATTATGAACTGAGCGAATAATATTACCTGACGTTTTGAGTGTCTCGCGCAGTGAACATGTGCACAGCGGTGGTTGTGTCTGTCTCGTTAGTGAACAGACAGGCTGCGTTTAGCGGCCGTACTTCCCGCTGACAGCAGCGCCGTCTGCCCTGTGTTGAGGAGCCTGGGTTCAGTGGCGCAGACAGCCTTGCAGGCAACAAGATTAATGCTGTTTATCCTGCCTACCTGATTTGTGCCGGCGTGCGCCGGGGCCCTCCTTCACTGCAGGCTCAGAGTAGGGGCGGGTCACGCAACGCGCCGACTGCCTGTCAGCCGCGTGCTCTACACTGTGGTGACGGGGAGGGGAGGCGAAGACAACCGCAGTCTCTTCCAAGTCGCTTTCGTATTGACAGGTACCAGAGATGCAGATGAGAGCGAACAATCGCAGGAGGCACAGACTGCCGTCTGACAACCCCACACCACCCAAGAACAGCCGTCTAGACCAGTGTTTTTCAACATTTATGCGGACCTCTTCCGAATAAAAGTATTATTGCAACCACCCCTCTCCCCCTGCTGTTCACGTCCCGTAACATAACTGTTACCTCAAAGAAAGCAAATGTAGTCTTCTTTCTTTTGTTTGTTCAAAATGTTCAAATGTTTGTATAGTCTATGGGACTTAACTATGGGGTCATCAGTCCCTAAACTTACAAACTACTTATGAACTACTTATGAACTAGGACGGCACAAATATCCATGCCCGAGGGGGGATTCGAACCCCCGACCGTAGTGGCCGTGCAGACCGCGACTGGAGCGCCTTAGTCTCCTCGGCCACCGCGGCCGGCCTTTCTTTTGCTTCAGCTTTCTTGTTATTTAGATGGTACAATTTAAAAATTTTGCTGCGCGCGATCTGTTTTTATGTAAGCTTATGTTATTGCCAAGATCGCTTATTCAAACTTTTACTTGGTTTTACCGGTTTCGGCGGATCATGGCGCCATCATCAGAACTAAAAAAATGAGGACCAACAAATACACCTGCACCGCTAACGTCAGCAACCCTTCAAAATCTTAACGTGTAAACACATTAACAATGCTGCTAACGTACCTGTTGAAACGTGATTGCCTAACTGTTATACTTCACTTCTGTCTGTAGGGCGTGTTCCGGTTTGTCAGATAAAAAAATGGTTATTAAAAGATAAAATGTACATTTTATTGTCAGGCCCCTTCACACACGCCGTTCCCCTCGGGGGTTGGAAATGTTCAAATGTTTGTAGAGCTTATGGGACTTAACTACGGGGTCATCAGTCCCTAAACTTACAGACTACTTATGAACTAGCTAAGACTACAGACGGCACAAATATCCATCCCCGAGGGGGGATTCGAGCCCCCGACCGTAGTGGCCGTGTAGACCGTGACTGAAGCGCCTCAGTCCCCTCGGCCAACGCGGCCGGCTCGGGGGTTCGAATCCTCCTTTGGACATGGATATTTGTGTTGTCTTTAGTATAAGGTAGTTTATAAGTAATTTGTAAGTTTAGGGACTGATGACTCCGCAGTTAAGACCCATAAGCTTAACAAACATTTTTGAATGCGAGATCGCAATGTGTTGGCACGCAGACAGTTATCTAACATTGCTAGGTGGCGCACATGGGTCGTGATATTTCTCATAACACTTCGGGTATAGTGCCTATCATGTGGGTGGCGGGGGAGGGGGGATCGTTGATCTCACTGTTGTTGTTGTTGTGGTCCGGAGACTGGTTTGACGCAGCTCTCCACAATACCCTATCCCGAGCAAGCCTCTTCAACTCCACATAAGAACAGCAAGCTACATCTGTCTAAATTTGCTTACTGTATTCATCTCTTGGTCTGCCTCTGCGATTTTTTACCCAAACACTTCCCTCCAGCGCTAAATTCACGATTCCTTGATGCTGAAGAATGTGCCCTACCAATTCATCCCTTCTTTTAATCAAGGTATGCCAGAAATTTCTTTTCTCACCAAATCTGTTCAGTACCTCCTCATACGTTACACGATCCACCCACCTAATCTTTAGAATTCTTTTGTATTTGTCCATATTTCTGTCAATTGTTGCCTAAAGCTTCCTCTGAAATTCTCAAGAATTTCAGGTTCCGCCAATTTATCCAGGTCCCATTTCCTGATAGTCCTACCTTTCTGCGGTTTTTTCAGTTTCAGCCTACAATTCATGACCAATAAAATATGGTCAGAGTCTATATCTGCCCCTGGGTGTCTTACAGCTTAATACCTGTTTCTGAAATCTATTTCTTACCATTATATATCTGGTACCTTCCTGTGTCTCCTGGTCTCTTCCACGTATAAAACCTTCTTTTGTTATTCTTAAATCAGGTGTTTGTTATGATTGAATTATGTTCCATGCAAAATTCTACTAGGCGGTTTTCTCTTTCATTTCTTTTTCTCAATCGATACTCACCTATTATTTTTCTTTCCCTTCCTTTTCCTACTATCTAATTCCAGTCTGTCAGCAAAATTAAGTTTTCCTCTCCCTTAATTGTCTGAATAATTTCCTTTACCTCCTGATACATTTCCTCGATCTCCTCATCATCAGCAGAGCTAGTTGGCATATAAACCTATACTACTGTGGTCGGTATTGGCTTCGTATCTATCTTGACTACGATCTTAGAGTACACCATCAAAAATGCCGCAGAAATAGTTATCTACAGTCTCCAGTTGATCGCTGAGCACATTATTTCTTTGGTGTTTTAAATGCTGGACAGATGGGCAGATCACTTTTTTCCTAGGTTTCGAGAGAATACTAGCTATCATAATAAAACTACCTTTGGAGACAACATTCGGACGAGAAAGCACAAAATCTAAAACATTCGTCTGGGCATGAAGAACTGGCACAAATCTCCAAAAGAAAAGAAATTAAATATTTCAGAAACTTTGCAAATATATAAACATTGAAGACATCAAAGGACAAATGTGCATAACGATCAAATGGAGTCAGTAGATACCAATTACTTCAGTATTTTTGATGATTTACTGTAAATCCCCCCCAATCGCCCACACTATAGGTGCTATAGCCGAGATATACTTGTTATTATAAAAAATATCACGACCCATATGCGCCACCTAGCAATCAATTAGATAACTGTCTGGACGCGAACACATCGTACGCTCGCGTAGTTAAGTGAGTTTGGGGTCTGACAATAACATGCCAGGAAGTCACTTGTCTACAGTGACAGATGCTGTGGGAGCAATAAAATGTACATTTCATCATCTGATGAACAACATGCCCTACAGACAGAAGTAATGGACAATCACGTTTCAACAGGTATGTAAGCAGCATCGTAGAGTGTGTTTACACATAAAGCTTATTAACGGTTGATGACGTTAGCGATGCAGGTGTATTTATTGGTTCTCTTTACTTTTCAATTCTTCTGATGGCGACAAGTTCCGCCGAAACCAAGTAGAAGTTTAATTAAGCGATCTTGGCAATAAGTTTCTATTTACAGGGTGTCCGTTCTTTTCGGACATGTCCGGGTTCGAATCCCGGTCCAGCACAAATTTTCTTCTTTGCCATTAGATTTATTTCGAATTCTTGTTAATTGTAGGACGAAGTTTTTTCGGTGTATTTTTGAAATGGAACACATTATCGTAATGTTTATATGATTTCCTACAAGAAAATATATTTCGCTTAACGAGTGTGTAGCATTTCCGGCATTACTCTAAAGGGAATTATGCTCATCAAGAAAGGTCGTATTATTCAGACAATCTGTGAAGAAGTAGATCGTTTGTTTAGAAATTTTCAGAATTAGTTATTGTATCACATTGTTTTACCTATCGATTGTGTCTTGAAAACAGTTTTCAGACTTTGCGCTTATTCATAATTAACACAAGTATTATGAAAAATCGATGATCTATTCAGCTGACAACGTTAGACAAGGACATCCGAAATTTTAATACTTAATAAATTTCACTTAGGCATAAGTTTTTGTAATACTGATGCCATAGTTATTTTATCGTGCAATTACTTCCATCTGTGACAGCGAACCCCCCCCCCCCCCCCCGAGCAGCACTGAAAAACAGTGGTCTAGGCAACACACCAAGATAACAATAATTCATCTAACACCACTACAATTAACAGTTGTAGCACTTTTGCGTCCTTGGTAGTTTCTTTTCATGCATGGTCTTTGCACATTATGATTATCGTTCATTCTAATTGCTGCATAGATCCTGAGAAATCAGTACCCAGAACAACCACCCCTGGCCGTAATAACGGCATTGATACGCCTGGGCATTGAGTCAAACAGAGTTTGGATGGCGTGTACAGATGCCCATGCAGCTTCAACACGATACCACAGTTCATCAAGAGTAGTGACTGGCGTATTGTGACGAGCCAGTTGCTCGGCCAGCATTGACCAGACGTTTTCAATTGGTGAGAGATCTGGAGAATGTGCTGGCCAGGGCAGCAGTCGAACATTTTCGGAATCCAGAAAGGTCGGTACAGGACCTGCAACATGTGGTCGTGCATTATTCTGCTGGAATGTAGGGTTTCGCAGGGATTGAATGAAGGGTAGAGCCACGGGTCGTAACACATCTGAAATGTAACGACACTGTTCAAATGGAAAATGAGCGTATGGCTTTCTTGGCCGGGAGATCCCTTGCGGGATTGTTCGGCCGCCTTTGTGTAAGTCTTTCTATTTGAGGCCGCGTGGGCGACTTACGTGCCAATGATGATGAGATAATAATGATTAGGACAACAAACAACACCCAGTCCCCTGCCGGGAATCAAACCCGGACCACATGCGTGGTAGTCAGCAACGCTACCGCTGAGCTACGGAGGCGGACACACTGTTCAAAGTGCTGTCGATGCGAACAAGAGGTGACCGAGACGTTTAACCAATGGCACCCCATACCATCACGCCGGGTGAAACGCCAGTATGGCGATGACGAATACACGCTTCCAATGTGTGTTCACCGTGATGTGCCAAACACAGATGCACCTATCATGATTCTCTAAACAGAACCTGGATTCATCCGAAAAAACGACGTTTTGCCATTCGTGCACCTAGGTTCGCCGTTGCGTACACCATCCCATGGCCTCCGAGCTGATAGTCCATGCTGCTGCAAACGCTGTTCGTGCAGATGGTAGTTGTCTTACAAACGTCCCTATCTGTTGACTCAGGGATCGAGACGTGGCTGCACGATCCGTTACAGCCATGCGGATAAGATGCCTGTCATCTCGACTGCTAGTGATACGAGGCCGTTGGGATCCAGCACGGTGTTCCGTATTGCCCTCCTGAACCCACTGATTCCATATTCTGCTAATATTTGGATCGTGACCAACTCGAGCAGCAATGGCGCGATACGATAAACCGCAATCGCGATAGGCTACATACAATCCGACCTTCATCAAAGTCGGAAACGTGATGGTACGCATTTCTCCTCCTTACACGAGGCATTACAACAACGTTTCACCAGGCAACGCCGGTCAACTGCTTTTTGTGTATGAGAAATCGGTTGGAAACTTTCCTCACGTCAGCACATTGTAGGTGTCACCACCGGTGCCAACCTTGTGTGAATGCTCTGGAAAGCTAATCATTTACATATCACAGCATCTTCTTCCTGTCGGTTAAATTTCACGTATTTAGCACGTCATCTTCATAGTGTAGCATTTTTAATGGCCAGGAGTGTAGCTTCTGAAGTACTGTCATCGGCATAATGAACTAAAATGGTTCGACGTCTTCCTGTCGGTTCTACGAAGTGGAGGCAACAACTTTACGGCGACCGAGATAACGGTAATATGGAACGTTTGTCTACCAAACGAATCACAGTATCATTTGGGTTCAGATATTGTAGTGAGCAGGTAGTGAAATGCAACAAAAAAGTGACTTACCAGAAGCTATGAGAAGGAAAGCCATACTGTATTTCCACTGGCCATTCAATGAATTACTATGAGACGAAAGCTATGGCCCATAAATCAAAAGTTTGGAGCTCCATTATCAATGAATCTGTCGTAACAAGATTGTCTGACAGCGACACTATTATCAGCGAATTTCTGTTTACAATCCTGTGATACTCGGCGTATTTTTCTGGTACAGCGTAAAGATGACAATCCATCTAGTACGGATGCGGCAAGCCCCCGCCATCGTCGCCTCAACACACAGCGCATGTGCCGATACGGTTTCAAATAGCAGAGCTCAGTTTGTCTTCGTAAGTACTTCAGCGGCACTGAAGATGGCCAGCAGACTCTGTGCAAAAATATCGTGGGACGAAGTTACACACATCCGGCAGTTCTCCCTAAATTTGATGGAACAATCAGTACACCAGGAAAGTTTTAAATTCCACACCAGACTTGCCTTCATCCGACATTTGAACTGACGTACCGAGCCAGTCAGAGAGAAAACCGCGGCGTAAATAGACATTTTTAACATCAGCATCATTTCCAAGAGGAAAGAAGTGATAAGTAACGTATAAAAATCCTATGATTGATCGGGGATCGAACGCGCGATCTTAGGATCTTAATCCAGGCACTTATTTGCCTTGTTCTTTGGATATGTCTGTTCCTTGCGGACGTGGTATTGTATTTGTTCGTTCTTGATCTATGAAAATTTCAGCCAGAATGCGCTATGCTAGTACACCGGCTTTTACCATCGAGCTACCAAGGCACACAGTTTCGTATTAAGTTAGGCAAGTGTGCAAGTGAGGCGTCTGATATGATGAAAAGAACTTGTTAGCAAATAACACACACACACAGACGATAAATAAAATCAAAACAAACGACATTCCAGACCACAGAAATGGCTATTTTTTAAAAAGTTTTGTAAGAAGTGTAACTGTAAAAAGTGTAAATATAGAGCCAGCAAGTGACAATGTGCTACAAATCACACATGAGCAGGACAACATAAAAATTCGTGAGTAATATTAGTAGTCCATTTTATTCAGAATCAAAACAATACTATTGCATGAGAACTGTTACCGATTGAATTTAGTAAAAATTAAATAAATAATGTAATACAAACCATTTCTTGTACAGTTGACCACTGAAGATGTTTTAGAATAAAGCAAAACGCGTCAGTCTACAGTAGACAAATTTACAGTTGCATAATGCATAAGACGGTCCCATAACTTACACAAATTGTATAACTGCAACTGCGGAAAAGGAAGCAAAATAAATAAATAAATAAAACAAAGAAGAATTATATGTATGACGAAAAGTAGTGGTTGTTCAAAATGGTTCAAATGTTTGTTTGTATTGCTTATGGAACTTAACTGCGGGGTCATCAGTCCCTAAACGTACAAACTATTTATGATCTAATTCATACCAAAGACGACACAAACATCCATGCCCGAGGGAGGATTCAAACCTCCGACGTGGGAGGCCGCGCGATCCGCAACGTGGCGCTGCAGACCACTCGGCTACTAGCGCGCGGCAGTAGTGGTTCTTTAAGTCCTTCATCCACTAAGTGATCAAAACAGTCCAGACACCTGGATGAAACAACAAGTTCGTTTCCGCCTCCATTGGTAATGCTGGAATTGGTGTTCATCCACCCTTAGCCTTGATTACAGCTTCCGCTCTCGCAGGCGTACATTTATTCAGTTGCTGGAAGATTTCTCGGGGAAAGGCAGCCCATTCTTGACGGAGAGGTATCGATGTAGGCTGGCAAGGCCTTGTACGAAGTCGGCGCTCCAAAATATCCCAAAGCTGTTCTATAGGTCAGAACTTTGTGCAGGTCAGTCCATTACAGGGATGTAACTATGGTGTACGCCTCCGCCAGGGGCCGTGCATTATGAACAAGTGCTCGATCCTGATGAAAGATACAATCGCCATTCCCGAATGCTCTTCGTCAGTGGGAAGCAATAAAGTGATTAACACATCAATGCAGGCCTATGCACTGATTGTGCCATGCAAAACAGCAACATGTGGAAGACTCCTCCATGTAAAACTCGACCACACCATAATACTACCGGCTGCGAATTTTAATGTTGGCACTACACACGCTGGTAGATGACATTCACTGGGCATTCGCCATACCCACAACCTTCCACTGGAATGTTCAAATGTTTGTATAGGTTATGTGACTTAACTGCGGGGTCATCAGTCCCTAAACTTACAAACTACTTATAAACTACCTTATACTAAAGACGACACAAACATCCTTGCTCGAGGGGGGTTTCGAATCCCCGACGGGGAACGGCCTCGCACATCGGAGCATATCGCCTCAATGCGCTCGGCCATTGTGAAAGGCAAAGGTCCTAGGTTCGAGTCCCGGTTCCGACACACAATTTTAATATACCAAATAGTTTCGAATTCCATAATGTTAGAAACTCGAAGTAAAATTTACCATCTTATGATGAACTGCCAGGCAATTATAACTTTATACAAGAGGGGGGGGGGAATCAAGAAAACAATAAATGATGATTGGTTGCAGTTTTTCCGGGGATCCTATTATTCTTATACATGAACAAGATTCCTTTGTAATTTTCAACTGAACAAGTATTTGTGAACGATATGCAGCGTTCTTGTTTTCGATAGAAGTAGTCCGGATACCTACAGGTATTTTGCGTTAGAAAACTGTTTTGCTGACTGTGAATTCCATTTCTACAAGCCACGCGCCGTGCTTTATGGATGGCGTGCAGTTTTTGTCCGCACAGGGAATTCCAAACCACAACTCTGTGATGGAAATTCGCCGAATCGATCGCAACGAAACTACGTCTCTCGCAGGAAATATTTTGCAATTGCGTGTTTCGCTGATAAAACTCTTTCGCAGATATGTGGGGGAGTTAACGTTTTGTAAGAGATACATTCGGACACTGTGAAATTTTGCTGCAAAATGAAATGTAATGGCGCGAATAAAGCTTTTACCGATTTATGCGCTAAAACCTACCAGTACACTGTAACGTTTCTTATATGTTGCCCATTCCATACATTACGAGTTTTGCATTGCCACAGTGGAAGTATACCACCAGACGTGTAATTTTTAATATTATCGTACTCTCTTTAAAATACTGTAATTCAAGTACATTTACGGGATACTGTAATCTTCATTTAAAGAAAGTGTTAACCTTTGCCATCTTGTTGCGTAATATTGTGTTTTGATACTTTCGTAAATAACAATCACAACCGCTAAGAATACATTACGCTTAGTTTCGGAATATGCTGTTGCCATAAATTCGTTTGCCAATATAAATTTAACAATATTACTTGTTGTAACTGTTGCACACCACTATTACATTTTTTTATACATCACTGGATCCTAAATCAAATAGTAAGTACTATTAAGTCCATCATTTCAATACCCTGTCATAAAATACGAAGTTATTGCAGAACATAACAAAAATACTACAACAATAAACAAAACCATATCTACAAAAAATTAACCCGCAAAATGAAACACATTAAAATTACGAGTCGAAATAACAGTACACCGAAACACTAATCATCAACCACAGACCTTCAAACGTAAAAATTCATAAATACAGTTAACAGACTGATTTAGATTAATATGTAAATTTATAAAGTCAAATGTATGCTTGTTATTTGTGTGACTAGTTTAAATGAAATCACCGTAACTACAAGCATCCATGTGGTCACAATAATTAATTATTACAAATCAAAACTGAAAACAATATTTATAACCTATTCCAAACGTTAGTTTAGCGTGTATGTAAAAACTGCAGAATGCAATTGTTTCATGATTACGGTGGCATGGCTTAAACCATACCAAAAAGAGATGGTGCTGTTTCAACACGTAGAGGTTACACAGAATTTACGTGGACAACTGTAGTTGTTGTGGATCACAGTCTCATAAAACTATTTAAATCACGTCATTATATTCATGGAATGTACTATTTATAACAAAATCCATTTTAAGAGATACGACGTCATAAAAATGAGATGCACGAAAAGTTGCCCCATCAGGCATGAGGTTTTAATTAATTAGCTCTTTATTGGCAACGCTATTGTCAACACATTTCGCTGACAGATTCCTAATATTCCAGTTAGGTAAACGGATGCACTATTATACATATATTACGCAGTGATATAACGTCATAAAGAGAGAGCTGTGTGTTAACGATAACAGCGTCCAACAATCGCTGTGAAGGTAAAATCCAACTAAGACTAATAGTACAGCAGATATGGCATTATATATAATGAAAATCACAAAACTGCCCCATCATGCGATCTAACTTTATTCAACCACCAAATCAAATGTTCAAACGTTTGTAAACGTATTGGACCAAACTGTTATGGTCATCTTCTTACGGGAAGTCGTCCCGTCAAAAATGACAAAACTTTTTTTACTTCTATGCAAATTATGAAAATATGGGTGTTCATGCTTCATTTGGTGTTGGGGCCATAGAAATATTCGATTATTTACTATTTTAAATAAATATGAAAATAATCATGCACTGACATTTCTGAGAATTTCGTTTTCCATCAATTCATACGTTCGCATTTTTCTCTGGAACTATATAGTCTAGAAGGCTACGGTTTCTTTTGTTTTGTAGAGATCTGTCCGTTTCGTAAGTTGCCTACACTAGCGGTGCTTCGCAGTAAACTCTTTTAACTGTAGGCCCTACACATTTTTGTGTTTAACAACAACAGTTATCCATTAGCAGTAATTTTAGTTTCTGTTTCCTCTGATAGTTTTCAACATGACTAAACCAAAAGGAGTGTTTAAAGAAATAAGAAACAAAGTAAACACATACTACAGAGAAAATATAGCGTCAATAAAGACTGTGGTTAGTGCCTAAGGGTGTGATAATTTGGTTGTAAATAGTGACAGTTGTTCTACTCCTCCGAGTGCTACCTAGAAAAAACTGTTGGGAATTGATGTAAAATACGACGCAGCTTCAGACAGTGAAACAAACTGCAATATCATTATTAATATCCATATACTTATTTCACCTGTCAGTGAAACAGTAAGTTGTCGTAATTGTGGAGGGGAAATTGAAATTTCTGAAAAAATAATCTCAAGGCTATGCTCTGGTGTGCTGCAAATAATGTGTTTCAACAGTAAAAGCAAAAAGACTTCAGAAGTAAGTGTAAAGAATGGACTTTTTGACACTAAGATACTTCTATGGACTTGGATGCATAGGGAAAGTCCATTACGCAGGTAAACTTCTTTGTGGCATGCTGAACCTCACTAGTTCCCCTACAAAATCATTCAAATACAACTTCATAGTAAGAGGTAGTGCAAAATGCTGTTGTATTTGGTATGAAAGCTGCTTTTCAGGATCTTGCCCAACCAGAGTTGTAGAAGAAATGTGTCAAAGGCAAAACACAAAATGCGAATGAATCTTTTAACAATGTTGTATGGTCAAGGGTCCCTTTTTTACCTAGTTTTTTTTATGCTGTTCTTACTTCTAATGCTGGCTGTTGTGGAAGACTATAGGTTTTGGAATGTCGTGGAATTCATAAAGGTTACAACACCACTAGAAGTGTCATGGACTTGGACCAGCTGCGGATCATGAAGACAGAGATTGCAACAATGTGTCAAAAGAAGACAGATGCAAGAGGAGGAGGACAGCACTGCGTGAGGAAGATGGAGGAGGCGATGAGGACTACTATCCAGGAGGATTCTAACATATTTTTTATGTATTAGTTGGCTTTATAGTTTTTTAACGCAATTTTCTCAAAATGATACTTTTCGATATAAATGCCACATTTTCTCAGAAACGTCTGAACCTAAATCAGTGAATTACTTACCACATAACATAGACAGTGATGTAAACTCTCTTTTAGTAGTATTTACTGTAATAGTTAAAATTCACGAAAATAAATTGGTAAAAATTTCCACAAAATAATTATATGTGTAGGGAAAAAATCATAACTTTTTTTACGGCTGTCATTTATAATTGATTATAGAACAATACGGTCACAAAACATTTGAGAACATGTGATAAAAACACCACATTTTTGTAATCAACAGTTCCTGAGGAAACGGGGCATTTATATAGCCAATTTGATATTGTGGAGGTAGGGCGGTACGACTCCCTTCAAACTAACTTGCGTAAGGACAACACACACACACACACACACACACACTATATATATATATATATATATATATATATATATATATATATATATATATATATATATAGCTCGTAATGATCTGCAGTCGCAGTATAAACAAAATGTGACTGAATGAATGGTGTCTACTATGCTTTTCCGGAGGTCATTACGGGTTTATTATTCGCTATCCTCTCGTCAATCCCTTAGAATCTGCACTCGACGGAAGGAAAATCACACTAGTATGTTTTACTGCCCACTTTCTGTTTTTCTACAGTTTTATGCTTTTCGCATATATATAGGACGAAAATTATAATAATAGACATAATAGTAAAGTAAATATAGAAAACAAGAATGTAACATATAATATTTAGTAGAATAATTATATCATATAAAAATAATAGTGTAGAATATTTTTATATATTTCATATTATATTATTTATAGTTTCCTTTTTTTTTTGTCCGAAATATTTGCAAAACTGGACCAAAAGCGGGCTACTGAGATTTTTGTTTTTATATTTTTTACTTTCCGCTCTTTGTAGAAGAGCTTTTCAAAGAAATTCAATTACAGGAAAAATTCGTATTTTGGGAAAGCGTTCGGTAATAACGAAACAAATCCCATTACCCATGAATCATGATGATTAATTAATATGCACGACTTTCTTATGAAATTATTTGTTTATAAAAGTTATTTTTCAGCGGTCTCGGATTAATGATCATATTCAAACCATTCTTAGAACCTCCATTAAAAGAATATGACACCAGAGAGATTTGAAGAATTTATTTTATTTATTTATTTGTGTACGAATTACATCACAAATGTAACAACTGAAAGAAAACGGTAAATAACTTAAATTACAAAGTAAGTGATTTTATATACAACACACTAATCAAATACAGAAATAAAAGTATAAGATACAGAGATAAAAAGTACGCGTTATAGTACTAGTGAATCATATTTCGCTCGTCCAGCATTCGGTGTCAGCTGCGGCTGTCCGAGGGTATTTTAGGAGGTCCTCTTGGGTGCACTCCCCAGATGCGTCCACTAAAGGGCATCTTAGAAGGTGTTCCCTCGTCTATATGACACCACACTCACTCGTCATTGCCTGTGTAGCCCCACCTTTTCATAAGTTGTTTCGATCACCCCATGTCTTCAGCGTTTTCCAGTGTTGCCAGTCTGTGGGACTCCTGGGATACAGCTTCCTCCCTGATAACGGCTTCAGGGTACTTTACCTTGCATAGTGATTTTATGGAGCGGGTGCCGATGATCGTTCGTCTGTCCATTCCCTTCTACAGAGCTCAGGAATGATCTAACATTTGATCGAGTGATACCCAATAAAGAGTATAAGTAGTCCACTCTAGTAGGTTTCAGACAGCCCGTTATCTCCCTGCAGGTGTTATTTATGACATGTAATCAATATTTGAAAAATTATATATTTAGATGCATGTACCAACTTTCAGAGTCAAAATATCGAAAAAAAAATGAAATTAAGCGACATTAAATTTTGAACAATTTTTTAGTTAAAAAATATTGCGACCCGACGCATAACAGCACAGTGCGGCCGTATAGCGGCGTTCGATATGTCCTTAGACGTAGTTTAGAGAGCAGATTAATAGTTTTTCATCTGTTAAAATCGGGGAAATTAGTAGGAGCGACAGTAATCAGTCTTCGGCCACCGGTGCCAGGTACATGCTAACCGGGATTAACTCGACGAGCTGGTCGTCATTACTGTCAGGATTGAAACCTGCTGGCACACCCGTAACGCTGCAGTAAGTAGTTGCTGATTTTTGTAGGTATAATATAATAACGGTTATGCTGAAGCTATAGCTCCTTACTTAACAGCCATATACAACCACTCTCTCAAAGAAGGATCTGTACCAAAAGACTGGAAAGTTGCACAGGTCACACCTATATTCAAGAAATGCAGTAGGAGAAACCCGCTAAACTACAGGCCTATTTCATTGACGTCAATTTGCAGCAGGGTTTTGGAACATATCATGTATTCAAGTATTATTAATTGTCTCGAACAGAATGATCTATTGACCCAAGGTCAACGCGGATTTAAAAAATATCGTTCATGCGAAACACAACTAGCTCTTTACTCACACGAAGTGATGAGTGCTATCGACAAGGGTTCGCAAATCGATTTCGTATTTCTTGATATCCAGAAAGCTTTTGACACCGTACCTCACAAACGGCTTTTAATAAAATTGCGTGGTTATGGTATATCGCCCCAAATTTGCGACTGGATAGGAGATTTCCTGTCAGAGAGGACACAGTTCGTAGTAATCGATGATAAGGCATCAACTAAAACAGAGGTGATATCGGGCGTTGCATAGGGTAGTGTTATTGGACCTCTGCTGCTCCTTATTTACGTACACGATTTAGGGGACAATGTAAGTAGCTCCCTTAGGTTGTTTGCAGACGACGCCGTCATTTACCGTAAAATCATCTGAAGATCAAAACCAACTGCAGAACGATCTGAATAAGATATCAGTATGGAGTAGAAATTGGCAATTGACTCTAAATAATGAGATGTGTGAAGTCGTCCACATGAGTACGAAAAGAAATCCGTTAAACTTTGTTTACAACATAAATCAATCAAAAGTGAAGGCTGTAAACTCCACAAAATACCTGGGAATTACTATTACGACTTAAACTGGAAAGAAGACGTAGATAATGTCGTGGGAAGGTGAACCAGAGACTGCGTTTTATTAGCAGAACCCTTAAAAGATGCAACAGAACTACAAAAGAAAATGCATACACTACTCTTGTCCGTCCATTTTGGGGGTATTGCTGCCCAGTGTGGGATCCTTATTAGGTGGGTTTAACGGAGAAGGGAAGCTCATTTCGTATTGTCACAATACAGGGGAGACAGCGTTACGGAAATGATACAGGATCCGGGATGGGACTCATTACAACAACGGCGCTTATCGCTGCGGCGTGGGCTACTTACGAAACTCCAATCGCCAACATTCTCCTCCGAATGCGAAAATATATTGTTGACTCCCACTTATATAGGTAGAAATGACCATCAGAATAAAATACGGGAAATCAGAGCTCGAACGGAGAGATTCAAGTGTTTTTTCTTTCCGCGTGCTATTCGAGAATGGAATGGGACATAAATAGTATAATGGTGGTTTGCTGAACCATCTGCCAGGCACTTAAATGTGAATTGCAGATTATCCCATCTAGATGTAGATTTAGTGGGATAAATAAAAGAAATTGCATTGTAACAAGCTGTGTTTCTTATAGTAGCATAATAAGACCCTTTGAAAATTTATATATCGGTTTGTATTGTAGAAGATTAAATGAAGAATATTTTTTTAATAAACCAAAAAATTAAATTAATAAAAAAAATAAAAATAAAGGGTGGAGCAGAGGAAACGCATGTTTTTTGACCCGCTAGTGCGCCCGACGAGAAGGGGCAGTGACCTTGAATGAATGTTGTCAGACTGCCCATACAGTGGAGTTTCCGTCTCTATGGAGCGTTGGAACATACAGCAACGTGTGCTCCTTGACGTGTAATATTTCAGAAATAGTGATTCCGTAGTCACAGTGAAACGTCTTTTACGTCAAAATTTTAGAGTTGGTCGTCGAGGTGCAGTGCCTGATCAAAATACTGTGCTCCGATGGGTTGCAGCATTTAGAAGTACTCGATCTGTGATGAAAAAGCAACCACTTGGTCTTCCACATTCAGTTCGTACTCCGGAAAATGTCTGTGGCGGCTGGTCCTTCAGATTCCTGGAGGTTCACTTCCTTAAGTGCCGGATTTTGAGAGTGCCATCTGTCGTGCCCACTGTGGAAAAGCGGCTTTTCTTTATTTCCATTTATTTTATTTTATTTATTTTGCTCGCATGTCGTGGGGCACTTAATGCTGAAAAGGGACATTTTGAATTACTGGATGGGACTTTCGAGCTTCAGAATTTGGCAGCACTGGTCCAGTAGAGAAACTGAATCGCATTGCAAGGCTGCGGCCACTGCCACCTATATAGTACGCGGCCGCGCAACGACTCGTACACGTGCTGTCTCCCCGACGTAAAACGTTTCTCATGCAACAAAAATGCTTTGAATGTGCATATAAAATGATCTGATAGAAGAACGAAACGAAGAATGAAAGTTTAAAAACACTTTTTATTTTATTTATTTACTTTTTTTTAAGAGCTTTTTTCCGGGGGTTCACTGTACTACGTTTGAAACCATGGAAACCATGGAAACAAATAGCTTATGGGACTTAACTACGGGGTCATCAGTCCCTAAACTTACAAACTACTTATGAACTAGCTAATACTAAGGACGGCACAAATATCCATGCCCGAGGGGGGATTCGAACCCCCGACCATAGTGGCCGTGCAGACCGTGACTGGAGTGCCTCAATCCCCTCGGCCACCGCGGCCGACCCATGGAAACAGAAAAGATTGTAACAATTATCGAGGTATCTCTTTCATTAGCGTTGTAGGCAAAATATTTTCAAGTATTGTTGAAAGTAGAGTGCGAGTATTAATTGAGGACAAGTTAGATGAAAATCAAAGTGGGTTTAGGCCTCTTAGAGGCTGTCAGGACCAGATCTTTAGCTTACGGCAGGTAATGTAAAAGTGCTATGAGTGTAACAGGGAAATGTATCTATGTTTCATAGATCTAGAAAAGGCTTATGAGGAAGCTACTGTCAGTTCTACGAGATTATGGTATAGGAGGCAAACTTCTGCAGGCAATTAAAAGGCTTTACGTAAACTGTCAGGCAGCAGTTAGAGTAGATGGCAAATTAAGCTCGTGGTTCAGGGTAGTTTCAGGGGTAAGACAAGATTACGTGTCATCACTGTTGTTCATATTATTCATGGATCATGTGTTGAAAACACTAGACTGGCAGGGCGAGATTTAAATAGGTGAAAACAAAATAAGCAGTCTCGCATATGTGGAAGACTTAATGGTACTGGCCGATTCTATTGAAAGGTTGCAAACTAATATTTCAGAGCTCGATCAGAGGTGCAAGGATAATGATATGAAGATCAGCATCTCCAAAAAGAAAGTAATGTCTGTGGGAAAGAGATTCAAACAGATTGAGTGCCAAATAGGAGGAACAAAGTTAGAACACGTAGACAGTTTCAAGTGCCTGGGATGTATTTTCTCACAGGATGGTAACACTGAAAGAACTGGAATCGAGGTGAATCAAAACTAATTCAGTGAGTGCTCAGCTAAGATCTACTCTCTTCTGCAAGAAGGGAGTACTTACCAAGACTAAGTTGGCGGTGCACCGCTCTATCTTTCGACCAACTTTGTTGTATGGGAGTGTAAGTTGGGTGGATACAGGTTACCGTATTCATACGGTAGAGGTTACAGATATGAAAGTAGCAAGAATGATTGCAGGTACTAATAGATGGGTACAATGGCAGGAGGGTGTCCATAATGAGGAAATCAAAGAAAAACTGGGAATGAATACCATAGATGAAGCAGAGCGAAAAGATTAAGATGGTGAGGTCATATTACACGCATGAGAGAAGCAAGGTTACCTAAGAGACTCATGAGCTCGGCAGCGGAGGGTAAAGCCTTTTCTACGCGGGAAGTGAGAGCTTACGAGATTACCCATGATGCACCGGTCACGCCGTCCGCGTACAGTGTAGACGTGACCACTTGCACAAGATGCACGCATACGATCGCTAGTAGACGGAATAGGATGGATCCTATTCTCACGCGTATGGAAGTGCTTCGCGCATGCGCAGACGACCGAGTGGGGAACGCAGCTGACAAACGAAGCGAAGTCGCGAATTGATTTGAGAATGTGTACTTGTCTCTTGCTCAGAGGAACGTAGTTTTTCGACTCAGTTGCAAGTATTTTAGGAGGTGATACTATACAGGAATTACATAAAAAATTTAACATATGTATAATTTTCATTCAATACAGCTGTTAATATGAAATTCAAACAAACGGTAGAGCAAATGTAAATCAAGAAATTTTAACTGATTTATGCGTCGGTTTTTGGTAGTGCAGCATCACATTTACTTAAAAGTAGTATTTTATGTATTTTTTACACGTTCATTTCCACTTAGTTAGCCAGTTTTCAGCTTACTAGGACATAGTCAGACTTTAAAGTTAGTCGAAAACCGGTTATTTATATAAAAGTAAATATGGTGATCTACCAAGAATCGATGAAAGAATCAGTAAAAATATACAAATCAGTTTGTTGTACATACCAAGAACTGTATCTCTGTACCCAATAAAAATTGGACACACGTTATATGAAATTTTAACTGCAAATCGTCTACATTAACATCTTCTAAAATATTTGTTATTTTTCCTGAAACATGCTGTAGTTAACAGAGGAATATTTGTTTTTGGTGAGCATTACTTAAAGCTTTATCAAAGTGAAAGGTCTATATATTGACACCCGAGCTTGTTCATCATATACATAGGCGCCTCAAACCGCAGGTGCTGGAAGTATGTAATCGCATTTTATAATGTGAGCGACGTAGTTACTCATGAACTGCACGAAAACAAATACAGTTTCACAGTGGCAGTCTAAGAAACAAATAAATGTTTTAATCATCACAATGTATCTTACAGTTTCGAAAAATGATGTTAACGTGGCGATTCATTTGCTGTAAGTTGACAACAAACGAAGTAGACGCGTGAAGCAGTCGACTCACAAATGCGTACCGTTTGAACGAGTCTTTGTAGTTCGACAGGGTATCTGAAGGGGCGCCGCAGCTGACAACGACTTCCTTGTGCGTGTTGCACGTCTCGTATAGAAAGGGCTTAAGAGGAGTCGAGGTAAACCTAGACGAAAGTACTTAGATTCGGTGCAGAATGATTTTGAAGTAAAAAGCATAACATCAGACGAGGCATTAATGTTAGCATTGAGTAGGGGATCACGGAGGAATTTTATTAGAGGTACTATGCTCCAGACTGAACGCTGAAAGACATAATCAGTCTCTAATGATGATGATGATGATTCACTGCACCAGTTAACACATAGGACGCGGTGTCACTGAGGTGTCCGTTTCAGGTGAATGGTGCAAGAGGGTGGTTACTAAGTCGGTGTTCAGTTCGATCCAAAGACGGCAGCCTGGAGGTAAGTCAGAAGGAAGTTAAGGGGTGGGAGGAAGAGTAGGAGGGGGACGGGGTGGGAAGAGATGCCGCAAGGGCGGAAAATTAAGGGCGGCTCGCGTAATGGAGGCAAAGCGCGAAACAATGGCGGCGGCCGGATGACTGTGCCCGTGTGGTGTAGCGGGGCACACACACACACACACACACACACACACACACACACACACAAACACACACAGACACAGAGCACGTGGTGGCCTGCGGCCGCGCTATTCACAGCAGGGAGCAGAACGCAGATGACTGCGCGGCATTGTTTTCCCCGAGCTCTCTGCATCCGACTGTCTGTGGAGGCGGCGAGTGAGCCGACTGTGGAAAGAGGCGGGGGAGGGGTGTTCTAGACACGTGTCAGCAGGTAGTGGTGCACACGCCGCTGCCGGACGCTGTGCTTTTGGCGGGTCAGACCGCTCTGCGTTGCTCTAATTGCAGGGCTACAGCCGCGGAACCGTAATACAGCAGCACAAGCTAGTGCAGACACAACCAAAAAAAAAAAAAAAAAAAAAACAAGCCGCCAGACAAAAGTTACATGCTGCTCTATACTACCACGATCTTGAGACCTTTTTTTCGCATAAACGGTGAAAATCTTCCATAATTTCCATTGCCACTAATTTATTCCTTAACAAACAGTCAAATGATCGAACACGATTTTGAAATCGTAATGGAAAAGTTTACAAAGGTTTCTAGATTCAGTTAAAATGCTAAAAACTGTACTTATTCTAGAGCACAGTATGGCATGGGTGTGTGTGTTTGTCCGTAGGTTAGTTTACATAGGTTTAAGTAGTTTTAGTAAGCTATGGACTGATGACCAAGTAGTTTGGTCCGATAGATTTACAAACATTTGATTGAATATTTTTGTTTGAAAGAGGGTCGCAAGAATATTTTTACTCGGAAGAGCGTCGCATATTGCAGAAGGTTGAAAAACACTGTTCTACAGGAAATTAGACCATCACACGCGATTTAAAAAATTAATAAAAGTCTGTGGTATTCATCGCAGATTCGCATGGAAAACATTCTTTATTGTTCACTGCGATAAAGGAATGGTGACAGGATGGAGAAGTAGCTCTGTCTTTCAACCTGTATGTCGCTACCTCCCCCCCCCCCCGAAGGTCACCGTCACAGGAGGAAGTTCGTGCACAGTAAAATAACCAGGGGTTCAGTAATACAAAACGTATGCCTAAGTGAATTTAAAATCACGGAGTTCTTAGTGTAATATACATTATGAATTGACCATGGATTGTTTTGCTATATAATGTGTTAATGATGGCCGGAGTGAAGAAGATATAAAATGCAGAATGGCTATGAAAAGAAAAGCTTTTCTAAAGAAACGAAACTTGTTAACATACAATATTAATTTATATCTTAGAAAGTCCTTTATGGAAGCATTTGTCTGTAGTGTAGCATTATATGGGAGTGAAACGTGGAGGATAAGGAGTTCAGACAAAAAGATGATAGAAGCTATTAAAATGTGGCGCAACAGGCGAATGACGAAAATTAGATGGACAGATCACGTAACTAATGAGGAGGTGCTTAACCGTACTGGGGAGAAAAGGAGTTTCTGACATATCCGGACTAAGAGAAAGGATAGATTGGTGGGACACATTCTGAAACATCAACGAATTGTCAACTTGGCGTTAGAAGTGTGTGGGATAAAAATCGTAGAGGGAGACCGAGCGACGAATACAGTAAGCAGATTCAAAAGGATGTACGTTGCCGAAAGTATTCTCAGATGAAGAGGCTTACACAGGACAGGGTAGCGTGGAGAGCTGCATCAAACCAGTCTGCGCACTGAAGACAACAACAACAACAACAACAACGACGATGATGATGAATAAGCCCAAAGACTGAAAACTGTTTTCAGGAAAAGAAAGACAGAAAGTAATTAAGAAAAGTTCGTAAAAAAGATCTACTTCTTTAGAAATTATCTGCACTGTGGGACCTTTCTTAATGAGCATAATTCGCTGCTGAGTCTTGCATGAAATACGAAATACTAATTAACAAAATATATTTTTCCTGTCGGAAATCGCGTAAAAATAGGATATGTGTACCATTCCGAGAAATATACAAAAAACTTCGTCCAGCAATTTAAAAAATCGCTGAAGCAGAAGGGAAAAATAAAATTTGTTTCCTTTGACATAACATTGTTCTATTACGGTCATGAGGGAAAGGGAGGGGGAGGGTCGATACAATATTTTTGTGCCGCTGTGGAGTAGCCGAGCGGTCTAAAGCACCTCGCTGCGGAAGTTCGAGTCCTCCCTGGGGCATGGGTGTGTGTTTTTGTCCGTAGGTTAGTTTACCTAGGTTTAAGTAGTTTTAGTAAGCTACGGACTGATGACCACGTAGTTTGGTCCGATAACAGACATTTGATTGAATATTTTTGTTTGAAAGAGGATCGCAGGAATATTTTTACTTGCAAGAGCGTCGCATATTGCAGAAGGTTGAAACACTGTTCTACAGGATATTAGACCATCACACGCGATTTAAAAAATTAATAAAAGTCTGTGGTATTCATCGCAGATTCGCATGGAAAACTTTCTTTATTGTTCACTGCGATAAAGGAATGGTGACAGGATGGAGAAGTGGCTCTTCTTATCATGGGGCGGTTATTGATCGAAACTGTTAAATTATTGCTGCCTAACTACTACAATTTTTCCAGTTTCATCTTTTGCTACGGAAATCACGTTAAAGCTCCGGTATTTACAACTCTGAACATGGCTGATTAATAGCAACCGTAATCCAATTTTTTAAAACGATTTTTTTTATATCAGCCAACCGGTTGCGTCATTTTTAGATAGCCGGCCGCGGTGGTCGAGGGGACTGAGACGCTCTAGTCACGGTCTGCACGGCCACTACGGTCGGGGGTTCGAATCCCCCCCTCGGGCATGGATATTTGTGCCGTTCTAGTTCGTAAGTAGTTCATAAGTAGTTTGTAAGTTTAGGGACTGATAATCCCGTAGTTAAGTCCCATAAGCTATACAAACATTTGAACATTTGAATTTTGAATTTTTAGATACTTGACCTAGGTTTCGTTGCCACTAGGGATAAATTCAACACTAGAATAAAAACAGTTACATGAAACACATGACGTCAAAAATATTACGAGCAGAATGTGTTTCATGTAACTGTTTTTATTCTCGTGTTGAATTTATCCCTAGTGGCAACGAAACCTAGGTCAAGTACCTAAAATTACGGAACAAGTTAGCTGATATAAAAAAAATCGTTTTCTTTTTAAAAAAGCTCTGGTATTTATTGATTCCACTGTTGAGTTGCCGTAGACGTCCTCTTCCCTTCTCTCCCCGTCATCTCCTTCCTTCAACACGTACCACACTGCAGACTGGTGTGGAAGAGGTGCCCAAAAATGTGAGTGGCTCGAAGATACGTAATATAACAAAAATGTCCATATGTTTGTCAAGCTTATGGGACTTAACTGCGGGATCATCAGTCAGTAAACTTACAAACTACTTATGAAACAACTTATGCTAAGCCGCGGTGGATTAGCCGTGCGTACTGGAGCGCCGTGTTGCGGTGCGCGCGGCAGTTCACCGTCGGGGGTTCGAATCCCCCCTCGGGCATGGATATTTGTGCCGTCTTTAGTATAAGGTAGTTCATAAGTAGTTTGTAAGTTTAGGGACTGATGACCCCGTAGTCAAGTCCCATAAGCTCTACAAACATTTGAACATTTTTGAACTTATACAAAAGACAACACAGACATCCATAACTGAGGGAGGATTCGAACCTCCAACGGGGAACGGCCACGCGCATCGGAGCATAGCGCCTCAATGCGCTCGGCCACTCCGCTGCGGAAAGTAATAGAACCTAGTACGTTGTTCTCGATAGCAAGTGTTCATCAGAAGTATCGTCAGGGGTGACCCGGGGAAGTGTGATAAGACCGATATTATTTTCTATCTATATACATGATCTGATGGACAAAGTGAGTGGCAATCTGCGACTGTTTGCTAATGATGCTGTGGTGTACAGGAGGGTGTCGTCATTGAATGACTGTAGTAGGAAGCAGGATGAGTTGGACCAAATTTCTAATTGTGTGAGGAATGGAAGCTAGCGCTAAATGTAGAAAAAAAATTTGTTGCAGATGAGTAGGAGAAACAATCCCGTAATGTTCTAATACAGTATTAATAGTGTGCTGCTAGATAGAGTCGCCTCAATAAAATACCTAGGCGTGACGCTGCACAGGGGTTGAAATAGAACGAGTATATAAGCCAGTCGTAGGTAAGGCAAATGCTCGACTTCGCATTAACGGGAGAATTTTGGTAAGGTGGGATTCGTCTGTAAAGGAGAACGCATATAAAACGCTTGTACGCCGTGGTGGAGTAGCCGAGCGGTCTAAGGCGCCTCGCTGCGGAGCGCATGGTTGATCGCCGTTGGAGGTGTGTTGTCCTTAGGTTGGTTTACCTTAGTTTAAGTAGTTTGTAACCTACCGACTGATGACCACGCAGTTTGGTCCAATAGATTTGCAATTTTTTTTTCTTTTGAAACCGCTTGTACGACCCCGTATTATTGCTCAAGTCTTTGGGATCCCTACCAGATTGGTTGCAAGGAGGACATAGAGGAAGTTCAGAATCGAGCGGCGTGGGTTGTAACAGGTAGATTCAATCAAGGCACGATTGTTACCGAAATGCTTCGGTAAGTCAACTGGGAGTCGCTGGAGGGAACGCGACGTTCTTTTCGAGAAGCACTGTTGACTAAATTCAGAGGGCCGCAATTTGAGGCGCATTGCAGAATGATTCCACTGCTGCCAACCTACATTTTGCGTGAAAACCACAAGGATTAGGAGAGATTATGACTTGTACAGGTGCGTACAAGTATTTGTTTTTAGCGGCCGCGGTGGCCGAGGGGACTGAGGCGCTCCAGTCACGGTCTGTACGGCCACTACGGTCGAGGGTTCGAATCCCCCCTCGGGCATGGATATTTGTGTCGTCCTAGTTCGTAAGTAGTTCATAATTAGTTAGTAAGTTTAGGGACTGATGACCCCGTAGTTAAGCTCTACAAACATTTGAACATTTTTTATTTGTTTTTACCTCGTTCTATATGGCAGTGGAACAGGAAAGCAAGTAACTAGTTGTGGTACTGAGTACCCTCCGCCACGCACCTTTGGGTGGATTGCGGAGTATGTGTGTAGATGTAGATGTATATGTATGTGCAATCAATTTCGAATTAGTAGCCCTTTTACCTTGACTGTGATTCTGTTTGCCGTACAAGCAGAAGAACATATACAGAAGACATTGACTGATAATTACATTGACTGATAATTCAGAAATTATTAAAAATTAACGATTTAGCTGCATTAGGCGTTGGGCCTACTACGAGGGTCACTCCAATAGAAATGCACACTCTATTTAATACAGTTTTTATTCTACATGTTTGAAAGTTTTACTGTGTGTAGATACATCATTTAGGAACAATATTTTCATTTCTCCACATAATAAGCAGTCACCAGTTCGTTAACTTTCTGCACACTGTCTGGAGTGAGTGCAGTACGAGGCCTGCCGCTGCGAGGACAATCTTCAATATTGCCGTGCCCGCTTTCATCACGTAACCTGCTCCTGCTTGCCCACCGACTAACTGTACTGCGATCGACCTCTTGTGGATGTTTCCCACTGTCTCGTTTTCACAGCACAGAAAATCAGTGACAGCAAGTTGCTTCTGACGAACGTCAAGTGTAGCGGCCATCTTGAACACATGCTGTGAGGGCGCCACTCACGGGAACAGGTTGAACTAAGTTTGAAAACAAGCGGGAAGGATAAATCTACACACTGTAAAACTTTCAAACATGCAGAATGAAAACAGAATTTTCTTTTTAAAGAAGAGTGTGCATTTCTTTTGGAGTGAACCTCGTATTATTTGTGAGATTAAAACTCGTGATAAAACTGAGGTGCAGAATTGTAATAGGAGACGCAGAGACAGGAAAGTGATGAAACCGACGAGTTGCGTTAACTGAAGACGCTTTGCACACACGGCCGCTCCAGGAATGTAGTGAACTTTTCCAAAAACAGACTATACGACCCAGCGATGCTGTGAGTCCTGAGGAAAACGACGTAGCGGCAGCTGATATCTTGGTTTTGAGAAGGCCGCAAGAAACAGCTTTAAAAACCTCGAAAAACCAAGACTGGGACTTCATACCACGGAAAAAGCCGATTGATGAAAATGGACGTAAATAGTACAATAATATTATAAGTTCTTTAAATTAATGCTCTTGTCGTTACGAAAATCTATGCCTAAACTATTTGGCCAATTACACGAGACGGCTAAGAACCTAAGACTATGGTAGTGAGCCGCGTGGTTCGTTGGGTCGATTACTTTCTGACAAGATCAACTTTGCCTTATCGCGATTTCTCGTGGCAGTGATCTTTGCTAGGCGTGTTGTGCTAGAGGGCGGAAAGTTAGTTGGTGGCGGAACGAGGACACAAAGGGCTTGCTTCTGTCGTCGCAGGGCCACGTGGCTGTTCGTTACCGTTTGACCGCTACCTTGCCTCGAAAGCTGTTTACCGTATGCAGAGAAAATCTGGAGCTTCTGGTAACGCCTGGTCCCTGGATTTCAGAGGAAGGCTGCTATTGCTGTTGGTTCCCTTTTTTTTCATCTGTTATGCAATACGTTAAGTGAGATGGAAATGATTGGAATTGCGACATTGGTTGTTTAGTGGTTCAGCCGTACAGTTATAAACTGTAACGTCATACCGAATGCCATAGTTTTATTCCATGAACAGCTGAAAAGTAGTAAGCGAGAAACTTTTTCCCCTTTCTTTATTTTGATGTGGTTGTCAGCGAGAAAAAGTTTCATAAAGGTTCGACAGTTTGTTTAAAGTTGGTTGCAAGTCGCTAAGTTCTGTCATTATCAGTGTGTCGCATTATGTGGCAGTTTCTTGCAACTATATTGTCTATGACGTTATATCATATACGTCTATATATCAAATACAGGGTGAACGACCTAACACGCACCACAAATATTGAGGAAACGGAAAGTGCGATTGATGTGCGGTTTTCACAGAATGGATTGGTAGTCATGGACTCGTATTTTTTAGCCAACAAACAGATTGTAATATTACCTAGAAAGTGTATTTTTAAGCAAACATACAGTTTTTTTAAAATGGAACAATGGTTGCTTCTATCATGCACTGGAATTTTTGACACCAGAAGTGTACAAAGAATTTTGAATGACATTTTTGTCATGTTTAGTTTGGCAGATACAAGTTTCGGGGGCGGAGGCTGCGATAGCGTAGCTAAGTGGCCGAGTGGCTAGCCCCTGGGGCACGGCGCACAGTCTCATGACCACCAGCCAGTCAGCTACGATGTCGTAGCCCCCGCCCCCAAAACTTTGAGTGGCTGTAGCTGCCAAACTAAACGCAATAAAAATGTAATTCAAACTTCTTTGTACCCAGCTGGTGTCAAAAATTCCAGTGTATGATAGAAACAACCATTGTTCCCTTTGAAAAATATATGTTTGAATAAAAAATACACTTTCTAGGTATTTTTACAACTTGTTTATTGGTTAACAATAGGAGTCCTTGACTACCAATCCATTCTGTGAAAACCTTACATCAGTCGCACTTTCCGTTTCCGCAATATTTGCGGTGCAAGTGTTAGGTGATTCTCCCTGTATATATACGTAAATATCATACACGTTATATCATATACCTGAAATACGTGTGTGGTTCTTACCCCGACAGCATTGTTACCTCACGGCAAGTAACATGTGTACCAAGTTTGGTTTAGGTGGAAATGTGGAACATTGTCGTTTGGCGCAGCAGTTTTACACGCATCTAATTGTTTATGGTATCATATCTCTTGAACAATGTCTTGTACGTGATACATAGACTTACAGCGACCGTCCTCATGGATTAAAGCTCACGTGTGCAAAATTTCATAAAGACTGGAACAAAACTGTAGATCCGTATGCAATACGTTTGGTGTCTTTCGGACACCATGTCAATGAAAGCTAGTGATAGCCATGCAGAATTGCAGAAGTGTCGCCGCGGTTGATTGGCCGAGCGCTCTAAGGCGCGTTGCTGCGGAGCGTGCGACTGCTTCCTCTCGAAGGACCGAGTCCTCTCTCGGGCATGTGTGTGTGTGTGTTATCTTTAGACCACGTTTAAGTAGTTTCTAAGTCTATAGACATAACTGTTAAGGCGTGGTCCAACAGCTTTACAAACATTTGAACAGTTGTCAAGTGTCAGAGTACTTTGAGAATACTTTTTTCTATTACTGAATATTATCTATGGTATTGTGAAACAGTTGTGAAATGAACCACTGAAGATTGACACTTTGGGAGTCTGAAACACAAATTCCTAGAAACTAATCGTCGTGTACGCTGTCTGAATGAGACCTGGGAGAGAGTTTATGATCTCGGTATTAAAAGCCTAATTTTCTAGCAAAGCTATAACCCAAATTTCACTTCTGGAAATTTTTCATTTGGTATGATTCTTCTAATACGAGTGTACCTCTTTACTGTTTTGTTCAGAAAACTAGTCACAACATAGGAACACAGTTTTGAAACAGAAAATTTTACTTGCTAGAAATAAAAGTTCCTGAATTATGAACGTTACAGACGTTGAAGTTAGACTCAGCATACATAGCAATACATGATTCAATAGAATGATATTTTCACTCTGTAGCGGAGTGCCTAATGGTATGAAACTTCCTGGCAGATTAAAACTGTTTAGCGGACCGGGGTTCGAACCTGGGACCTTTGCTCACTAAAAGCAAAGTCAGGTACTTTTAATATTTTCGTCAGTCACATGTCCGAAACGAAGGTTTTAAATTGTAGCTTAAAATAGCATTTGTTGGTAAAAAGTACATATTATATATTATACAGGGTGTTACAAAAAAGGTACGGCCAAACTTTCAGGAAACATTCCTCACACACAAAGAAAGAAAATATGTTATGTGGACATTTTCCGGAAACGCTTAATTTCCTTGTTTGAGCTCATTTTAGTATTTCTCTTTAAATGTAAATTGAAATAATTCGTGCAGACAATTGTCAAAATACCCAATTGTTTCGTTAGTATGCAGTGTACTTCCTCGATTCACTGCCAATTGGCCCAATTGAAGGAAGGTAATATTGACTTCAGTGCTTGTGTTGACATGCGACTCATTGCTCTACAGTACTAGCATCAAGCACATCAGTACATAGCATCAACTGGTTAGTGTTCATCACGAACGTTGTTTTGCAGTCAGTGCAGTGTTTACAAATGCGGAGTTGGCAGATGCCCATTTGATGTATGGATTAGCAAGGGGCAATAGCCGTGGCGCGGTACGTTTGTATCGAAACAGATTTTCAGAACGGAGGTGTCCCGACAGGGAGACGTTCGAAGCAATTGATCGGCGTCTTAGGGAGCACGGAACATTCCAGCCTATGACTCGCGACTGGGGAAGACCTAGAACGACGAGGACACCTGCAATGGACGAGGCAATTCTTCGTGCAGTTGACGGAAACCCTAATGTCAGCGTCAGAAAAGTTGCTGCTGTACAAGGTAACGTTGACCACGTCACTGCATGGAGAGTGCTACGGGAGAACCAATTGTTTCCGTACCATGTACAGCGTGTGCATGAAGTCACGCTGGTACGTTCTGTTGCTGTGTGTTTCCATTCCATGATTTTCCAAAAAATGTTTTTTAAGCTTATGGGACTTAACTACGGGGTCGTCAGTCCCTAAACTTACAAACTACTTACGAACTACCTTATACTAAGGACGGCACAAATATCCATGCCCGAGGGGGGATTCGAACCCCCGACCGTTGTTGTTGTTGTTGTTGTTGTTTAGAGGGGACTAGACTGCGTGGTCATCAGTCCCCTGTTGCGAGCTAAGTCGATACGGCGTAATGCATCCTGCAAAACAATGCGTGACTCACACAGTAGACAAACTCATAATGGGCACGTAATGAGGGGAAATGAGTTCAGGACACTCAAAGAAGAAATCCTAAAGAGGAAAGAAACGTAGAAAGAAGAAAACTGAAAGAGGAGAAAAAAACCTGTACTAAATGGTTACAGCAGAAAAGTGTGGCTGGCTGATTGCGAGAATAATAAAGAATGAGCCAGCCACTCCGCACATTCTAAAACATACGAGTAAAAGCAGGGAGACAGCACAAAAGAAGAAGAGTAAAAATTTGTGAAAGATGGGTGCCTGAGAGATCAGGCTAAAATACCTACCTTTAGATCAAATGATAAAACCCAGCTGCACGGATAAAACGTAAAATACAATCAGCTGTAGCAGCGTCGTCACCGAGAATAAAAGGAAGTGCAGCTGGCAGGTCAAATGACTGACGTAAGGCAGCTAAAAGGGGGCAGTCCACAAGGATGTGGACCACTGTCAATGAAGTGCCGCAGCGACACTGTGGAGGATCCTCCCGTCGAAGTAGATGGCCATGTGTCATCCACGTGTGGCCAATACGCAGACGACAAAGGACATCTGACTCCTTCCGAGAGGCCCTCAGGGAGGACTTCCATGGAGCTGTAGAAAGCTTCACTGTACGGAGCTTGTTTGGGGTAGGTGAGTCAACCCACTCAGTGTTCCAAAGCCCTAGCACCTTCTTTTGTAACTCTAATCGGTGGTCCCTCTCCTGAATACCGATTTCTAAGGGGCTTGCAGTAATCGCCTGCCTAGCCAGCCGATCCACGCGTTCGTTCCCCGGAATTCCTATGTGTGCCGGGGTCCAAACGAAAACCACAGTGCGGCCACACTGAACGAGAAGGTCAAGAGATTCCTGGATTGACCGCACCAGTTGGTGTTTTGGAAAGCACTGGTCAAGGGCTTGCAAGCCGCTCAGGGAGTCGCTGCAGATAACATACGACTCCCCGGGACAGGTTATAAGGTGCTCCAGTGCTCGATGGATAGCTATCAGCTCCGCAGTGAAGATAGTACTCCCACGGGGTAAGGCGTGTAGTTCAGTATGCTCATCGTGGGTGTAGGCATACCCACAACGGCCATCAACTAGGGACCCGTCGGTGTAGACAATTTCCGCGCCATGGAACGAACGAAGTACTGCCTGGAACTGGCGGCAGAGAGTCATCGGTGCAACAGAGGCTTTAGAGTCACGTGGCAAGTCCAGCCGAAACTGCGGACGCGGTACAGACCAAGGAGGAACACGGGAAGGGTAGTGGAAAGCAGGAGGAATAGGAAGGGATTCAAGTGAAGAGAGAAGGGAACGAACACGGACCGCGATCGGGAGACCCGACCTTGGCCGCCGTCGTGGGGAAGGAAGGACAACATCCGGAAAGAGAAGCCTGTAGTTTGGATGGTGGGGTAAGGCATGTACATGGGCAGCATAGGCAGCGAGTAAGCGCTGCCGGCGGAAACGCAGGGGTGGAACCCCTGCTTCAGCTAGCAGACTTGTCACTGGACTTGTGCGAAAAGCCCCTATCGCCAAACGGACACCACTATGGAGGACCGGGTCCAATAAATGTAGTGCTGACGGTGCTGCAGAGTCATATACGATACTTCCGTAGTCCCGGCGCGATTGTATCAGAGCCTTATAGAGCTGCAGAAGCGTTGGGCGTGATGCTCCCCAAGCCGTGTGGCCGAGACAGCGAAGGATATTAAGGTGTTTCCAGCATTTCTGACGCAGCTGACGGAGATGTGGCTGCCAAGTCAGCCGGGCATCGAAAACCATACCGAGGAAGCGGTGTGTTTCATCAACTCGAAGGAGTTCGTTATCTAGGTACAACTCTGGATCGAGGTGAAGTGCCCGACGACGACAAAAGTGCATTACTCGGGTCTTAGAACCCGAGAAGTGGAAACCGTGGGCCGAGGCCCATGATTGTGCCTTTCTAATGGCTCCCTGCAGCCGCCGTTCGGCGACACCAATGGTGGCGGAGCTGAAGTAGATACAAAAATCGTCTGCAAACAGGGAGGACGAAACTGAGGACCCCACCGCTGCTGCGAGACCATTGATGGCAATCAGGAAGAGGGGAACACTGAGAACAGAGCCCTGCGGGACACCATTCTCCTGGATATGAGGAGAGCTGAGACAGGTGCCTACACGAACTTGAAAATAGCGGGTCGATAAAAAGTTCCGTATAAAAATTGGAAGGGAGCCCCTCAGACCCCAACCATGCAGTGTAGCCAGAATATGGTGGCGCCAGGTTGTATCGTACGCCTTACGGAGATCAAAAAAGACCGCAACGAGATGTTCGCGCCTGGTGAAGGCAGTGCGAATAGCCGATTCCAGCGAGACAAGGTTGTCAATGGCGGAACGGCCTTGACGGAATCCTCCTTGTTGTGGAGCAAGAAGTTGGCGGTCTTCAAGGCCACATCAGCCGCCGACTCACCATTCGTTCAAGCAGCTTGCAGAGCACATTGGTAAGGCTGATTGGCCGGTAACTGTCAGCCACCAATGGATCTGCTCCAGGTTTCAACACCGGGATGACGGTGCTTTCCCGCCACTGTGCTGGAAAGACCCCATCTGCCCAGATACGGTTAAACAGGGAGAGGAGTGTGTGTTGAAACTCAGCCGAAAGGTGACGGAGGAACTGGCTATGTATCCGATCAGGTCCCGGAGAAGTATCGGGGCATGCAGCCAGAGCAGTTTCAAACTCCCACTCGCTAAATGGGGCATTGTAAGGTTCCTGGCGGCGTGTGCAGAATGATAACTGTTTCCGCTCGACCCTCGCTTTGAAGGTGCGGAAGTCTGCACAGTATGTTTCAGTTGCTGAGCAACGTGCATAGTAATCCGCCATGTACTCAGCTATGGCTTGCGGGTCAGTGCAGAGTGCACCCTGAATAGTGAGCGATGGAATTCCTGCCGGTGGGCGATATCCAAAGAGGCGCCGCACTTGGGTCCAGACCCGAGAATGGGAGGCGCGAGAGCCGATAGAGGCTACAAACCTCTCCCAGGAATCCTTCTTACTCTGACGAATCAATCGCCGAGCTCGTGCGCGGAGCCGCTTAAAGGCGATTAGATTGTCTAGAGAAGGGTGTCGCCGGTGCCGCTGAAGTGCGCGTCGACGTTCCCGGATGGCCTCAGCGATTTCCTGCGTCCACCAAGGGACCGACTTACGTCGAAGTAACGAAGACGCGGTCGGGACAATCTTCTCAGCAGCGGAAACTATGGCCTTCGTGACTAGCTGGACAGCCACTTCAATGCCGGCTGGAAGCGTAGTCGGTACCACTGCAGCTGAAGCATATGCCGGCCAGTCAGCCCTATGGAGCGACCAATGAGGTAGCCGGTTTCTGGCCTGCGTCTCTGGGAGCGACAGAAAGATGGGAAAATGGTCGCTGCCACAGAGATCATCATGGACGCTCCAGTTCAGACGAGGGAGGAGACTCGGGCTACAGATAGATAGGTCGATGGCCGAATACGTCCCGTGAGCTACGCTGAAGTGCGTCGCAGCACCCGTATTAAGAAGGCAAAGGTTTCGCCATGTCAAGAGCATCTCCATATCCTTACCACGAGCTGAGGTCTGTGTCCCACCCCACATAGGGTGGTGGGCGTTAAAACCCCCCAGAAGGAGAAACGGCGGGGGGAGTTGAGCAATCAAGGCATCAAGGTCAGCAAGAGAAATAACCTCATCTGGAGGAAGGTAGAGGGAACAGATTGTTAGTTCCTGCCTGACTCTTATCCTTACAGCCACTGCCTCGAGATTCGTGGTGAGCGGCACAGCTGCACAGGGGACAGTGGCAAGGACATAGAGGCACACACCTCCAGAGACCCTGTCGCAAAAGGGGCGATTTTTGAAATAGCCCCGGTACCCACGCAGGGCTGGGGTCCTCTGCACAGGAAACCACGTTTCCTGTATCACTATGCAGATAACATGGAAGTTGCTCAGTAGCTGTTGCAGCTCAGCCAGATGGTGGAAGAAACAGCCGCAATTCCACTGGAGGATGTGGTGGTTAGAGACGTTAAAAGCCATGATAAAAAGGTAAAATATAAAATATTAAAAACGTTATTCCATACGTTCATCTGCTGCAGCCGATTGAGAACCTACGGAGTCCAAGACAAGTCGTTCTGGGGATTCAGTAAGAGACAGATCCTCACATGACGCGAGGATCTGCACCTCATCGTCTGATGCAGAAGATAAGGTAGCGGGTGGCCTGAGAGCCACCGAAGACTCTTTTGTCTTCTTTTTCCGTCCCTCTCGCTGGCCCTTAGGATTGCAGGGCCGGGAGGGTTTCTCTGTAGTGACACCAGGGGTAGAAGAAGAGCGGGAAGCCCTTCCACCCACAGGTTTTGGATCCTTCAGCCATTGGCTGGGATCTGCTGGAACACCAGGAGAAGCCTCAGAAGGGAGTGCCCCGAGGGACCCCTTCCGAGCGAGGGGAGCCGGAGGAGGCTGCTGCTTCTCCTCTGGCTGGGAGGTGGTGACTGGTGTCCCCGGTGGTGGGGGTGGAGGTGCCCCCGCTGGTGGTAGTGGGGGGGGGCAGTGTGAGGAGTGCCCCCGACCTTGATGGAGGCTGACGAGCTTTGACGGCCCTTTGGGCCCACAGAAGGTAGTTGCACGGTAGGTCTGATCAGAAGTGGTGGTGATGACGTAACTGCAGCGAAAGATGTCGTCATGGAAACTGGGTGAAGCCGTTCATATTTCTTACGTGCTTCTGTATACGTCAGGCGATCCAGGGTCTTGTATTCCATTATCTTTCGCTCCTTACGGAGCATGGTACAGTCTGTAGAACAGGGTGGATGTTGCTGCCCACAGTTGACACAGATAGGTGGAGGAGTACACGGAGCGTCCGGGTGTGATGGACGCCCGCATTCCCTATATGTGGGGCTGGAACTACATCTGGAGGACATATGTCCAAATTTCCAGCATTTGAAACAGCGCATAGGGGGAGAGATGTAAGGCTTTACGTCACACCGGTAGACCATGACCTTGACCTTTTCGGGCAATGTATCGCCGTCAAAGGCCAAGATGAAAGCACCGGTGGCTACCCTATTATCCTTCGAACCCCTATGCACGCGCCGGACGAAGTGGACACCCCATCGCTCTAGGTTGGCGCGTAGCTCGTCATCCGACTGTAAGAGAAGGTCCCTGTGATAGATCAGACCCTGGATCATGTTAAGCGATTTATGAGGTGTTATACTGACCGGAACGTCACCCAGCTTATCACAAGCAAGTAATGCTTTTGATTGGGCGGATGACGCTGTTTCGATCAGTACCGAACCGCTTCTCATCTTTGACATGCCTGAGACTTCACCAAACTTATCCTCGAGGTGTTCAACGAAGAAAAGTGGCTTTGTCGACATGAAAGTTTCCCCATCTGTTCGACTACAAACAAGATACTTAGGTGAGTATGCCTCATCCCTTTCTTTAACCCGCCGTTCCTCCCATGGGTTGGCCAGGGAAGGGAACGTTCGGGGATCATATGTCGCTGCATTATAAGCAACTCTTCCACATTTTGAGACGCCGTTTTCGCAGCCGGCCACGCTTTTGTTTGCTCGTTTCATGTTCGTCCCACGAGCAGCTAGGGAACTAAAGGTCCACCCAGGCAGAGCCCCGCTTGCCTGGGTAAGCCTTATACAACTGAGGTGCGGCAGGTTCCTCAGAGGTTGCTCGCTAGCGGTTGTTCAACCTCAACAGCCATGCATCTCCTCGGCACGTAGCACACCTTGAGATTGAGGTTTTTTTTATAGAGGTTTGTACCGTCCTCGCGACCCGGGCGATTAAGCCAAGATCCCCGGGCTCTGAAACGTACAACATTCCACCGTCGCGCCGAACGATGGTCGTTGAGGCACGCACAGAGCTTACGGTGTAGCGGACTGTTGGCGCGACACAGCCCACGGCTCAGGACCCCGGGTTCGCCAAGCCCGTACTCAGCAAATTAATGCTGAGCCCCTGAGGGGGAACCCCCGACCGTAGTGGCCGTGCAGACCATGACTGAAGTGCCTCAGTCCCCGCGGCCACCGCGGCCGGTCCATTCCATGATTAACGTGATTTGAAGAGAAGTAATAAAATGAGCTCTAACATGCAAATTAAGCGTTTTCGGACACATGTCCACATATTTTCTTTGTTTGTGTGTGAGGAATGTTTCCTAAAATTTGGCCGTACCTTTTTGTAACACCCTCTATATTAGTAATCAGGAGATCCAGGGGTCGAATCCCGACCGGGCAAAATTTTCATTCTCCGCTATTTGGTATTCCAGCTAAACTTAGTACAGTGAAGCCATAACTGATCGCAAATTGCCATTTATTTCAAAAAGTACATAGTTGTACGTATTTTATGTAAGAAAGTTTTTCTCATTTAAATTTTAAATTTAAATGAACTGAACTGTTAACTACGAAAGTTATTCATATTGCAGGTTTTTACATTGTTGTTTACAAGCGTGTTACTGTCGATTTCATAACAAGTCCCTTTTGTATCATCTAACACTATCTAAATTACCACAGCACATAGTTTTCCCTGGAAAACAATCTAAAAAAAGTAACTGTAACCGCAGAGGAAAGTAGAAACAAAGATATCGCAAGGAGCGAAATTTTTCATCGCTGCCGAGGCGCTGTGTGGAATCTCTGATGCTTCTCATAAAACGTGGCGCATTAAAAACTTGATGCCTCCCGCGGTGTACTGTTTTGCGAAATGTACACACGGCCGGGACCGTGGGGTGAAATGAGATTTTCAACTTGACTTGCAAATACACGCGTCACGGGCCCACAAAGGCACCGCCGGAAAGTTGTGCAGCAGCCCCGCGCGAAACCACGCCCCTCGCCGTCTGCTCTTCCGTATTCCATCTTCTTCCCTTCACCTGCTTTCCTCTCTACGTCAGTAATTCCGTTGCCTACTTTCACTCTCTACCCAAGAGCTGCGTAAATCTCCGTAGCCTTGAAAGATGCTGGGCGCACTTGCGAAGTGATCGCAGCACCAGTGGAACACATTTACATAGCTGAGGCATCATAAAAATTCCACCAATCAGTATACACGGAGTGTTCGAAAATTCCTGTTACAAATTTCGAATACTTCATGAGTGGAATGGGTACCTAAAATATTTTTTAGTATGTTAATATTGCAGAGTACGCTTTCATGAAAAGTTTTTTATTTGATTACTACTTCCAGCGGAGCTGCTGTCAGCTTCAGATGCTAATCATCATCTATATTAATAAAAATGTATTACAGTATGAATGAAAGCGAATCACTTGAGAATGGCTTCACCCATTTGGCTGATCTTTCCTTTGTTCTGTTCGTAGGTCTCAGGACAGGGCTTGCATGAAAGAAAACTTTTGGAAAACCTACCGGAAATATCAGAATTTGAGAAAAACTTGTAATAATACTTTTTCTTTTTTAGCTGGTGTTGTCCGTCAAGATTAATGTTAAGTACCGTTATTGAAATTTAACAAACTGTGAAATATTGCAATGAATATTGATTTTTGAAAATATAGAGACACTGAGAAAAACATGAAAGATTCCACAATCAGTATTTAGCGGTAATAGTAGTTAGAATAAAGCCAACACCAGAAAGCATCATTACAAAAGAAAGTGACGGAATCCGTTCTTTACCTGGCAGGAGAATTCAGACTGGATCGGAGTCATCACACTGGAATAATAAATTTCTTCTTTACGGTAAACTGATGCTTGGTTGCACAAGCTTCGAATACTAAAGTTTCAGGACCGAGTTTAATTCCAATTTCGATTAGTATTTAAAATTGCAAAATTATCAGACTTCGTTTAAAGAAAAGGAGACTTACTGCACGCATTAAAACAAAATTCAACGCAATAAGCGCGGAAGTGAAATTCGCGTCTGGAATGTTCTTCCGCAATCGCGAAGCAATTTACAACAATGACCAAGCATCATTTTACGAATTAAGCTGGAAACAAAGATTACAAAAGTAATGAAAAATGGGGAAAAATCTCATTTTAAATAAAGTATTAATTTCAAACGAATTACTGAATTTATTACAATTAATTGTTTCTAACTCACACTTATATAGTCAATATGGAGAGACGAAACGAGAGACATCCGATATGTACAACATAAGAAGACGAAAGACTACGAGCGATTCCGTTCTCTCTCTCTCTCTCTCACACACACACACACAAAAAAACTGGAAGTCTCTTATAAAACAAAATAATAAGAGATTTACTGGCAGCGAGAACGGATACTAGCGACAAGCGTCGCAGATATAATTTTAATAAAAAAAAATTAAATGTAATGCTACAAACTGAAAGTACGCTTCCAGCTAGGATCATTTTCTAGATTCTCCAACAATCAGCTTATTCATTCGCTACTCGCCTAGCGACCAAATACGCTGTAACGGAGCGAACAAATACGCCAAGGAGGTTAGAATAAAGGGAGATGGCGTCATCTATGCTCAGAACAGGCACTGGATGAAACGAGAGAAAAATTGGAAAATCTATCGGAAAATATCAGAATTTCAGAAGAACTGAAAGTACGTTTCCAGACATGTGGAATCGAAACGTAAAAATGACGCTTCACCATTATAAAGCAAAATGCTTCCTAAAACTAACGAGAAGCCTTTGCATACAAGGTTAAAGCAGACAGTCAGATTCAACATGAAACATTGTTTCTTTAGAAAACCCTCCGTATTATTTTTCCTCCATGGTGTTATCGGTGGTGATCATATCTTTGGAGCGTTGCAGAGATAGAACTGATGACAGTTCGTATTATTTTTTAGTGTTGATAACAAACTGAGTACAGACTGTGATTTTTTTAATGCCTCCATTGCGTCGTCGTAATATCGGTCGGCGTACGCACAACGCAATCCTACTACGTGATCGTACACAGCGCTTGGAGGTAAAGCGATAAAAAAATTCTCAAGAGTGATCCGTTATGACTCTGGAAAACGGGTACAGTAGAGTTCGACTCGCTCAATTGCAGCTAACGCACAAAATAATTTGGATCGTCGACGGCCACGTGTGATAATTAGAACTGAACGTGTGGCGTTCAGACACGATCCAGCAGTCGATTACGCAGCGGATGCATCAGTTGGCTTCCGAACAATGAACAATGTTTGTCAATATTGCAATGCTTTGAGATTGCGGGAAGAACCATCGGGTTATGTCGTGCGGGGGAAAGGCAAAATTACAAGAATTGATACCACCACCAGAGCCACTAGCATCGTTGGTTTCTGGCCAAGATACTCGGTCGAAGCATTTCTTACATGACACCACTTGGGGCTTTAATCCAACTTTTAAGGTACATTATTTTTCGAAGGAGGGAGGAAGGAATAGGCAAAGTGAGAAGAGGAGAAGATGTTACGGTATACATATCCCGTACACATTAACTACTGCGAAGTGTTGCCGAGTTTGCTAGTATCTAATATATAAAAATGTATGTATGTATATTTGTTCGTATTTTATGTCCTGCATAATTAAACTTTGTCAACATATTACTTGTGCTTTCCCAAAGGTTATAGGCATAATTATATCACTGTACAACACATAGGTCACGAGATATGAAGCTTTAATTAATTAAATGCGCGAAAAACTCCTGCATCATGAATAACGTTTAAATTAAGAACTTCTGTGCTACTAAATGAATTCGCAACATATTACGCAGACAGTATCCATTCGTGCCAATAGGCGTACCTGCTAAATTATTTCGTCGTACGGCGTGTAATTTAGGAAGTATGACGTCATAAACAGTGTGACGCCTGGGAAAATGCAGCATTATGGTTTTTCAGTACCGTTCATCCGACTGCGATAAAATTTGGCACAATTGACCTCCAAAACAAAAGGAAAAAAAGAATTACTAATTGTAACATAATCATGACAACCGATAATCTATGTACTACTAGCACCACATAAAATGTTCAAATGTTTGTAAAGCCTATGGGACTCAACTGCTGGGCTACCAGACCCTAAACTTACAAACTACTTATGAACTACTTACGAACGAGGACGGCACAAATATCCATGCCCGAGGGGGGATTCGAACCCCCGACCGTAGTGACCGTGCAGACCGTGACTGAAGCGCCTCAGTCCCCTCGGCCACCGCGGCCGGCTAGCACCACATAGTAATAACTTCATAATAACAGGTTCAGTGTCGGTCTGAACTCAGTTACGTATAACACGTCAGGAGTCGAACATCGCTTTACATTCTATAATACCTGTATGCCTGATCTGCTGCATGAATCATGGCGAAAGGCACTGTACGACAGGTTCCGACACAAATCTACAGTTTTCTTCCGATCTTGATGAAATTTTAAACATTTATTTATTTACTAATTTAAGAACCTGGCGCCACTTGCAAGGGAGTATATAGAGATAACGCCGAACATCCGATTAGCCATCTCAAATTGACTGTTTGAAGGAAGCTATTTCTGTACTCTCGTTGAACCTGACGTAATATATGAATTTCGAGCTTCCTCTGGAAAATCTCGCATTGCTGGAGTCCCGAGACAAATATTCACGGGCGAGGATTCTTTACACAGATGGCTCCAAAACCCAGGACTCAACGCGATGCGCTTTTTGGAATACCAATGCGGAAAAAGGGTAAGAATATAAACTACCAAAGGAAATGACAATCTTGGAAGCCCTGAAGTATTTCCTTAAGGGTTGGCTCTAAATCTGACCTCATACTTCTAAAGTGTGGGTGACAAAAAGTCAGTATAACTTTGAAAACTTAATAAATCAAGGAATAATGTAGATAGAGAGGTAAAAATTGACACACATGCTTGGAATGACATTGTGTTTTCTTAGAACCAAAACAAAAAAGTTCAAAAAATGTCCGAAGATGGCGCTTCATCTGCTTCATCTCAAGCAATAATTAGCATAGCAAAGATGATGTTCTTTACAGGAAATGCTCAATATGCTCACCATCATTCCTCAACAACAGCTGTAGTCGAGGAATAATGTTGTGAACAGCAGTGTAAAGCATGTCGGGAATTCTGGTGAAGCATTGGCGTCGGATGTTGCCTTTCAGCATCCCTAGAGATGTCGGTCGATCACGATACACAAGCGACTTCAGGTAACACCAAAGCCTATAATCGCACGCACTGAGGTCTGGGGACTTTGGAGGCCAAGCATGACGAAAGTGGCGTCTGAGCACACGATCATCACCAAACGACGCGCGCAAGAGATCTTTCACTCGTCTAGGAATATGGGGTGGAGCGCCATCCTGCACAAAAATCGTACGTTCCAGCAGGTGTTTATCAGCTAGGCTGGGGATGATGTGATTCTGTAACATCGGCGTACCTCTCACCCGTCACGGTAGCAGTTACAAAACCAGAATCACGCAGTTTCTCGAAGAAAAAAGGCGCGATAAAGGTAGGTGTGGTAAATCCAACCCACACCGTGACTTTCTCGTCGTGCAGTGGAGTTTCCACGACAGTTCTAGGATTTTCGGTAGCCCAAATTCTCATAAGCAGACATTGGCGTTTTGCTGTGCAGCGCCATCTCTCGGATATTATTTGAACTTTTTTTTCTAATAAAACCCCATGTCATTCCACGTATGCGTAAATTTTTACCTCTCTATTTACATTATTCCATGATTTATTAAGTTTTCAAATTTATACTGACTTTTTTATCACCCGGAAGATCGCTTGACGCACTTGCCAAGGAAACGGTTACCTCTGGTCTGGAAGGATATGCTCACGTTCCAGCGGAGTTCGAAGTGAATAGGGCAAAAAATGACAAGCTTCCTAGACAGCTAAAGGAAAATAGAAAGCACAAGTAACGTTTGTGCTACCTAACAGACCTTGTACAATGCATTTCACCGAAGCTTTGAAGACACCACAGTCCGAATGAAGTTCAACCACTGTTGATCTGCGCTGCACCTACATCGCGTCTGCATACTGACAACTCCACTTTGTGGCTGCAACCAAGTGGAATACACACGTCACATTTTCATCAACAGGTGGGCTCTTTCATCTAAGTTGCTAAGGTATGTTGTCAGCAGAAACTACTAGTACCGACATCGGTGACAACATTATTGGCAACCACAGACTTTGTAATGTACGGGGAACTTATCTCCTTTCTAACGGCTGCGATTAAAGAGTTAAGAAGTGATGTGTAAAAGGTAAAACCATGTTTAATCACAATATGTTATTTCAAATTGGTCTTGTCTTTGCTCTTTGCCCTTATCATTAAGGTTTGTTATTTCAAATTGTTCTTGCCTTGTTTTCGATCATATCTTTGTTTGCTTTTACAAACTTGCTTTCATTACTCTAAGAGTGTATGTTAATATGACTATTTACGTGGATGGCTGTATGGAGACTACTCAAAGGCCAATAAAAAATTAAAAAAGTTAATTTAATCCGACCCTCTTACACCTAACCAGGAGTTCCTCATATTTTCCGTTTCCAGCATTACAGAAGTTATACTAAATATAGAAAAATTTGTAATTTGAAACAGTTTATTTTTGTATTTGGTACATACGAAGCACGGCAAGTATTACAATACGGTATGGTTTCAATTGCTAGCAGCAATGGGCGTGGAGGAAAGGGTGGAAGAGGTAGAGAAAAGTGAGTGTCATAATTCACAAATAAGGATGTACCAGGTGATCAAAAAGTCAGTATAAATTTGAAAATTTAATAAATCACGGAATAATGTAGATAGAGAGGTAAAAATTGACACAAATGCTTGGATGACTTGGGGTTTTATTAAAAATAAATAAATAAATAAATAAAATAAATAAAATAAATAAGTTCAAAAAATTCCGACAGATGGCGCTTCATCTGATCAGAAAAGTAATAATTAGCTTAACAAACTAAAACAAAGCAAAGATGATGTTCTTTACAGGAAATGCTTAATATGCTCACCATCATTGCTCAACAACAGCTATAGTCGTGGAATAATGCTGTGAACAGCACTCTAAAGCATGTCGGGAATTATGGTGAGGCATTGGCGTCGGATGTTGTCTTTCAGCATCCCTAGAGATGTCGGTCGATCACGATACACTTCCGACTTCAGGTAACCCCAAAGCCAATAATCGCACGGACTGAGGTCTGGGGACCTGGGAGACCAAGCATGACGAAAGTGGCGGCTGAACATACGATCATAACCAAACGACGCGCGCAAGAGGTTTTTCAGGCGTGTAACAAATCCCTTTTTTCTGCTAATAAAACCCCATGTCATTCCAAGCATGTGTGTCAATTTTTACCTCTCTATCTGCATTATTTCGTGATTTATTATGTTTTCAAATTTATACTGACTTTTTGATCACCCGGTTCACACAGTTTGTATTCGTATCTGCTACATAAGAAGCATGGCTAGTATTAAAATACGATAAGATTTCAATTATGGCTGCTGGTAGCGATGGGCATGGAGGAAAGGGTGGAAGAGAGAAACGTGAGTGTAATAATTCACAAATAAGGATGTATAACGGAAGATTTATGAGAAAGATAGAGGAGGAACAGAAATAACTAAGAGAAGAGCAGTGGTTTTACTATCAGACGGAGAGAAACTGTATACCTGAGTTTCGGGGAGAGGATGGCATAAGGAAGTGGTTCAACTTAAACTTAGGAGAAGAGAACAGGGCAGCTTGTTGCAGGTGTGAACAGCAGCGACAGTGAAGAAGTTTGCAGATGTTTTCGTTTTGTGAACGGGCACAGCTACATAAGCGAGATTTTGTGTTAATATTATGATGCCACGAAATAGCAGAGAGCAGTAGAGACGTTGTTTCTCCTCTAGCGCCTTGGCTACGGCCAGGACATATTCGACTGTGTTCAGCCGCAAAGAAGCATTTTCATTATGGTCTGCGTGTTCTCACCTGTCCACTACGCCGTGTATATTGGAGACGATTACCGCAGGGTAAGGTCTTTATTGCTAAACACGCGCGCACGCAGCCCAGCCACGGCCTGCGAGCTTAGGGCAGTTACTGTCTGGTCCGCTTAGCGGATAAAGAGGACTTTGCGCTGCCTTAGCGAGATCCAGGCGCCGGGGCAGCCAGCAGTTAACACGCCGTACAACTCGGTGCGACCAGCCGGTCCACGCGGCAGCCGAAGTTCTGCTAGGCTGACGCTTTCACTGCAAGCCTCAGGTAGGGACAGGACAGTCAACCCTTCATCCCACCACCGCTTATTAAAATAAATGTCAATATGATAATCTACCAAGAACCGGCGAAAGAATCAGTCAAAATATCCATAACTCGTTGAATCCCCGCTGCTTCGCATGCATAGGCGGGTTGGTCTGCACCAATTGTTTATTTTTAATCCTGATGAAGACTCCATATCTTAAGTTTCGTAGTTATAGTTTGAAATTTGAGTTAACAGCAACATATCTTTGAAAATCAATTTTTGCATCCCGTATTTCACCCCCTTATTGGTCGATTTTTCAAAAATACCGAAACACGAGTCTTTTAAATTCGAACCCCGAATCCAATTCCGAAAATTAGTAGTTCTAACTTCAAAATTGCCTAAATAGCAACAGACTTTCGAAAAACATCCCCTCTCCAATTTAACCCCCTTGATGGTTGAATTTCGAAAAATACCGAAACATGTATTTTTTAAATCATAACGAACAATACAAATACCAATTTTTGCAGCTATAGCTTCAAAATTGTCTTGACTACAAAGTGTTTTCGAAAAGAATTTTTGATCCCCTCTTTTACCCCCTTAGTTTTTGAATTTCCAAAACTACCGAAACTCGTGTCTTTTTAATCTTGATCAAGAGTACATATCCTAAGTTTCGTAGTTATAGCTTGAAATTTGAGTTAACAGCAACATATTTTTGAAAATCAATTTTTTGCATCCTTTGTTTTACCCCATTATTGGCCGAATTTTTGCAGCTCTAGCTTCAAAATTGTATCAATAGCAACGTGTTTTCAAAAAGAATTTTTGATCTTCTATTTAACCCTCTTACTTGTTGAATTTCCAAAAATACTATAAAATCATGGATTTTTAATCCTGACCAAGATTCCATATCCGAAGTTTCGTAGTTTTAGCTTACAATTTGAGTTAACAGCACCATATTTTTGAAAATCAATTTTTGCATCCCGTATTTCACCTCCTTATTAGTCTAACTTCCAAATATACCGAAACACGTGTCTTTTACATTCGAACCCTGAATTAAAATCCGAAATTTTGTAGTTCTTGCTTCAAAATTGCCTAAATAGCTACGTATTTTCAAAAAACGTTTCATCCCCTATTTCACCCCCTTACGGACGGAATATCGAAAACTCGCTTCTTAAATGACGCCAACAGAGTAAGATCAACACTCTCCACAAATTTCAAGTTTCTATCTTCAGTGGTTTGGGCGATGGTGAGTCAGTCAGTCAGTCAATGGGGACACTTCCTTTTATATATAGAAATTGCATTTGCTTTAAGTTTGTTTGGTTTACATACTAAGAGCTGTATCTCTGTACCCAATTAAAACTATTCACAGGTTGTATGGAATTGTTGGAAACCCGTTATATGACTTTTGTATTTCAACTCGTCTTTATTACCATCTTCTAAAGTATTTGCTGTTTCTCCTGAAACATGCTGGAGGTGAAAGGTTTCTTTTAGTGAGAATTATTTGAAGCTTCATCTCAGTGAAAGGTCTATGTATAGACTGACTTATTGTTTATCACTAGATGATCCGGTGCACTTAGTATCACTTACCTCTTAATATAAACCATATTATTTTAAATCATATGTAGCTTTATAAAGGCATCATTAGATAGGCTAAGTATCGGCTCGTTTGTGGGCGGAAAGAGTGGGCAAATCACGCACACATGCACAGGATAATGTTCATGTCACATTCGTGGAAGTTCGGGGAAGGTTTAAACGGTGATAAAATATGGAAAAATTGCGAGGAAAATTTAGATTTATTACATGTAAAATAATGACTAGGTTGTTGGGCTGGGTACGTTCAGAAATACACTTTGAGAGAGTAAAGCTGGCTTTACACGATCTGAACCCGTATATGAACAGTCAAAGATAAAATTGAATTGCTGTGGACGTCAAATGTGAAACTTTCATCGCAATCGGACGAATAATATTGATATTCCACTGAAAAAAATGCTCTTTCAGTTTCTCGCGAATTTTCATATTTTCCGGGTAACTTTCCTAAATTCTTATTTCATAAGAACGTTCATCTTTCGTTGAACGTCAAGTGAACAAAATTTTATCGCAATCGGATGAACGGCTCTCAACTTATAGTATTGAGTATATTTAGAAACACATTGAAAAAGGATCTTGGTTCGAATTTTGCGGCTTTCCTTTTAACTGTCCTTATTTTTTTTCTTAAAACTTTTGAAAGATGATAAGGAACAAAAAAATACCCTTCTCCGTCGTGCGAATAGTCAGTTATAGTGCAGAATTCAATCAAAAACGCACTTTCGGTTTTTCCTAAATTTTCGTACTTTCCTGGCGACTTTTCCAAATTTTGATTTCCTGCGTGCCCTCTTGCTTTTAACATATATATACAAAATTTTATCGCAATTGGAGGAACGGTATTGATAGCACACTGGAAAAAGCTGTTTCAGTTTTCACAATTTCCCTCTTTTCCAGACAACCTTTCAATTTTTTATCGCCGTTTAAACCTTCCCTAGACTGCCATGAATATTTCAAGACTAAAATTAGCCAAATCGGTTTAGCCGTTCTCGAGGTTTAGCGGGACTAACGATCAGCAATATATATAAGCGCCTCAAACCGCGCGGCCTGGAAGTATTTAATCGCCTTTTATAAATGAGGACGTTTACACGGAACTGCACGAAAACAAATACAATTTCACAGTGGCAGTCTAAAATACAAATAAATATTTAGTAATTACAACAATCTAATATATAAAGCAGAGTGCCCGTAAGTGTGTGTGTTTGTGGGTTTGTGTGTACGTCTTGCATACAAATCTACAGTTTTGTTGCGATCTTTATGAAATTTTGCAGACATAAGCTCCAATCCATGAGGACGGTCGTCGTAAGTGTAATAATCACGTACGATATATAGTTCACGAGATATGACGTCATTAACAATGAGATGCGCGAAGAACTGCTGCCTTTAGCGACAATGCTGCTTATTTTCTCCTAAACCACTGGACCAATTTCAACCACATTTGGTGCACACATTAATTACCGTGAGATAACTATTGCTGCAGGGTTTAGAATCACATACGGAGCATGGTTCAGAAGATATGACGTCATAAACAATAGGAATTGCAAAAACCTGCCTCATACTGCCGCGAGACTTTATAAATACACTTTATGAGAATGAGAGTACTTAGCGACTTGCAACAAACTTTAAACATAATTTCAAACCTTTATTGAACTTTTCTCGCTGACAACTATAGCAAAATTATGAAAGGGGAAAAAAGTTTCTCGCTTACTACTATTCTGCTGTTCATGGAGCAAAACTACGGCATTCGGTATGGCGTTGCAATTTATAAGTTGCACACTATTTTTTTAGCTGTAGGAAATTTTACGGACAGTATACACGCATATAGTTGAGTGTACCTTCTAAATTGTATCACAGTACGACACGTAGTTCATGAGATATGAACACACAAACAGTAACGTTCAACGAAAACCGCCCCATCACGCAGCAAGTTTTAATGTATTACTTCTTTACTACCAATTGTTTTCCCAAGAGATTTTACATACAGCTCTGATACAAATGAATTTATACCTGAAAAAATGGCAGGAATGAATAAATAAATACCCGGAGAACGCCGGGTTTTCAGCGAGTCATAATATACCTGACAGTCTCGAAACGTGATCTTAGCTCGGCGATTCATTCGCCCCTAAGTTTACAACAAACGAAATAGAGACGTGAAACAGACGAATCGACAAACGCTACCCGTGTAAACGCTTCTTTGTCGTCCGATGGTCTATCGCAAGGAGCGCTGCACTATTTTCTTGTGCGTGTCACACGTCCCGTACAGAAAGGACTTAACGCATTATAGCTTCGAGCATGTCACATTTAAATAAAATAAAATCATAAAGACTCCCCATCTTTTGTAGAAACTCAAATGTCATCGCCGACTTCATCTAGATAAGCTTATTATAGCTTCCAGAATGAATCTCAGACTCACAACATGGTTGAAAGCTGAAAGAAATTCTGGTCGTATTTAAAGTACACTAGCGGCAAAACACTATCAATACCTTAACTACGCGATAAAAATGGCGGTGCTACTGATGACAGTGCAGAATTGTTAAACACAGCTTCCCGAAATTCCTTCACCAAAGAAGAAGGAAATACTCCAGAATTCGAATAGTAAACAGTTGTCAGCATGCGTAATTTAACACATACTTGGAGGAGAAAAACAACTTAAATCATAATCAGTTGGGAAACAGCTCTTCGGTTGTAGAAGTTTTGGTAACATATTTACTTTACCATGGTTTCGGCTTCACTAGGGGGGCCTTCATATGTATGTATAGTCAGCAGAAGATAAAGTAAATATGTTACCAAAATTTCTGCATCCGAAGAGCTGATTCTCAAGTGAGTATTTTATATTTTGACGAACGGTTGATGTCTTTAGCAGCCATGTTTAAAGTTGCACAACTTAAATCACTTAACAAAAACATGTGTTCCGAGCCAGATTCTATATCAATTACGTACCTTTCAGAACATGCTGATGCAATATACCCACACCTAGCTATCAGATACAATGGCTCGCTCAGTGAAACACCCCTACCGAAAGACTGGAAAGCTGTACAGGTCACTCCAATAACCAAAAAAGGCAAAATTACAGGTCCATCTCAATGACGTCGTTTTGCATCAGTATTTTGGAACATAACACTTTTTCGAATATTATGAACTACCCCAATGAGAACGACCTAGCAATCCATAGTCAACATGGATTCAGAAAGTATAGTTCTTGTAAAAAGCACAGCTAGCGCTTTACTCACATTGGATTCCATATTTCTAGATTTCCAGAAGGCTTTTTACACTGTACCTCATATTCGGCTTCTAAACAAGTTGCGTGCCTATGGAATATTGCCACTGGATTCGTGATTTCGTGTCAGATAGGTGTTAGAGAACACTAAGTTGTCGTAGCGAGAATGAATAGCGGATTCCCCAAATCTACCAAAAATCAACAAAAAATATATCTATTCAAAACAGCAGATAAAAATTCGATAAATGCTTTCCTGAGTGAGGATCTGCAGTCTTACAAGACTAACATTGGTAGTGTATATCAGATGTGGCTTACATTCAAATAAATAATATCGACAACCATTGACAGATTTATGCCAAAAAAGTTAACAAATGAGGGGTCTGACCCGCCGTGGTTCACAAAACTGGTTACTCTTGCAAAATAATAAATAAATAAATAAATAAAATAATAAATAAATAAATAAAAGAGTCAAATTTAAAAAGACATAATTCTTGAATGTCAGAATCTTATAATAGTTTCCATAACTAAATCCTATCAAGTAATTTGGTAGAAAATCCTAAGAAATTCTGGCCGTATGTAAAGTATACTAGCGACAAAACACAATACAAACCTTGACTATGCGATAGCAAAGGTGATGCTAGGGATAACAGTTCTGCTAAAGCAACTTTCCGAAATTCCTTCACCACAGAAGACGAAGCAAATACTCCTGAATTCGTATCAAGAACAGCAATCAACATTCGTAGTTTAGAAGTAGATACCCATCTAGTTTTAAAACAACTTAAATCATTTAACAATAGTGAGTCTCCCGGTCCCGACTGTACACCAATTTCGTTCCTTTCAGAGTATGCTGATATAGCCCCCTACCTAGTTATCATAAATATCCGCTCGCTCAGTGAAAAATCCGTACCCAAAGACGGAAAAGTTGCAGAAGTCGCCCCAATATTGAAAAAAAGCAATAGGAGTGATCTGCAAAACTACAGACCTTTATCATAGACGTCGGTTTGCAGCAGGGTTTTAGATCATACAGTTTCCTCATATATTATGAACTACATCGAAGAGAACGACCTATTGTCCCATAGTCAACACGGATTCAGAAAGTATCGTTCTGTGAAACAGAGCTAGCTGTTTACTCACATGTTGCGATGAGTGCTATCGATAAGGGATGTAAAATAGATTCCGTATTTCTATATTTCCAGAAGGCTTTTGACACTGTACCTCACAAGCGTCTTCTAATCAAACTGCTTTCTTATGGAATATCAGCACAATTGTGCGAATGGATTCGTGCTTTCCTGTCAGAAAGGACACAGTACGTTGTAATTGACAGAAAGTCATCAAGCAGAACAGAAGTGATATCTTGCGTTCCCCAGGGAAGTGTTATAGGGCCCCGACTGTTCGTTATTTTTATAAGCGAATTAGTAGACAATGTGAGTAGCTGTCTTAGACTGTACGCTAATGATGCAGTCATTATTCGGGTAGTAAAGTCATCAGATCAAAAGCAACTGCAAAATGATTTAGATAAAATATCAGCTTGGAGCAAAAATTGGCAATTGGCCCTTAAAAATGAGTAGTGTGAAGTCATCCATATGGCCCCTAAAAGAAATCTGTTAAACTTCATTTACAGGATAAATCAAAGCTACAGGTTGTAAATTCAACTAAATACCTAGGAGTAACAATTATGAACAACTTCAACAGCAAATAACACGTGGATAATATAGTAGGGAAGACGAACCAAAGACTACGCTTCATTGGCAAAAGACTTAGAAGATGCAACAGTTCTGCTAGAGAAACTACCTACATCACACTTGTGCGTCATAATTTTGGGTATTGCTACGCATTGTAGGATCCTCATGATGGATGATTTAGAGAAAATTAAGAAAAGGGCAGCTCGTTTAGTACTATCGAAATATAAGGGAGAGAGTGTCACGGAAATGATGTACGAGTTAGGATTGTAATCATTAACGGAAAGGCGTGATTCATTGCGACGAATTCTATTTGTGAAATTTCTTTCATAAACTTTCTCTGCCGAATGTGAACACATTTAGTTACCAACCACCTTCACAGACAGACACGATCATGAGAATAAAATAAAAGAAAGCAGATCGAAAACGCAGAGATTTAGGTGTTACTTTCTCCCGCGAGCTATTAGAGAATGGAACTGTAGAGAAATATAAAAGCGGTGCGATGAACTCTCTGCTATGCACTTCATTGTGACTTGTAGAGTATTTAAGTAGACGTAGATACTTCCTCCCTAATCATTGCGTCTCTTTATGCCCTTCGACTCTTAGAAATGCTATCTGGTTATTGTACAAGTTGAATATAACTTTTTGTTCCTTATATCTTCCTGCTTGCTACATTTATAAATTGAAATAGTTTATTACGATCAACATTACTAAAAAAAGTTCTACAAATTAAGAAAAGCTAAAGAAAAGTAAGATTTGCCTTTCCTGAACCTTTGTTGTAAGGTAATTTGTAATGTGGGTTACTGCCTAGCGTGCTCGTATATTTCCCCCTAAATCCAAACTGATTTTCCCCGAGGTCGGAGTCTACCAGTTTTTTTTTTTTTTTTCCATTCTTCTGTAAATAATTCTTTCAAATGTTCAAATGTTTGTATATTTTATGGGACTTAACTGCGGGGTCATCAGTCCCTAAACTTACAAACTACTTATCAACTAGCTTATCCTAAGGACGGCACAAATATCCATGCCCGAGGGGGGGATTCGAACCCCGACCGTAGTGGTCGTGCAGACCGTAACTGGAGAGCCTCAGGCCCCTCGGCCACCGCGGCCGGCAAATAATTCGTCTTAGTATTTTGCTGCCATGAATTACTAAAATCATAGGTCTGTAACTTGGCTGAATTCGCTTTCTTTGCAATTGGAAATATTATAATGTCTTAAAGTCTGATGGTATTTACATCTTGCACAGAAGTTGAAACAGTTGGCTGTCCCAACGATGTCAGGCGTACAGAAGGAATATTCTCCAGGGACCATGTTTGGACTCAAATATTTCAGTGCACTTTCAAATTTTTCTCAAAGTAATCTATCTCACTTTCATCTACTTCCTCTTCCCTTTCTACATGACAATGACCTATTTGTGCGTTTTAGCACCTTGTTTGTTATGAAATTGGAAATCCAAGAATTAAGCCCTTCTCATCTGTACTTTGAGAAGAATCCAGCAACCAGCCCTTGTAGGAAGCTTTCGTATTATATCGTTGCTATTTTCAGTGGACACCGTTTCAAAACTATGCCGCAAAAAATAATGCAGTGTCGTAGTTATGGTGACCTTGACATTGTGATTACGATCGACAGTAGTTAGGTAATGGCGTGCATGACATTGAAAACTGACATTTTATCTAATGTCTATTTTTATCTAATGTTTATTTCGTTTCACGATAAAATCTGCGACTGTACATCACATGAAGCTGTCCTTTCTCTGTGTTCTCTGTCAACGAGCAGTGTACGCACGCGATGCCTTTTTAAATTATCAGAACATTTATCAGTCATTAGATAAATCCAAGCTGGCTTACTCTGCTGTTACATTAAGCGAACACTTCGTGCAACCTCCGATGGTTATCGCTAGGAATTACGTAATTGCCGGGCCATTCCTGATGCGGCTAATGGTAGGCGGTCCTTGGAATTGGCTTTTAATTACCTCTTACGACAACGCTCTCCCTCCACACGGTCATTTGCTTCACAAACAGATTTATTTTATCTTTGTTCATATAACATAACTTTTGGCTCGATTTCTTACCCGTTTTCTGCCTTCACTTAATAAGAAGTGTACGATACCCGATATTCAGGGGAAGCTTGCCGATATTGGACCACTTTTTATTTTGGGATCCAAAGTCTACATTATCTATCTAATCGAAACAAAATATACTTTAAAAGAAGCTATATGTTGTACAATTTCATATGCTAGTTTTATACTGTGAATAAAAACAAGCAAAAATGGATGTTATTTAAAATTTAAAAAATGTATAACGGTCCAAGTTAGGAAACCGGTTGCCTAATTTGGATCTTCAGTTGCTTAAATTGAACCGCATGGTAAAAGACTAAAAAGGAAAGAAGGCCCGTAATATTAAGAAAAGCTTCATTTCAGCATCTCGCCATTGATATTCCTTCTGGATGACGGAGGGAAAGCTGTGCATTTCGTCTCATAAATGAAGAACCCACCTTTTACCAGCCATTTTCTTTTCTATGTTGAAAGAATGAGGCAGTTCATATTTCTATGCTATGTCGAATGCAAGTTTATGAACATCTTTGATTGTTAATACAAAAAAAAAAAAAAAAAAAAAATCTTTTCAAATAAAAGAAGGTAATCTGCGACAATTTTTGCCATCTCTGTTGTAAAGGTTGATTGTCGTCCGAATAACTGAACTTCATTTCAGAACATGATTTTACCATCAGCATATCTCTTTAATTGTAGCTTTTGGTACTCGGTATATACGAGCACACTCGTTACGTTCATGGTTACCGTTTCTGTATGTTTCCACAGCTACCTTCATCTTCTATCCTTTTCCCATACATTCCCCTTATTGAATCTTCCAAATCTAAAGGGTTACCATACTTACTCCTTATTTTTTGAATTGTTTTGCAGCCTAGAAAAATAAACCTAAAAACGTAACATCTACCTATTACCTATTGTTAAATGACATTAAGTATTATTTGTTACGATTGATCCCTAAATTGGACCGGTCTAAATTAGGAAACAGCCTTTGGTCCAACTTCGGCAACTCGATGCCATATAAGTAAAAATAACGTTGTAGGAACAAAAAACCCTAAACTCTAGTTTTACGATATTAAATTATTAGCTAATGAACGGCACTTCGAACTATAGTGCTGATGATATTTTTACATACTTTTAGAACAAAGGAAAGCTTATGATACGTAGCAGAAAGCTTACAGCGACATCGAAGAAAACGCAATAATGGAAACTGTTCTCACTCCAATGACTATCGTCGACTGGCGACTGAGCCACGTGACTTCGACAATGTTTCTCACCATTTGAGCGAACTTAGAACTTTAAGTTACCAACACAGTGAAATACGTAGGTGGTCCAACTTAGGCAACGGTCCATCTTCGGCAACTTTCCCCTATTCTCCATTGGAAAAGAAACTTACTTATCCTTGAAAAGTTTAGTTAACGATAAGATTTTTATTTCGCAATGGATTTTCATTTTATTACTAGGACTTGTGACATTAATAAACATACTCAACAATTTTTTTGACTATTTAATACCACATGTTTGTTTGCCTGTAATCGATACATAAATGTTTAGTTTTCCATCTTTAATTATTTTCGTGAAACGTGCCATGTGTGTTACCGTATTTGGAGCATTTGTAGAGTTAAAAATGATTTTTGTGTATCTTGATTGTACAGTATTTTGATGGTAATATTTTCTGTTGTAATCTGGTCCAAACACAGGGCATGTAATATGTGAAATGTAAAACCATTGGTACTTCCCCGTTGCTGACGTGGAAGGCGCCAAGTTTTGGCGCGTGAGAAAGAGGCAGGAATACGGGCAGTGTTGCTTAACGAGAGAGTCGAGTACAGACCGCCAATGAGTGAGCACATGTGTGGCGAGACGTAAGCGAGGCAGCAAAGCGGAAGCTTGGAATGCATCAAAAGTTTCCAAAAATTAGCCTCGGATGCTGGTAGACTGTTTATTTTATCGTGACATGTAATAATGGGCACAATGTAAATTTATTCATCGCCAAAAAGAGAATACTGTGCCACACAGCAAGAGCCACGATTGACGACGATTCGCCTCAAGTTGTGTAGTCACACAACTGCTCGTCTGCAGCACGGGGTGCTTGAACAATTGGAGCGCGAATGGATCAGACAAAAAGTTGTGATTAGTTTCAACAATCAGTGAATAGAACTAAAATTTTGTGATAACCCTTGTTTATCCCGATCACTTACCTAGTCAGGGTCCTATCCTAGTGTGTAAATTAAATAATTTTCATTATGAGATAATTAATAATTTGAAGTGCTTAATTCCATTTTTGTGGTAGATAACTGAAAAGTAGTAAGAAACAGTTGCACTTTGTTTACTTACTAATTAAAGATTGCGCTTCATATATCAAATTTAATGAGAAACTATTGAAACAAAATTATATTGAAATAACAATAAACAATTTAAAGGGCTAGTATTAATCAGTAGGTGATCATAAACTGACTTATCGCATCAAATCGGGAGTACAGCATATGTTTCGTCTGCAATCTTATAAAAGCCAAACTAACGACAATAGTAGTCATTAAAAGTGATAAACACAGCTTAAAGAAACTGCAAATGTAGTTAATTTTGCTCAAAATTAATGAAAACTGTGGAAAAGTGTACTATACCAGTTTTAGGGCTCCCACCATATCTTTAGAAAATCTAGAAGTAAAATTTCCGTAAAATTATTTATACCATACATAATCAAAAGGTAGTTAAATTTGGGTTTATGGTTGGTAATTTTATGTAATTTATGTGTGCAATCCAGAAGTGACTGAACTAGGGGTACCTATGTCAAAAAATCCTTCATTGCTTGATCAATTGCAAATACTTCTTTCATATGCAGGGCTATATTTAAGTAGTAAATTGTTTGGTTTGCTTTGTCTTACGTATTGCTTTCCATAGAGATTATAGTGTTTTTATTGGACCATAAACTTGTTTGTACCTAGTTGTTTTAAAGTAATATTTACAAAAGATTTGAATCAGGTCATGAATAACAGTTTGAACATTTTATTGCCTAATCAGGCTAGCGACCGTATAAATAACATCCAGTAAATTGTTTAAGTCCTGAACACAACATTTTGTCACCTTTTAGCAAATAGTCTGTCCAAAGTTCGACACCAACCAAGAATGTTTTATTCTTAGGTACACAAGAGGTCAAATAAAAAAATCCCACCATCTGTTGTGCCCTTACATTCGCTTTGGACGCGGTTTTATCGTGTTTGGAGTGATTGGCAGTTACACCTAAGGGTAAGAGGTTACAGACTTTTAAGTCTCAAAAATATTTTCGAGGTTGATTTAAGTATTTACTACAAGATATCAGCAGCATCAATAAATTGAATATTCACTCAAGTTCAGAAAAGAAAACGGAACATCTTGAAGAACTAGAGGTAGTATTTTAACAGGATATGTTCATTTATATTAGTATGTTCTGATGAAATGATTGACATTTCGATCTCAGTATATGTCCTGCTGCCTAGTACGTACAGGGTCATCCATGGACCCTGACAAGATGTTACATGCGTGATGGCATCGACGGGCATGAGGCCATCAATGCTGCACTCTCCTGGTTCCACAGTTCTTCTGTGGAGGTTGGATTTGAGTCAGAACATTACATCCGTGGTTTGCCTGATTCTACCTATTACCTACCTTTGTTGGTGACAAGTGTGGAAATTTTGTATTCCAGGGGGAAAAAACCTGACATCCTGTGGCACCAAGAAGGAATGCTTGCATAGAGCTACATGTGTTAGTGCATTGTCTTACTGAAAAATGGCTTCCTGTGTATTATACTGAAAGGTTCTGGGTAAGGGTTGCAAGATGTCATTCTGTTAGGTCAAGTTGGTCACAGTAACATGATCACGCAGCAAGTGTGTATTGTGGTTGTATTCAGTAACCAATGAAAACAAAGCATGAACTTGACACGACTGAACACTAAAAATATACACTTCTCAAAACAATTAACGGTTTAGGTGATATATCCTACACAAAATACGTACGGTAACGTGCAACCGTTGTGGGAGGTACTGGTCTGGGTGCAACACGTCTGACAAGTGTATCCCAGACATGCTCTATCGGATTTAAGTTCGTTGAACAAGCTGGTCACCCCAATGGTTCAATTCTCTCGGCTTTAAGCGTGTCCGCCAGTGACGCACTGTGGAAACGAGCGTTATCGTCCACCAGAAGGAACCCATCTCCTCTGGCACCAGCATAGGGCACAACGAAAGGTCCTAGGATCTCGTCTCTATACCTCTGGGGAGTCAAATCGCCATTTTGAATAAACTTAGGTGTCCATACGTCTGACAGTAGTAACTCCTGCCCACACAATTCCTACTTTCCAAACTTCACAGAAGCTCTCCTGCGAAACATGCAAGACTAGCACTCCTGGAAGAAAGTATATGGTGGAGACATGGCTTAGCCACAGCCTAAGGGAAGTTTCCAAAATGAATCTTTCACTCTGCAGCTGAGTGAGCGCTGACATGAAACTTCCTGGCAGATTAAAATTGTGCGCCGGAACCGGAACTCGAACCTGGGACCTTTGCCTTTCGCGGGCAAGCGCTCTACCAACTGAGCTATCCCGACACGACTAACGATGCCGCCTCACAACTTTACTTCCGCCAGTACCTCGCCTCCTACATTTCCAAACTTCAAAGAAGCTCTCCTGCGAAACATGCAAGACTAGCACTCCTGGAAGAAAGTATATGGTGGCGACATGGATTAGCCACAGCCTAAGGGATGTTTCCAGAATGAAACCTGCACTCTGCAGCGGAGTGTGCGCTACATGAAACTTCCTGGCAGATTAAAACTGTGTGCCGGAACTGGGACTCGAACCTGGAACCTTTGCCTTTCGCGGGCAAGCGCACTACCGACTGTGCTATCCCGACACGACTCACGATGCCGCCTCACAACTCTACTTCCGCCAGTACCTCGCCTCCTACTTTCCAAACTTCACAGAAGCTCTCCAGCGAAACATGCAAGACTAGCACTCCTGGAAGAAAGGATATGGTGGAGACATGGATTAGCCACAGCCTAAGGGATGTTTCCAGAAAGAAACCTGCACTCTGCAGCGGAGTGTGCGCTACATGAAACTTCCTGGCAGATTAAAACTGTGTGCCGGAACTGGGACTCGAACCTGGGACCTTTGCCTTTCGCGGGCAAGCGCACTACCGACTGTGCTATCTCGACACGACTCACGATGCCGCCTCACAACTCTACTTCCGCCAGTACCTCGCCTCCTACATTTCCAAACTTCACAGAAGCTCTCCTGCGAAACTTCCAGGACTAGCACTCCTGGAAGAAAGTATATGGTGGCGACATGGATTAGCCACAGCCTAAGGGATGTTTCCAGAATGAAACCTGCACTCTGCAGCGGAGTGTGCGCTGCATGAAACTTCCTGGCAGATTAAAACTGTGTGCCGGAACTGGGACTGGAACTTGGAACCTTTGCCTTTCGCGGGCAAGCGCACTACCGACTGTGCTATCCCGACACGACTCACGATGCCGCCTCACAACTCTACTTCCGCCAGTACCTCGCCTCCTACATTTCCAAACTTCACAGAAGCTCTTTTGCAAAACATGCAAGACTAGCACTCCGGGAAGAAAGGATATGGTGGAGACATGGCTCAGCCACAGCCTAAGGGATGTTTCCAAAATGAATCTTTCACTCTGCAGCGGAGTGTGCGCTGATATGAAACTTCCTGGCAGATTAAAATTGTGTGCCGGAACCGGGACTCGAACCTGGGACCTTTGCTTTTCGCGGGCAAGCGCTCTACCGACTGAGCTATCCCGACACGACTCACGATGCCGCCTCACAACTTTACTTCCGCCAGTACCTTGCCTCCTACATTTCCAAACTTCACAGAAGCTCTCCTGCGAAACATGCAAGACTAGCACTCCTGGAAGAAAGTATATGGTGGCGACATGGATTAGCCACAGCCTAAGGGATGTTTCCAGAATGAAACCTTCACTATGCAGCGGAGTGTGCGCTGATATGAAACTTCCTGGCAGATTAAAATTGTGTGCCGGAACCGGGACTCGAACCTAGGACCTTTGCCTTTCGCGGGGAAGCGCACTACCGACTGAGCTATCCCGACACGACTCACGATGCCGCGTCACAACTTTACTTCCGCCAGTACCTCGCTTCCTACATTTCCAAACTTCACAGAAGCTCTCCTGCGAAACATGCAAGACTAGCACTCCTGGAAGAAAGTATATGGCGGAGACATGGCTTAGCCACAGCCTAAGGGATGTTTCCAGAATGAAACGTTCACTAGGCAGCGGAGTGTGTGCTACATGAAACTTCGTGGCAGATTAAAATTGTGTGCCGGAACTGGGACTCGAACCTGGGACCTTTGCCTTTCGCGGGCAAGCGCACTACCGACTGTGCTATCTCGACACGACTCACGATGCCGCCTCACAACTCTACTTCCGCCAGTACCTCGCCTCCTACATTTCCAAACTTCACAGAAGCTCTCCTGCGAAACTTCCAGGACTAGCACTCCTGGAAGAAAGTATATGGTGGCGACATGGATTAGCCACAGCCTAAGGGATGTTTCCAGAATGAAACCTGCACTCTGCAGCGGAGTGTGCGCTGCATGAAACTTCCTGGCAGATTAAAACTGTGTGCCGGAACTGGGACTGGAACTTGGAACCTTTGCCTTTCGCGGGCAAGCGCACTACCGACTGTGCTATCCCGACACGACTCACGATGCCGCCTCACAACTCTACTTCCGCCAGTACCTCGCCTCCTACATTTCCAAACTTCACAGAAGCTCTTTTGCAAAACATGCAAGACTAGCACTCCGGGAAGAAAGGATATGGTGGAGACATGGCTCAGCCACAGCCTAAGGGATGTTTCCAAAATGAATCTTTCACTCTGCAGCGGAGTGTGCGCTGATATGAAACTTCCTGGCAGATTAAAATTGTGTGCCGGAACCGGGACTCGAACCTGGGACCTTTGCTTTTCGCGGGCAAGCGCTCTACCGACTGAGCTATCCCGACACGACTCACGATGCCGCCTCACAACTTTACTTCCGCCAGTACCTTGCCTCCTACATTTCCAAACTTCACAGAAGCTCTCCTGCGAAACATGCAAGACTAGCACTCCTGGAAGAAAGTATATGGTGGCGACATGGATTAGCCACAGCCTAAGGGATGTTTCCAGAATGAAACCTTCACTATGCAGCGGAGTGTGCGCTGATATGAAACTTCCTGGCAGATTAAAATTGTGTGCCGGAACCGGGACTCGAACCTAGGACCTTTGCCTTTCGCGGGGAAGCGCACTACCGACTGAGCTATCCCGACACGACTCACGATGCCGCGTCACAACTTTACTTCCGCCAGTACCTCGCTTCCTACATTTCCAAACTTCACAGAAGCTCTCCTGCGAAACATGCAAGACTAGCACTCCTGGAAGAAAGTATATGGCGGAGACATGGCTTAGCCACAGCCTAAGGGATGTTTCCAGAATGAAACGTTCACTAGGCAGCGGAGTGTGTGCTACATGAAACTTCGTGGCAGATTAAAATTGTGTGCCGGAACTGGGACTCGAACCTGGGACCTATGCCTTTCGCGGGCAAAGGTCCCAGGGTCGAGTCCCGGTTCCGGCACACAATTTTAATCTGCCAGGAAGTTTCATGTCAGCGCACACTCCACTGCAGAGTGAAGGTTTCATTCTAGATATTTTATTAAATCTCTCGTCACCACAAGTACTTGTTGCCAGGTGTCACGTGTTTCTGACATTTGCTTCCTGCTTATTGGGCGGCCTGCATTGTCAACGTAGATTCAGTTAGGTTCAGCGTGCCTTTCGCTCGCTGTTGGGTCCACCTCACAGCGAGTTCTGCCTTTCGGGAGCTCGGGGGGCAGCGTAGCGGCTGGCTTCGGCCTGGCCGTCCCTCCTCAGAGGTTCCTGCTGAGCCGCCTCCCAGCTTCTGATTAAATGATTACGTTTAGGGCGCTGAATGGAGACAATTACCGCCCGAGAATGACGTCGTTAATTACCGGGGCCGGCGGGACGCTGTGATTGGCCAGCGGCCGTCTGTGATGTCGCCGACTCCGAGGCCTGATTGATCTTTCACTTCGTTGCCGACAGCGTGACTGCGACTGCTCCGCAAACTGGAAACGGCGCCAGCGTCGCAAAATGGGTGGCTCACAACATTGGGGAATCCAAGAAGTTAAGCTACATTTAAGTTTCGTAGAAACTTGGATTCACCTTGTAAGCAGTGGCGACGCTAGACGAAAACTGAGCGTCGGCGAACACGTCTTTGCGAGGCCCCTTTAATTTTTTTCTTTACGGAAGAAAATTTTAAATAAAATGAGCTGAATTGTACATCAATAATCATTATACTAAACTTTTATTAGTATAATATACAAGTATTATTGCAGTGACAAAAATTACAATAAACAAACACAAATTAACATAGGGATACTTTTCGGCTTTTCGCCTCACTGATTTTTTAATAATCACAGCATAATTAATACTAGCCGCTGTTTCGGCTTTAATTAATAATACTGACAACGCAGATAGATTTTTTTTTTGGTTTGGGGGGGGTCATTGTGATTTTCAAGCATGTCTTAATCAATTTTAACTTTGAGAATCTTTTTTCGGCTGAAGCTGTACTGACTAACTGTGAGCTTGATTCTGATTGTTATATAAGTATTTGGATATAATGTAGTACTTACAAATTGTTTTCTACTGAAGAAGTTGTTTTTCAAGTATTCAACTAAAAATTTCATCACTGTTGCACTCATTCGGAAATAAATAGGAACTAAATAGCTGCCGGCGGGGAATAGCCGAGAGCACTAAGGCGTCATACCATGGTGAGCGAGGTCGCTCTTGTTGAGGTCGAATCCCACTCTTGGGTACGGCTGTTGTGTTTGTCCTTTGGTTAAGCTAGTGTACGTTAGATGTAGGTCGTCGCCACATAACCAAGCAGTTGAAAAGCGCCGTTAAACTTCAAATATATAAAAAAAGAAGAAAAAAACTAAAATTTTATCAATGTTTTGCGAGGCCGCCACAGGCGCGAGGCCGTCGGCGGTTGCCGACGTAGCCGACGCCTAGCGCCGCCACTGCTAGTAAGTTCTTCTCTCTGTCATTTCCTGCATATTCAGACCTTAGAATCACATTCTATATACCAAGACAAATAGTTTGAATATAAACTCGTCGGGGTACACAATTTTTTTAAAGGATAACAAATGCAGTTTAATATGCAAGTTACAAGATCATGTCGAAAGTGGGACAAGATGAAGAATCGAGGCTGGAGCTGATTCGTTGAACACACACCCAAACTGCTTTTGTTTCTCTGAAACGGGGCGTGGCCCCCGAGTGGTGACAGCTGGCAACAAGAGGCAAGTGGGCAAAGGTCCCCACTCGACTGTGTCACCCCGGGCGGTCTTTGCGACGAAACCCACGTAAACCCACTTAAAAAATTCCCTGCCTCTTGGGGAAATACGGATGCTTTAAACCCTTTTAGAAGCAAAACATAATACGGTTTGGAACAAAAGATGTTTAATCGCAACTTTTAGCCAGAGGCAGGAAGCCAGACAGAATTCTCACTCACGCTGACGCCATCAAGTTGGAAAGGAGGCACCTATCCGAGACATTATCCGACTCGCTATTGGCTGGCGAGCCATACGGCGTTTTAAGATGCGCCATCTGATTGGTATGCGAGCCACTGACGTGGAATCGCTAGCGTCACCGGCTGATACACACACGAGAACGAGCGAAATTAAGGCACTCCCTCTCGCCGACTGTGTGTCTGTCACTGTGCAACTCCCTCGCAACGATTTCTTTGTGGGGAGAGGTGATAAAGTCTACAGTGCAGTATGACACTGTAACGAGCACCTCTGCCGTGGTGTGGATCTTAGTAAATCTGGAGAATACTAAGAATTACGCACTGTTCATAGTGTTGAATAAGGTACTTACTATCCAGTGTGAGCATAGAGTGAATTAGATGACACTTGCGAGGGCATTTTTGAGTGGCAGTTAGTCTGACGTACCACTCCAATACATATCCAGACTAGGATTTACAGGCCATTCTTGACTTCATCAAGATGCAGGGAAAGTGCGATCAGTAGCAGTCGACCAAGACAAAATATGTTTAGTTTCGATTTCAATGAAGACGCAGCTAGCGGCCGTCGGCGCATTTAACGGAATTGTGTGCGAACGCCCGGGGGGGAGGGGGGGAACTCAACCCATCCTCAAGCAGTAATAATAAAGAATTTTTTTTAACATTGCATTATATTTCTGACATCACGACAGCCTCGACCACAAACTGAAGATATTGAATAAATTTTAAAGTCAAGTAGGCGCGGTTCTTTAGGCATTCTTAACTACGGGGTCATCAGTCTCTACACTTAGAAACTACTTATGAACTAGCTAAGTACGGCACAAATATCCATGCCCGAGGGGGGATTCGAACCCCCGACCGTAGTGACCGTGCAGACCATGACTGGAGCGCCTCAGTCCCCGCGGTCACCGCGGCCGGCCTTTAGCCATTCTACCGACTTTATTTTATTTTGAAACTAGAATGAAACTTTCACTCTGCAGCGTAGTGTGCGCTGATATGAAACTTCCTGGCAGATTAAAATTGTGTGCCGGAACCGCGACTCGAACCTGGGACCTTTTGCCTTTCGCCTGGCGGAAGTAAAGTTGTGAGGCGGCATCGTGAGTCGTGTCGGGATAGCACAGTCGGTAGTGCGCTTGCCCGCGAAAGGCAAAGGTCCCAGGTTCGAGTCCCGGTTCCGGCACACAATTTTAATCTGCCAGGAAGTTTCATATTTTGAAACTGTTTACAATTTTTCTCAAAAGTTAATCTATCCAGTTAATCTATACAGAACTTGAAAATATAAATTCAAATTGATTCTTTATCAACTTGTGTCTTCTTGAAAAAATTGGAGTTCATATATATAAACTTCGCAGTCGGTTTTTTTACTTCAGTTACTAGTGACATCACTTTAGTACCTGAACTGATCCTCACTAGTTTGTTAATTTTAAGATTTTTCTTACAAGAGATGTCATCTACGTCTATCTTTACATAAGTGATGAAATTTGACCGACAGAAAGTAGAGAAGGAGGATCTTTCTGAATTCTGCATTACCCTGGATATTCTCCACGTCTACTATCAAATCTTCCCTGTTACGAATCCCATGCTGATGAGCATCACGCAAGTGTTGGGGGGAATGGGACTTTTGTAATGTAAAGCTTGTGTTTACAGACTACACTTCTTTAGAATTCTTTCAACGATCTCAGTATAGCATGTCTTACCCACAACTGATTTTATATGGTCGGTCCATTTCAAATTGCCCCTCATGAATTTCTGTCCCACAGGCCTCGGAGGCACAACTGATCTTATATGGTCGGTCCATTTCAAATTACCCCTCATGAATTTCTGTCCCACAGGCCTCGGAGGCACAACTGATCTTATATGGTCGGTCCATTTCAAATTGCCCCTCATGAATTTTTGTCCCACAGGCCTCGGAGGCACAACTGATCTTATATGGTCGGTCCATTTCAAATTGTCCCTCATGAATTTTTGTCCCACACAGGCCTCGAGGGCACAACATTTTATATGGTCCATCCATTTCAAATTGCCCCTCATGAACTTCTGTCGCACACAGGCCTCGATGGCCCAACGGGTACCATTCCCTGCACCAAAGGGTACCGACTGGCCGCCGAGTCACCCTCCGTCTGACGTCGTCACCGGCTGCCGCTACTTCTCAATCCAGTAGCTCCTCAACTGGCCTCACAAGGACGGAGTGGATCCGAAGTGCTAAGAGTGCTTGTCAGATCCGGATTGTTACCCACCCAATTGCTAGCCAAGCCCGACGCTGCTTAACTTCGGTGACCTAACTGGAACTGCCGTATCCACTGTGGCTCGGCCGTTGGTCCCTCATGTCTACTCTCAAATCTTTTGTGGAAGTAACTGCTTCCAGTGTTTGACCTGTTATTGCATTGTTATAAAACAGAATTTGTTGAGTTAACACAGCACTTTACACTTATTTATTATGTAGAGGCTCAATTCCCATTCCCTGCACCATGTGTCAATACACTACAGATCACCCTATATTTCGATACCCATTTTTCAGTGTGGTTGCTTCTCAATAAACAACGTCAGTGAAATTACGATAGCCGCACGTTAGGACCCAAGTGTCTAAGGTACCGTGCTAAGGACTGGGCAGCTTTTCCCACCAGAGGTTTGAGTCCTCCCTCCGGCATGGATACGTGTGTTGTCCTTCTTGTAAGTTACTGTAAGCAGTTTGTAAGTCTAGGGAGTGATGACTACAGCAGTTTATCCCCATACATTTACAAACATCTATATATAAATGATTGTAAAAAGATATAAAATAGCCAAGATCGCTTATCATCAGTTTTTATTAATGACGACCGGTTTCACTGAACTATATCAGCATCATCAGGTCAAATAAAATATTTTACAAGGCCATAATCTTGTAATGTCAAATAGTTGTTATATAAAACGATTTACAGTGCATAAGTGCACTAAGTCATTATAACAAAACGTAATTAACACAGTGAGTGACAAAAGCAAACTTGCTTGTCGTGTTGGGTGCGTTCAGAAATATACTTTGAAAAAGTAAAGTTCGCTTTACACGATCTGAACCCGTATATGAACTTGTTTGCTTTTGTCACTCACTGTGTTAATTACGTTTTATTATAATGACTTAGTGCACTTATGCACTGTAAATCGTTTTATATAACAACTATTTGACATTACAAGATTATGGCCTTGTAAAATATTTTATTTGACCTGATGATGCTGACATAGTTCAGTGAAACCGGTCGTCATTAATAAAAACTGATGATAAGCGATCTTGGCTATTTTATATCTTTTTACAATAATATAATTGGTCGCCTCCTATAACGTAAACCAACTCATATATAAATGAATTGCTGTTCGTTAGTCTCGCTAAAACTCGAGAACGGTTGAACCGATTTGGCTAATTTTAGTCTTGAAATATTCGTGTAAGTCCAGGGAAGCTTAAACGGTGATAAAATGTGGAAAAGTGGTCCGGAAAATTGCAAAATCGGGAAAAACTGAAACAGCTTTTTCCAGTGTGCTATCAATACCGTTCGTCCAATTTCGATAGAATTTTGTACATTTAATGTTGAAAGTAAGAGGAAGATTCGCATCAAATAAAAATTGGGAAAAGTCATCCAAAAAGTAGGAAAATTTAAGAAAAACAAATAGCGATTTTTTTTCTATGAATAACAATCAATTGCCACATGGTTGTAAGAGCATCATTTGAGTATGGCTTGACAGGACAAGGTTTGTATGAAATAAATTTTTTGGAAACTTTGTATCACTTACCTCTTAATATAAACCTTATTAATTTAAATCAAATCTACTTTTAGACCCATTAGCTTTATAAAAGCATCATGAGATACACTAAGTATCGGCTCGATAGTGGGCGGAAAGAGTGGGCAAATCACGCACACATGTCGAGTATAATGTTCATGTCACATTCGTGGAAGATCAGGGATGGCTTAAACGGTGATAAAATATGGGAAAATTGCAAGAAAAATTTAAATTCAAAACATGTAAAATGATGACTTGCTTGTCGTGTTGGGTGCGTTCAGAAATGTATTTTGAAAGAGTAAAGTTCGCTTTACACGATCTGAACCCGTATATGAACTGTCAAAGTTGAAAATGAATTGCTGTTCGATGAAAAAGTTTTCTGGGTGTTGTACCGCGTCATGATGTAAGGCTATTACTGTTTGTTAGTTTCGCTAAAACTCGAGAACCTGGAAATAATGTTTTGTAGGACACATAGATCACGAGATATGACGTCATAAACAATGAGATGCGCGGAAAACTGCTGTATTAAGCGAAAATACTGCTCATTTTTTCCTAAACCACTGCACCGATTTCAACCAAATTTGGTACACATATTCCTTGCCATGAGCGGACAATTGCTATAAGGGTAAGAACCACATACGACACACGGTTCAAGATGTACGACGTCATAAACAATAGAAATCTTACTAAACTACCATATCCTGCGATGAGTCTTTATTCATATACTTAGCGACTTGCAACACACATGAAACATAATTTCAAACCTTTATTATTCTTTTTCTCGTTGACAACCTCAGGAAAACGATGAAAAGCAAAAAGTTTCTCGCTTATTACTTTTACGCTGTTAATGGACTAATTTACGGCATTGGATATGATGTTACAATTCATAATTTCTACAGTATACACAAATATAGCTGAATGTGCCTTCGAAATTGGTGATGTTATTAAAAAAAGGAGATGGACAGAGAAAGAAGCGATATGAGAAGTACTAACTCAAAGCCGGGTTTTTAGCTAGTTTGAACATATCTTTTAAACACCGAAATAATCTACGAGATAATTTTTATATAAAACAATGGTCCTACAACACCACCCCCCCCCCTCCCGGGGTGCACCTGAGATCACTTTAACGTCTGAAGACTACTCTCCGCTGACAAGGACGTAACAATTTCCTAAGTCGGTTGTTGAACATCAGTGGATCTTTCCCATCTCTCATAATTTTACCTGGTACATATGTATGTAACGCTTATTGTACGGTGCTTTTGAACTTTGACCACAGATGCTCAACACTGCCAGAGACGAAACTTGTGTTGAGCAGTCAGGTATCCTGAAATCTGTCCCTTTTTCTCTTTGGCTAAATGAAGTTCATTGTTTGGAAACACACAAACCACCAGACATTAAGAAACTTAATCGTCAACTGACATCTGGAAGGATTATGGTAACTTCATTCTGGGACATGGAAGGTGTAGTGACCGTTCATTTCACCCCAAGAGGTGAAAATGTGAACTTTGGGAACTGTTGTGATTTGTTGCGTACGACACCGAAACCTGCAGTCAGATGCAAACGTCGAGGGAAACTGCAAACAGAGATCCTAGAGCAAGACAGCATTCGGCCACATTCTGCTAAACAGACAGGCGACACAGTATATGAGTTGGTATTTGAGGTGCTGGAACATTCCCAATACAGACCAAACCTCGCTCCAAGCGGTTTTCATTTGTTTTGACCTTAAAGGAAGCACTATGGGGAAGAAGATTTGAAAATGATTCAGATGTCATTGGTCCAATGCAAACATGGATACGGATGCAATCGGAAAAACCTTTCTCCTGACGGAACCAAGAAACTTGTGAAACGTTGGGAAAAGTACATTGAAGAGCAAGAGGTTGTGACATTACAGATACAGGAGGAAGCTGATTGTTTCCATGTGAAAGGCGGGTTTCGTCAGGCTGTTGGGTTCCCCAGCCGGCCGGCTAACAGTTTGGACTTAGTGAATAGAATACAGGTCGTTAGGGAAAACCTACCCTAATCTGAATCAAACGCCGTAATTACAATTTCAATATCCCTTATAGATAAAAAGCCAATAAACTTCAGTACTATAATAATATTACAACATAGTGTTTATTTCCGTATTCTTTCAATGAAATTTTTGATTTACTCTCGTGTTCGGTTTTTCGTTGAGGTACCAATGTTCTGATACAAGAACATAGATTCCACCATAGAAACACAAACATGAGCCCAGCAAAGCGCATATATATTTTATTATATTTAATATTATTCTTAGTAACGTTTATTTTATGTTGTAGACTGCAAATAAAATCTCATGGCCGACAAAAATAGTAAATATGGATCAGATAATGTATACATAAACAATTATACATATTTGTTGACAATAACTGAATATATTTGCATAAAAAGCCATGATAAATTAAATATTAATTGTGTACGGCAGCATATTTGAACAGTAAGACGCCACCCTCAATAGCTACGTGACCAAAGAGCTTCAGCCTCGACCGTTTTTTAGTATTGTTAAATATGTATTTGTTTGTTAAATTTAAACAACTTTTGTAGGGAGGTGTTCAAAGCATTTAATTCGATGATATTCAAATGTATAATATTTTGGAAGAGAAAGATGAGGCGTTAGGATGCGCGGAAGGATACAATTTTGGGAGCAGGGAGAACACGCTTTTCGAACGCTGGGGAACTGACTCGTAACTTCGACGTGTGGTGAAAGGTTGTGATGCTGGGCGGTCTGAAGCCGCGTTACGTACTTGTGATTTGAAGAGATAGGCATGTGCGGACTTAGAAAATTTACGGTACTGTGACTACAGAACTTAGTCTCTGGTTAAAAAGTGGTAAACTATGGACGGTAGTAGGGATGTGAAACTGTGATGATTCAGCTATCGTGTGCTCGTGTGATGACAAACTGAGTTTTATAACAAATACTGTAATTAATCGCGGATTAATTTGGAACTGCAGTGTTCGATGGACTTCATTAATTTACGAGTGATAATTTGGAACTTTTACTCTCAAGTGCGTGTGATACTTACGGTGTCTCATGAATAATTGTTGGGTAAATATTCAGTTATTTACCGGTGTATAAAGTAGGACCACCTCCGCATTTTCATGTCCAAAAAGAGTAATAAACTGCGTTAATAAAAAATTGCTTCGTGAGTAAATATCTTTTAAACATTATGCAAAATACGTTCTGTAGAAGATACAAAACTTTACTGCAGCATGTGCTCAAAATGTTTCCTCTCTGATGCATTGACAATTGAGGAGCAACTAATCAAAACGTAAAATGTCCGTTGATTTAAAATTTTCAGGAGAAGCAAAAAACTGATATCTGCTAAACTACTCAATAAAATTATAAGGTGTTTTCACAGTTAGATCCGTTTTGAGCTAGTGAACTAGAATATAGCTTGAAAAGAGATTTTTTTTTTTTTTTTTTTTTTTTTTTTAGTTAGTTAGTTAGGTTAGAAAATTCATTTATATTTCGGACAGTATACGTTTTGATCCGTCATATAGGATATTACACGTTTTGATACCTTTTTAGTAACATACCTTCATTACTTCACATTAACTTTTATGTTTGAAAATGTTATCTTATATTAGACATTCTCACTTCACATGAGTTGTATCATTTATAATAACATAAGATTGCTTACTTCAAGGAATGCTACAAAGCTTTACATTACTGGTGAACATAACAATCTAGGAATCCTTCTCGATCTCTAATGTAAATTGGATTTTCTTGTGCAATTTGTTCAGATGTCCATGAAACTTGTTTAGCTCCATCTCACCGTGGGGTCTTATTGCAAACGTATCGTCTACGTATCTGAACCAGCATCTTGGACGTAAAGGGGCGGAACAAAGTGCCGTTGCTTCGAAGGCCTCCATGAATATGTCGGCTGCCAACAGGGATAAGGGAGACCCCATTGCTACGCCGTCTGTTTGCTCATAGTATCTTTCTTGCCACTTGAAGGAGGTCGAAGATAAACACAGCTGAACCAGGTCGCATATATCTGGCGGAACATGTTCTTGTAGGATGCGAACAGTTTCGTCTACTGACACATTGGTTAATAATGACTTTACGTCGAAGCTGAACATGATATACGTGGGTAAAATAGTTTCTTCCTTATTGCGTTTAATAAAGTGTGTAGAGTTCTTCACGTACGAGTCAGTTTTGCCAACTAGAGGTCTTAGTTTGGAGGCTAGGAACTTTGCCAAATTGTATGTCGGCGAGTTAATTCCATCCACGATCGGTCGTAGAGGCTGGCCACTCTTGTGTAGCTTTGGCACTCCATAAATTCTAGGGGGAACTGGAACGCTAGGAATGAGTCCCTTGGCTGTGTCGACGTCAATTGAGTCCGTAATTGCACTCTGCGTCTTTCGAATTATCTTAGCCGTGGGGTCCGTCTTCAGTTCGTTGTAGATGGGATCGTTTAATAATTCTTTCATCTTATCCTCATACTGCACTGTGTCCAAGATGACCGTGGCGTTCCCTTTATCTGCCTGAAGTATCAGTATTTCATTGTTGTTCCTTAGTTCTGTGATAGCTGCCCTTTCCCTCGTGTCTGAGATTGTGCTTCGGCGGCTTGGCACGTGATAATATTCGGACAGTTTTTTGCCGAATTTTTTCTGCTTCTATTGTAGATGTGTGACGAAGTGCTGCTTCCACGGACACGATGATTTTCCCACGGCCAGCAGGAGAGAAAGGGAAGCCCTCACCCCATTCGCCGATGAACGCCTATCATGTCTTGCTATGCCAGAAGCAATAGGCAACGGCTAACCCCCACTCCCTCCACCTCAGCATCCTATCATAATAAAGTTTCCATTCTTCTGCCACAAATTCATCAATAACATCGCTTATTTAAAAAAAAATTATGACTCAATGTCTAATTGGAAGTAAATATAATGTGTTTAACAACCAGCACACATCAGTATACCCAGATAAAGGCCACTGTAACGTTGGCCGAAACGTCGGTTATTTAAGTAATAGCCTTCTTTCATCATGACGCTGTACAACACCCAGAAAACTTTTATGTCATAGTATTTCAGTGTTATAATATACAAATAGATTAAATCTGAATACAGGAGCATGTAGAGCACGTAAAATACCTCCGAAAACCATAACAAACTCAATTTTGTCCGGAAGTGGACAATATACGTTTTTATTATTTGCTCCTCATTTGTAGTCGCCGTTCGAATGATTTGTTAACTGCTACGAGGGTGTCACGTGACATATCGGTGCACGCTACGATGATACGTTGCTTCATATTGCCGGGAGAGACCACGAACGCCAACTGTCGGCGTGGCGCAGGGGATAGCGTCACGGACTGCGGAGCAGAAGGTCGCCGGTTCAATCCCACCCACCGGCAAAAATTTACTTATTTGAAATTTACAATTCCAGAAGGTTCTACATCTTTCTTATTTTCACTTGTATATTCTACTTGTTTCTTATGTTACCTGTTCTTCTAATTTCTGGTAAATTCTGTCTGTGTATAAATAGCAGAGCACTCTGCCTGAGAGGCAGTCAGTGCTGCGTGTATGTTGAGTTCGTAATAAACGTGCGAATAAGTGCTGCGTTTAGTTGCCTTCGAAGTCAAGCCTACTTCCATTGCAACGTGACAATATCGTCTGGCGTAGTTGGTATCTAAGCATACACCTTATGACGGGTCAAATCAGGAGACCGCGCTTCCTATCCAACAATCTGGGAACTTTACATTTAACAGCTGTGTAGCCACACCAAGAGAGTGAGCAGGACAGCCGCCATGTTGGAACCACATGCACTGACGCGTAGTTATTGGTACCCAAAGACTTATATAAACATAGACTGGCCACAGCGCCGCCATAGTTGAAGCGAATTGGAAAGTCTGGCGCCATCTTTGAGAACGTCAGTGTCACGCTAGGTGATGCTGGGCGTCTGCTAACACTGAATCATAGGTTTTATATTAATCATTGCCAGTCTCGATTTTTCCGTAATTTCTGGGCGACGCATTTTGGAAATTAATTCCCACTACGAGTAACATTTCTCGTTTACTTCTGTATCCTAAGTGTAATGTTTACAATCGTGGAACTGCTGCATTATTTGATGTTACCATAATGTCAATAATCGTTTGTATTTGCCGACATACCTTCCCCATAAATACAGGCGAATTTCTTTAACATCTTTAATTACCAATATTCTGCCTGTGATTCAAATGCTTTGAAGTACATTACGTATTTATTAAGCTCTCCACAATTTGACGTTTCCTTAGTTTCTTTTGGTTTCTGTATGTGCTCAGGAAACTAAAATATTTTTGAAATGGCATTTGCCAGTAGCCGCTTTCGATCGGTGGTAGCAAATATGAACTTTTCTTCAAAATGACAAGAGCATATGCTACTATACTTTGTAGGCTGCCACTTATCACGCCTCATACTGGTTACCCATTGGGTTAGCAACTCCTTGTTTTTCAAAGGAAATCTGTATAAAAATAGTTTAATTACAGTTCATATACGTAGGCTACTTACCCAATTGTTAATACGATTTTGTACATTATATAGACAACTGTAATTACATTAAAACACACCAATTACAACCGTCATCTGCCTAGCTTTTTGATGGTCGTGAAGTAAACATAATTTTGAAACTTGGTAAGCGCGAAAGTTAAGTGTAATGAATGTTTATAGGCAAATACACGCTGATACACAACGACCTATATAATTCAAAAAAATGTTCAAATGTCTGTAAATCTATCGGACCAGACTGCGTGGTCATCAGCCCGTAGCTTACAAACTACTTAAACCTAGGTAAACTAACCTAAGGACAAACACACAAACCCATGCCCCAGGGAGGACTCGAACCTCCACGGCGAGCAACCGCGCGCTCCGCAGCGAGACGCTTTAGACCGCTCGGCTACTCCACCGCGGCACCTATATAATTACATATCTCTTTCGTTATGTATGATATTCCACCAGTTTTATCACTGTGGTTGCTGCAGTTGTACGCCGAACATACACTGGGCGTGATTTACCACTAATAACAGCGCTTACAAGTCAGTATAGATTACAAACAGATGCGTCTGCTCACTCTGTTTCTTCAAACTGACGTTCTCAAATATGGCGCCCAATGTTGCTTAGTGCTGCCACCCAGAGCGCTGTAGCTTGTCTATAGCCTCAAATGTTTCAAATGTTTGTATAGTCTATGGGACTTAACTACGGGGTCTTCAGTCCCTAAACTTACGAACTACTTATGAACTACCTACGAACTAGGACGGCACAAATATCCATGCCCGAGGGGGGATTCGAACCCCCGACCGTAGTGGCCGTGCAGACCGTGACTGGAGCGCCTTAGTCCCCTCGGCCACCGCAGCCGGCAGTCTATAGCCTCTATGTTGTTTATATACCTCTTTGGTGGTACCTCTTCGAGAAAAACGAGCAGAACGTTTCGCAGAATTGTGCATGGTTATTGCCATTTCGTATACCCGGAATGACGTTTCCGACGCCGCCGCATCACACTCCACGGTTGCTGATGCTGTACCTGTCGAAGCCAATGAGGGTTCTCTGTTGAGCGGTAGTGCATATTACACAAATTCACATTTCAGTGGTTGGTGAAAGTCGCTCCATCAGTAAAAAGTACCCGTTGAAAAAACATTGGATCAGAGCAAACTGGAAAAATTCCTAGCGCCGTTCGCAACCCAAGCCGGAGAGTGCTTGATGTAATGAGAGTTGAAACGAGTGTAATCTATGGCGGTGCAATATACGTAGAGCACTTCTCTGACTTGTACCACATTCCGCGGCGATACGAAACAGTAGGGTCGTTGAGCGCCATGTACCTCGCCAAGTTGCAGTTTTCTGCCTTGTCCTCAGTATGGCGTGCCATGATCCAGATTCATGTAGTTTCTCACAAATACACGCAGGAAGCTGGCGCGTAGGACGCTCAGGAACAGGATACAGCTCTCCATATCGCTTATTACTCCAAAAGCATTTCCTCTGTTTTCACCATGCACTAGAAGCATATCTAACTTTTCTTCGTTGGTCTGCATCTCTGCTCCAAGAAACTGTGACGGAAATGCGATGTCTCATTGCCCCACCATCACATTTGTTCTCTTCCCTTCAGCTACGTCGTGCGTCACCTTACGGCGTTATCGAGATGAGCCGGCCGCGGTGGCCGAGGGGACTGAGGCGCTCCAGTTACGGTCTGCACGGTCACTACGGTCGGGGGTTCGAATCCCCCCTCGGGCATGGATATTTGTGCTGTCCTTAGTCTTAGTTCATAAGTAGTTTGTAAGTTTAGGGCAGGGCCGCACAAACACGGAAAACCGCACGCGTGCAAAGCGAGGTGCAGAGAGTGTTTGCACAGTGCATCGGTTCAACTCGGCATACTTCGCGTCAACTCGGCTTGCTGGGTAAGGCTGTCGCTGTACGCTGTACGCTGCCGAATGTGGCTTAGTCAACATTGGATTAAGTAAGCGCAAGACAGTTACTACAATAATGGAACCACCTGCTCAAAAAAAAGCAAATTTTCCCGAAAGTCAATTTAAACCGGAATGGGAACTCTTACTTTTTTGTTAGTTGTGACGAAAAAGGCAAATGTCTAATTTGCGGTACACTAATTACGTGAAAATCGTCTATTGAAAGACACTACAGCAAATTGCATTCAGAAAAGTATAGTGATACAAACAAGATTTACGTTTCGAACTGATTGATTTGCAAACCGAAGTTCACCGAAAGGATTTGTTTTGCAACACAAAAGGTTTGCGCCTGTTTCACCAGAATTTATCGAAGGAAGAATTTCCCAAGTTACACAGAGAGGCAGCGAAGATTATTTTTATGTTTGGCTCCACATGTGTATGTGAAAGGTTTTTTTTTCTGTTTTGTCTTGTACGAAAACTAGATTGCGTGCAAGTATTTCTAATAGTAATTTCAAAAATGCTGCCAGCCGATCTCTTGTTCCAGATCTTAGTAGCATAATTGAAGAAAAAAAAAAAAAAAAAAAAAAAAAAAAAAAAAAAAAAAAAAAAAAAAAAGGGAGAACATAGAAGAGATAAATTTGTGTTGAAACCAAATTTAAAATTGTTAGCATTACAGTTATTAATATTATTTAAATCTATTTTATACTGGTAATCGTGTTCCACCAAAATAAGCTCTCCGCCTAGTGTACATAAGTATTTGGCAATGAAGAAGAAAACAGGGTAAAAGTTTTGAAAAGGTCGAGACAGGCGGCGTAAGGAATGAGAGAAGCGGCGCAAAGCCGAGGAGTGGGGGGGGGGGGGGGGGGGTTTGCACCGTCGTCAACACAGCGCAGACGTCTTCTGCACTCTGCGATGCGCCGGTGCATGCACCTTGAGCGGCCCTGGTTTAGGGACTGATGACCCCGTAGTTAAGTTCAAATGTTCAAATGTTTGTTAAGCTTATGGGACTTAACTACGGGGTCATCAGTCCCTAAACTTACAAACTACTTATGAATTACCTAATACTAAGGACGGCACAAATATCCATGGCCGAGGGGGGATTCGAACCCCCGACCGTAGTGGCCGTGCAGACCGTGACTGGAGCCCCTCAGTCCCCTCGGCCACCGCGGCCGGCGTAGTATTTAAGTCCCATAAGCTATACAAACATTTGAACATTTTTTTTATAGAGGTGCAGGAAAATAACGTCTTCCCTGTTAAGTTCCTCAGTGGTCAACAGGAAAGGTCGAGTTTGGACAACGCCGCTTCCAAGGACGAATACGATACGGGAACATATCTATATCTCAAGAAAAATATACAACTATATATTATGATATACCGTCTTTTTAAACGCATCATGTTGCACTAAAATTTAACATAGGATTCCATTAACAAAAACAAAGATGGCCTTATATCTTTGCAATAAAAATATCACAAACGTGAAATGTGATGTAAAGTAGCCCCTGTCCCTCCAATTCACTGTGCAAATGGCATCTGTGTATCTATTATAATTGGGTTGATATATAGGGTGTTATAATTTAGCTGCCTCACCATATATATATATATATATATATATATATATATATATATATATATGGTGAATCACCTATCACTTGCACCACAAATATTGAGGAAACGGAAAGTGCGATTGATGTGCGGTTTTCACAGAATGGATTGGTAGTCAGGGGCTCCTCTTTTTAGCCAGCGAACTGATTGTAATATTACTTAGAAAGTGTATTTTTATGCGAACATACAGATTTTTGAAAGGGAACAATGGTTGTTTCTAAAATGCATTGGGATTTTTGACACCAGCTTTGTACTAAGAATTTTGAATGACTTTTTATCACTTTTAGTTTGGCAACTACAACCGTTCAAAGTTTTGGGGACGGAGGCTGCGATAGCGTAGACGACTGGCCGAGTGGCTAGCCCCTGGAACACGGCCCACTGTCTCATGACCACCAGCCAGTCATCTACGCTGTTGTAGCCTTCGCCCCCAAAACTTTGAATGGTTGCAGCTGCCAAACTAAACGCGATAAAAATGTCATTCAAAATTATTTCCGCATATCTGGTGTCAAAAATTCCAGTGCATGACTGAAACAACCATTATTACATTTGAAAAATTGTATGTTTGTATAAAAAAATCCCTCTAGGTATTTTTATAATCTGTTTATCCGTTCTGTGAAAACCGCACATGCATCGCACTTTCCTTTTCCGCAACATTTGCGGTGCAAGTATTAGGTGTTTCACCCTGTATACATATATAGGATCGGAAAATTTGGTCCGCTTTCTCGGCTCCAAAACACGCCAAAACGGTTGAATTATGTTGATACAATGCGATTTTCCTGGCCAGGGAAGATCTATGATATAATTTTCTGATGAACGCACACCTGGTCAGTATTGGCTGAGGGCCGATATTATTTTGGAATACGGCAGTACTTGTTAGGAATATGCTAGTCAAAAAAAGCAGTTTGCTACCGAGGATGGTGGGATATTCATTCACAGTTATACGGTCAGTGAGGGTAAATATAGAAACAGTTGAAACTTTCTGGCAGATTAAAATTGTGTGCTGAAACCTGGACTCGAACCTGGGATCTTTGCCTTTCGCGGGCAAGCGCTCTACCGACTAAGCAAAATGTTCAAATGTTTGTTAAGCTTATGGGACTTAACTACGGGGTCATCAGTCCCTAAACTTACAAACTACTTATGAACTACTTACGAACTAGGACGGCACAAATATCCATGCCCGAGGGGGGATTCGAACCCCCGACCGTAGTGGCCGTGCTGACCGTGACTGGTGCGCCTCAGACCGACTAAGCTATCCCGCCACGACTTACTATGCCACCTCACAACTTTACTTCCGCCAGTACCTCGCCTCCTACTTTCCAAACTTCACAGAAGCTCTCCTGCGAAGGTCTCATGTTCGAGTCCCGGTTCCGAGATACAATTTTAATCTGCCAGGAAGTTTCATATCAGCGCACACTCCACTGCAGAGTGAAAGTTTCATTCTGGAAACATTCCTCAGGCTGTGGCTAAGCCATGTCTCCACCAATTTCCTTTCTTCCAGGGGTGCTAGTCTTGCATGTGTCGCAGGAGAGCTTCTGTGAAGCTTGGTAAGTAGGTGGCGAGGTACTGGCGGAAGTAAAGTTGTGAGGCGGCATCGTCAATCGTGTAATCGCGTCGGAATAGCTCAGTCGGTAGAGCACTTTCCCGCGAAAGGCAAAGGTCCTAGGTTCGAGTCCCGGTTCCGGCACACAATTTTAATTTGCCAGGAAATATATCAGCGACCACTCCGCTGCAGTTTCATTATTGAAACAGTTGAATAACACGATGATAATAATTTCGTGTGGCTCAGTGGCCTTGTTATAATGCAACTGCCGTATGGATAGGGGTTAATACAACTTTCATCATTTTATTCTGATTTGATTTTTTGAAAAACTTTCTAAGCCTAGTTTGTGCTCAAAATTAGCCAAAATCTAGTAAAAATAATTCCACTAAACGGAATGGAGGAATAACTGGTGAATAAATTTTTATATCTTTTGGAATATGGAAATTATTTGGTAGGTGTTCGCGGCAGTTAGTACCATAAATAGTGACGGAGTTTACCTCACAACTTTTCCTCATTCTCAGCAACGTTTTCGCATGAATATGCTGAAATAAAAAACATTTCTCTACGTAAATCACTTGTCATGTGAAGGTTTTTGACCAGTTACGCGATCGAGTTCCGTGCAGTTGACCGTGAGCAAAATTTGAGTATAGGGCAGAGCCGACAAATTCATCTGAAAATCATGAAAGTTAATTATCGGGCACGTTTCAAAATCTGATATTAAGGCTACTCTTTTCAGAGGTAGACTTGTTCAAATAGACAGACTCGAAAATTACACATAAAAACTTTAAAATCTAATTATCTTCTTTTTCTACAATTTGATTTTGATTGATTCCGTTGCCCCAAATTTTGGTCACGTTAGCTGTCAAATCGCCATCGAAATCCTTAGGATACTTTTTGAGATAGGTGTGCTGAAACAGAATTATGGCAGACACAGCTGTTTAAGAGTTTGTCATAGTAGAGATAATCACTATACAGTTGCTGTACCAGACGACCATGAGTGGGAAACATTTTAGTTTGCTTGCTGTTTAAATTAATCAACCTAATTATATGAGACTTTAACTTTTCCCGGCATAATGAACGTTCAAACAACTTACGGGTATGCTGCCGGGTGATGTCGACAACCGCCGATATTTCGGCAGGAGGACACCCTGCCATTCCCAAGGCGCAACTGCACTTAAGGAACCAATGTGCAAGCGTATTTAATACCTCGGTTTGGAAAAGGTATACAAGGAAGATAACACACACAGCACAAGTCACTGCAGAGTCAACACAACCAAAGATGACCAAACATCAAAAGTATCGATAGTTAGTTAACCAACAAGTTTTTTTTTTTTTTTTTTTTTTTTTTCTTTTTTTTTTTTTGACGTCAGACAGTGCCGTATTCTAAGCAGAATTTAAAGAAAACCCTCCATCTCTGTTTAAAAGGTCGCTTGCTAGTTCAATTTCAACAGCTTCCTCAATAACACGGAATACAACAACACGAAATGCAACAACACGGAGATTTATACATGCACTTCCACCTATTGGGATAGTGTTATTAAGGAAGCTGTTGAAATTGAACTAGCGAGCGACCTTATAAACAGAGATGGTGGGTTTTCTTTAAATTCTGCTTGGAATCCGGCTCTGTCTCTCGTCAGAAAACAGAGGGACAAAATTAATGCTGCCTCACTTGTTGATTAACAGTTGTAAGAGTACACATGTCGCTGTATCTTACAGTTTGATTTAAAGTAATGTATATATTGTCTTAAATTTGTTGATTTCACGTATTTTCGTTTCTTGTATGCTAGATATATTTCTTATGTAACGTCATTTCCTATATTGAATCATTTAGTGTAAACATGTACTGTATGTGTAAACCCGCATGAATGCACGGACATTCCTATGCTGTAAGTTTGTAATGCGTCAGAGAAAATGTTGAACCTGTTGTAAAGACTGTCTTTGGTACAGAAGTAGTAGCTGTGAGTGTCGCGCTGCTGAAGCAGTCGCGGAGCGAACTCGCCAAAGTAAACACATAAATGTTTTGTTGATGGTGCAGAGGCACGGTAGGCGCAGTGTGGCGCGAGTTTTATGCAATTGCAATAAGTCTGAGAGGCGTACTGTTTAATGTATTGAAGGAAGTGCGAAACAAGTGTATTTATACTCGAAAGTGATCAGAGTAAAGTTTTTTCATGTGTGCAAGAAAAGTAATTGTTTGGTTATCAAGTCTATTGTCACCGAGAGTGATCGTTGCTGTAATTATAGAGATTAGAAGGTGTATCGAGGCGATATCAATGCTTGGAGATTTCAGCCAGACGAGCTGAACAAAGGGTTGTCGATAAAAATATTTTTGAACCAGCAGTAAGAGTACCTATTGTAATCATATCATATTGTATGGACTTCACGACGAAGATGTCGAAAACAGATGAGTACTTTTGTAACATTTTATTTTGTATGCATGTAACTAGTGTAAACCCAATCAGAATTTTGGTTCAATTATATATGACTTACTTTGAAACCCGTCTTAATTTTGTAAGTAGTTGTAGTCACCCCATTATCACCATTATTAGCTTATGTTGATTGTGCAAGCCTGTACATTGACTAACAAGTTCAATCATTTTTCAAAGTAATTACGATCAGTTTTAAAGAAATTGCTAGACAAGTTAAAGAATTGCTAAACGTGTTACAACCACAGAGACTAGTAATTAGAGTGCAGTGCTGTTCTAAATTTTGCAATCAATTATTATGCCAAAGCTTTTAACTTGCAAGAGAGTATGGACGTAAAGTAAATTTGGTTTCATTTATATAGAAAGTAACCAGGCTAACAGTTGTCAAAGTATTATAGTTAATTAACCAGACTTGACGAAACTAATTTTTATGAAATACGTTAAATGCCAGACTTTGCTCAGCCAGTTACACGCGTACGCTACCCAGGCCCTGGAACCAATTTATCAAAAAATAGTTCACGTAAAGTTTTATAAGGAAGTTGAATGCTTTAAACAATATTACCAAGATTATTGGGAACTTTGACTGCAGTATTTGTGAAGCTCATTGCACCACGCAGTTTCACAGTACTGAGCTATTATCATTGCAATCAGAGTCTATCAGCTATTACGTTTTTGCTTACAGCACGAACACGCCATCACCACTACATGAATTCTGACACATTTATTAGTGAAGTTGTGCTGTTCGTGAATCGTAAGAGGTGCTGGTTGGAGGCTATAGTCAATGCTAAGTCAGATAGGGCCAAGCTTAATTAACTACCACAGTGACTCTTTCAAGTTAATTAACATCAATTTTTTTTAGTTATTCAAAATTTTAACTTTCACTGCGAAGGTGTTGTGCGACCCGTTAATTGTGATTTGCTGCAACATTCAATAACTAAAATATTATTACTACAGCATAACATTACGCATTCTGAATTTTGATATTTTTTGACGACCTCCAATAGGCCACCCTCTTACACAGTCACTATCGATATTTATGATGTTTGGTTGTGTTGGCTCTGCCGTGAGTTTTACTGTGTGTGTTATCTTCCTTGTTTACCCTTGCAAACCGAATTATTAAATACGCTTGCACATTGCTTCCTTAAGTGCAGTTGTGCCTTGAGAATGGCAGGGTGTCCTCCTGCCGAAATATCGGCGGTTGTCGACGACGTTACCCGGCAGCATACCCGTAAGTTGTTTGAACAACCTAATTATAACAAATTCAAAATAAAACTAGTAGCATAGTATGGCTCAAAAAGGCCTCAGCAGTCCCTCAAAGAGTTGTAAACGGAGTGCTAAAATAATAAAGAGAATGAAAAAGAATAGGGAAATACTTATACTCGATGAATTCAGTTCAACAAATAAAAGGAAGCTATTACGTAATCTTAAATCTGTCGCATTACTGGGGCGACCGGTTGAAAGCCGAGGTGAGGTAAACAACTGCCTGGGAACGGTTTCCACCGCCGCGCTGGAACCAGAGGCGACTCGAGGAATTTCTGAGGGCCGGACGTCTTTTGTTACTCGCAACGAGCTCTCCAAATTGTTGACTGCCGCGCGGCGGACAAAAGCCGCGAATTAAATTCCCTGCTTTTGTCGGCGCAGCTCCGCTTTCGATCCCCGTCGGCTTACTTAATCCAGGTTCCCTTTACGCTGTGAATTAATTGATGTATTTCATTGGCGGTGAGGGGGGAGGGGGGGGGGAGAATGCGGGCGTGCCGATCCAGGGCTCTGCGCAAACCTCATTTGGTGGCGTTGTGTACGAATGACGGGACGTCCGCCAGTCGCAGACACAGCTTCAATCACCATCACACGCGTAGCGGAGCTTTCAGAAGCAGGGGAGGTGCCTAAGACTCGATACCATATTTTGTGCCACTAAGACTCTATCGATGTTGCGATAATTTTACAACAGTGTCGTGGTATTTTATATGTTCAAATTTTTTACTGAGTTTTGTGATAACAGCCGTAATATACGAGGGTAAGTCAATTATTATCCGCAATTTAGTTATATTTTTGTATGTTGGTAGTACTGTCGTTTTACGTTGGTGACGCATGCTTTGTTTATTTGTTGTTATATCTTTGCAATTTTCAAGCTGCTACGTTAGTTTCGTTGTCGCTGCCGTGCTGTTAATCATGGCTGCTCCGCTGTCTATTTGCACCAATGAAGAGCAACGTTCAGTTTTTTTGTGGGCCGATGGTGTATCAGGGGCCGAAATTCATAGAAGCCTTTTGTACCGTACGGGAGTAGTGTTTTGCCACAACGAAGTGTGTACGAGTGGATTGAAAAATTTCGAAATGGTCGCACGAGTGTTAAGCGCGATGAAGGAACCGGACGACCGTTTACCGCCACAAATGAAGAAACCATTGAGCGATCACGTCAAATGATTCTTTTAGACAGACGATTAACTATTGATGAAGTGGCTCATCGTCTTCAAATTAGTCATGGTTCTGCCTACGAAATTATTCACATCAGACTTGGGTTTAGTAAAGTTTGTGCAAGATGGGTACCAAAACAATTCACACAATTGCATAAGCCACGCGCCTCGACATCTACAAAAAACATTTGGATCGCTATGTTAACGAAGGGGACAACCTCTTAGACAGAATCATTACTGGTGACGAAACATGGATCCAACATTACGAGCCGGAGAGTAAACGGCAGAGTATGGAATGGAAACATCCAAATTCGCCGTGCAAGAAAAAGTTCAAGACCCAACCGTCCGCAGGAAAACTGATGCTTACGGTTTTTTGGCATGCACGAGGTCCTGTACTAGAACATTATGGTGAAAGGGGTACAACAATAAACAGTGTACGTTACAGTCAGATGCTTACTGACAGGCTAAAGCCCGCAATTCGAAGCAAACGCCGAGGATTGCTGTCAGAAGGTGTTGTGTTGTTGCACGACAATACCCGTCCGCATATTGCTGTCCACACTGCTGAAACGTTCCAGAAACTCATATTCGAAGTACTGGATCATCCTCCATATATTCTCGATCACTTGTTTGGTCCACTCAAACAGGCATTAAGGGGCCGTCGATTTGACTCTGACGAAGCAGTGAAGGGAGCGGTGCATTCCTGGCTCGCAGCTCAACGGAAAACCTTCTTTTAAGAGGGCATAAGAAAGCTTGTAGAGCGATGGACGAGGTGCATTGAAAAGCAAGCAGACTACGTCGAAAAATGATGTTCTTGTAAGTTTCGTATTTTATTACAATAAAATTTTGTAACTACTTTGCGGATAATAATTGACTTACCCTCGTATAAGGTCTCACACACATTTGAACATATCCTAAGACACAATAACGTCATTGGAACAACAGCAGAAGGAGCTATTGAGGGAAGAAATCAACGGTGGTGACCAAGAATATCATACATGCAACAGATGATGTAGGAGGGGAAAAAGTTTGCCAAAACTTTCGTTGGAGTGTCTTAACATACGGATGTGAAGCGTGGACTCTGGGAAAGGCTTAGAAAAAGAGACTGGAAGCAATGGAAATGTGGATATGAAGAAGAATGACGAAACCAAGTTGGGTAGTGTGAGATTACCACCTAATAGAAATACCGGTAATCAATAGCATTTGATAATTAAACAGTATGAAGTTCACTGCAAACATTGACCATGCCAATGCACTAAATGTTACACAATTTTAATCTTATTAATTATGGTAGCAATGTATGTACAAAGTTGGGTGACAACATTTATAGTTAGGCCATAGGTAGAAATTCTCCACGTTGAGATTTGCTGTGTGCTTGTAGCTGACGGGAGGCCAGCGAGCAGGCCGACGTTGGTGGCTTGTTCCAAGTTGGGATTTTCCAGTTCGTTTCCGGTGAGGGGAGAGAGGGACAATGGCGAGTGCCAGGCACAGTGCAATGCACAAATATTGTAATACTACTGGCATTTGAAGTAATACGATGCAGTTAGGAACCTTTAAGGCCCTCATTACAAAATAGCCTGTTGATAAATAAACAATACATTAGCTGATATAGTCACATCTAACGTAATATGTTTAATTGACAATGAAAAGTAATAAATTACCAACGAAGACAAGACAGTTACACAACTAGCATGGCAATGTTTGTTTATAAAAATAATATATTAACTATTTCTCATTTTATTTTCAATTAATCTTTTGTATTTTATCTTAAAGTATTCAGCTGAATCACTTATCTGTGAGATAAGAAATTGCACGATTATGATAAATAGTACAAAGTATGTTTATACCAATATAAAAACCTAAGAAGACAATTTATTTAATGTGTAGTGTAATTATTTTGATTTTAAGTAAAGTTTTAGAAATGCATTGGCTGAGCGCTGTACCTTGGCAAATCGGTTAGAACAGCTCACATGCGGAAGTTGTTGACGTAGGGGAAAAAACCCCGGCAGTTGAGCTTTTGGCGCGCGCACGCGCAAGGGCAGGAAGTGAGGACTCCAGAGCACGTGGTGAGCTGGCCGGGCGGCGTCGCTATGCATCAGTCGGCATGTGGATCTCGAGGTGGTGACTTGAGATTTGTCTGTGGCAATCGCCACGTGTGGTTGCTCGTCGTAGACTGTACCAAGTTAAATCAAGTGCTACTGTGTGTTTGTGAATATTTAGCCGGTGGAACAAGGTGTGCATCGCATTGAATTAAAGTGACTGTGATTTGTTTATGTAACACGTGTTGTCGCATAGGCATGAACATAAACGGTGTTTGAGACAGCCACGTGGTGTGAAAACAATTCGCGACAAAAATTCATTTTGTCTGGGGGCTCACGAGCTATAACTTTATTTGGTTAATGTGTCGACGTACAGACGTATCAGCCACAGGGTTCAAATATTGTGAAATAAACAACATAAAGTGAACTATTTTCAAAAATAGTAGTTAGTACACCCTTTTCTCTCATGAACTTGATTTTATTATGAATTTGTTTTGTTAATCATATGCAGGGAAGGAAAGCTGCGAACGTGTGATATCATCCCCTAGAAAACGAGTCAAACAGTCGCAATCACAGTTCCAGTGTTTTTGCATGTTTAGGAATTTGGTTCGCAGTTGGTGGTTGTGAGTTTTAAAAATTGATCTTTCCCTGTTTTAAACTCTCACCCCGACCTTCACCCTCGCATTTGGGGGCTCGTCCGGGATAAGTTCACGTTGGACTTGCTCGGACGGAGAGATTAGGGTGTGTATAGGACAGTGAACAGTTACGAACGGTTGCAAGCAGATACGTAATAGCGTCGCACGGTTAACGACGGTTAGTGACGCAGAGTTCGGGCGCGGGCATCCGTAACCGGCGATCGACGGCGCATCGGACCGGCAGCAGTGAGCGGTGGCGCGTGGGTTCATCGCACTCAAATTTCATCTTCTGCAACGGACGGCAGTGATCGTGAGGACTTCGCAAGTCGCCAACGGAGCGTCGGGGCCCAGCAGCTTCGATTCTACAAAGGATAAGGGATGCAGTGAGGACATATTCCAGCCACAGCTTCTACAACAGACGGCAGCGAGCGTTGGGGACGTCGCAGCTCGTTGCAGCATCTTCTGGATTAAAAGATAAGTAGAGCAGCTGGCGCTATAAATTCTTGTGTGTTAATCAAGCTTTCTTGTGATACCGATAATGGATATGGTTTTTAAAATGTCGCCAAGCGACGTAATTTCTGAGAGTAGCATACCAGAAAGTCCAGAGAGGGTAAATACTGGGGGAATGTTGTTGACACCGGAGATGTTCGCAGCCATGTTAGCGAGTATTAGCTCAAATTTAGAATCAAAAATAGAAAATTCATACTAAAATTTAGCATCAAAGTTAGAATAAAAAGTAAAAAATTCAAACTCAAATTTAGAATCAAAAATAGAAAATTCAAACTTACATTTAGAATCAAATTTAAGATCAGAAGTAGAAACTGTAAAATCAGAAACAAAAACTGTAAAATCAGAAATAGAAACTGTAAAATCAGAATTGAAAGCAGACTTTAAGGCAGACATTGGGGTACTACAAAATTCAATGTTTGCATTAAAGGCAGAAATAATCACAGACATTGACAAAAAGATAGGAAGTCTAACAGAACGGTTTGAAAATAGGGAAAAGGAGATACATGCCAGAATTGGTGCTATTGAGACTGAGGTAGGATGCAAGTTAGATTATGTAGGATGCAAGTTAGATTATCACAAATATGTGATCACAAGAATGAGGGCACTATACAGGCGTTGGCTGAAGTTGACAAGAGGATGGTGGCAGGTACTGAGGAAACAAAAACTTTGTTGTCAGGAAAATTAGAGAATACAGAATGTAACTTTAGGAAAAAGATAGAACAAGTAGTGACAGTAAACAATACTGAGATTGAGAAGGTGAATACTAGAATAAATAGTCTAGAATTGTGTACTGCATCAGGAAACACTAATTGGTCCATGGTGCAGACACCTAATGGCAGAAAGTTTTCAGGAGTGGGTAATTATCATCCAGTAGATTTTTGGCTGCATGCAAGGACCAATTTGTGATTGGTATGTCAGACCAGTGTAAAATGAAGTTAGCAAAGAGAATGCTTGACTGTTCTGCTCAAACTTGGGCAAATCAGTGTGCTGATAAATTTGTAACTTTTGAGGCGTTTGAAAAGTTGTTTTTAAATAAGTATTGGGGGAAGGCCAAGCAAGCTAAGATACAAAATGAATTTTGAACGAACCAAACTATATGAAAGGGAACCCAGAATTTGAAGTAATCATTGAGGAGGAGCTGTTTATTCAAGATTTATTAGTCATAAAGGGACTATGTTTAAATCTAATGTTAGGAAGTGATTTCCCGTGCAAATATGAAGCTCAGTTGAAGTATAAAGATAAAGTGTTAAAATTAAGTCTGGAGGGATGCATGAAGAGGGTGAAATTCAAAAATGTTGTAAGTAATAAAGATTTAATGGCATGTTTACACAAGTAACTGCCATAAACCAGTGAAAATCATGAAGTATGAGATTCAATGCATTGTAGATAGTAGGTTAAGAATTTGTGTATATTTATTCTGTGGTCTGTGTTAGTATCTACTTGTGTGTTTAGATTCAAGCATTGGGGTCAAGTTTACAAGTAATCTTTGTAAATGTTTTTCTTTTGTTGTTTGTGTTAAAACATGTGCTTGTATCAGATTTGTAGTTCAACAGTGGTACATGAGGTAAATATGTATGTATGTATGCCAACACCAAAGGATAGAGGAAGTGGGAGTTTATTGTTTATGTGTGTGTATATGTGAGCAGGGCTGGATATGTGGTGTGAGTTGTGGGTGTAGCAGTACAGAAATTTTTTGGAGTGCATCATGACTTCTGGACGATAGCAAAACGAGAGTATATTGCATACAACTTAGGTTGACGAAATTGTTTTGTTTATGTGAATGGTATATTTATACCTAGTAATTTTTATTGTTGCATGTTTTCACGTGAACGCACTGGAGCAGCGGGATTTAACCACAGTAAGATGGCGTACGCTTCCCTGGGCATACTAACAGCGTGGAAGCAAAGAATAAACGGGTCGCCCGCGGAGCATAGAAGCGTATTACAAAAAAAAAGAAACTCTATGTAAAGGAAAAAAAATGAAGGTGTCGGTAGGTCAAGGTTTTGCTACCAAAAAGTAATGTCGATTATTATAAAGAAAAAGTAAAACAGCCATCTAATTGTGATTTACATGATGAATTGGTGCATTCTGGAGAGCCGAACGGCGAATTAACGGAAAAGGCAGCCACTTTAAGATGAGATATCAAGGGTAAAGTGCCGTAATTTAATGTTTATCGAATTCTTGTTGCATACTGGAATGCGCCAGTTAGTAATTTATGCGGTATCTTATGTGGTTTTATTCCACGAGTAATTAATTAATCAGTAATAGAACATAATCCTTCGTCTTATTTTTACGAGAATTTACTCGTAAATCAAGGAAGTATCTGGTCATGAAAGTTATATTTCATGCATATGGTTGAATTTCTTTTGTTATCAGTTTGATGGTCCACAGAATAACTTCTCTTAGCCAGGTGTATAATTACGATCTATTCGTAATGGAATTTAATAGTTACCCTGTATAAAACAGTGGTAAGTTGATTTTATTAAAATTTTTGGACATAGCAGATAGTCTGATTTTTGTAGTTGGGAGTTAGTGTGGATGGTAGATACTGTCGGAGGCTGCGTGTTGTCCGAAGTATCGTGAGTGTGACGGAGTTCCACTCATATTTATTATTGATAAGTTGGATCTATACTGCTTATGGTCCACATTTGAAAAAATAATGCGTGGAAATAGTATGATTCACCGGCTAAGAGCAAGAAGGGCAATTAAATGTAAAGCTACTTTCATGACCAATACAAAGCTTTTCTTGTTAAAGTGAAAGGTTGTTTTTGTTTATTAGATGCCGCATAAGGTCTACAGAACAAAGTAACAGTCCTAGGCTGTTATTAAAGATCAACAGGCAGACTCTATGGGTTGTGGGAAACCAGACCTTTTGAATGATTAATTTCGCCCACACCTGAAAAACGGCCCTCGCCTTTATTTTGTAATTTTAATTATGAGAGGTGTCCGGAAAGTGGTGGTGGCACTGTAGGTTATTTTCTGTTTTTGTTGTAAAAAGATAGCATAACCAGTGAGGATAGGTATTTGCAAATTTAGAGTCTGGCCAGGATTTGTATTGAAAAATATGACTTTTCTTTTAAATAAATCGATCCCTGTGGTCGAATTTAAAGTAAACTTGCAGTGTAACTTATTGTAGTAGTTTACAAATAATTGACCTACGATCGCTAATGCTACGTGGAAGTATCATTAGCGAGCGTAATTTGTAAAAGTAATATTTCTTGTCTATATTAAAAGTTTATTATTATTTGTTACTGCGATCGAGCAGTATTACTGGTCGACCGCAGCAACAATAAAGTGTGTCGGATTTCAGAATTTTTCAACTTTATTAGTATATATTACTCTTTGAAGATAACGACTAAATGAACTATGTTCGAATGATTAGTCACAATTTTTCTGGACACACGCTGCGACCAAAAAAGGCCCACTGAACTGGTTTCTTCTGATTATTAGATTTGTGTATCAGATGCGTTGACTTTTATTTTGGGTGGCGCAGCGATTTATATCTATGTGTTCGCTGAAACGAAAGACTATCGGGATGGCGACACAGGGCTGAAAACTTTACCACTTAAGTCGAGCAACACCTTAAGTAAATTTTACTCCACTCAGCAAGGGCAACGGTGTATTCGACCTTGGGAATAAAAAAGGAAAATATTTTCTCCTGATTGTTACAGCGGAACAGAGATTGTAGGAGTTCAGAGATTTGTACCACTGAACACTATGGACAATACAAAATTAACGTGAACTGAGAGTCTATGGTAGTGATCTTTATCCTACGATTTCTAGTACATGTCACGACGAACTGCTACATATTTGGCGACCCTGTGTGTCCAGGATTGTGAGAATCGTACGAACATAAGAGATATTTTTTAATTTTAATTTTTGGTTATTTAGGCAGGTATAGTATAACTATACATCCAGTTCAGTGCTGCTAAACTAATCCAAGGGCAACACTTTATCTTTCAAGACTACGAGAACTCATGTGCTGTTTATCGATTTTGTGAGTAGACTGAGGTAAAAACAAGGTACGAGGTTTAGTGATAAGATTTTTTTTGTGTGTAATTGTTTTATAAATTATTGAGAAGGTCACATATAATAGTGAATGTTTATGGTGTATTAGCGTATCTAGTTGTGTATAAACTTGGAAGGTACTGACTACAGAAGTGGTTTTTTTTTTTTTTTTTTTTTTTTTAGACTGAGGTAGAGTGTAATAAGATTATTTTTTTATTGTATTAGGGTGTATATTAATTACTATAACCATGAATGAGGAAAGTTTAAGAGTGTTATTGGAGAGGCTTGATAGTTTAAAGGATGATATTTTGGAACAGAAGGGTGATCTTACAAAGCAGATTCAAGAATCTAAGGATGAATGTAAAGCGGGTGACGAAAGATTAGATAAACGTTTAGCAGAGAGTGAGTCTAGGCATGATGAAGCTTTGGAGAAGGTAACGGAGGAGTTAAGGATGAGTCGAAATGAAATGAGGGCTAGACTTGGAGTAATTGACAGAGATATAGAAGCTATCAAGAAGGTACAAGAAGATGTTACTGAGAGTTATGTTAAACTAGATTCGAGATTGGGACAGGTAGAATATACATTGAATGATTTGGGAGTGCTGTCTGACGTTGGAGGAAGGTTTAAAGAAATGAAACAAGCCGAGTATGATGGGTTATTAAAATATAAGGACAGAAAAATACACGAGAAGACCGAAGTAGTCTATGAAACAGTTGTTAAGGAGGTGAAGGAAGAAATGAGTGAATGTAATTCGAAGTTGAAATCGCAGGTTCAGGCGTTAAGTAAGGAAGTAAAGGAAAATATTTTTCCAGTGCAGAGGTGGTTAGCGGAACGGTTAAGAGATGTTGAATTGAAAGATGGTAAAGAGGTGACAGATTCTTCTGTGAACACTGATCAAGAGGAGGCAAATTGGTTCGGAGCTCAGGTTAGTTCTCATCAAATAACCCCAGTTAAAACTAAGAGAGATATGGGAGTTCAAGGAGATGTACACAGTCAGGAGGTATGTTATGTGGTATCACCAGATAAGAGTAAAGATGTTAGATATTGTAGGGAGATAAACAAGTATGACTTAGCAGAGGAAATAAAAATTGGAATGAAAACAGGTGGTCAGCAGTTCCCAAAGTTTAAACCAAAGGGGGAAGTACATCCTGTAATTTTTCTTAAGGCTTTTGAGGATTCACTTCCAAGTAGCTGGGATGAAGAAAGAAAAGTAAGATTCATCATAGGACAACTTGAAGGAGATGCTAGTCAGTGGGCTATACTGAATCGTCATAGGTTTAAAACAGTGGAGGCATTTTCTACAGCTTTTAAAGCAAAGTTTTGGTCAGAGGAAGAACAGAAAAAGTTAAGAATTGATTTGTTTAGTCCAGTAGCTTATAGTGAAAAGTGGGGAGGATGTAGGAATTTTATGGAGTATCATTTAAATCAAGCTTTATTTTTAGATAAGTCTGTTGGGGAAGAACATTTAATGGAAGTTCTAATTTCTAAGTTACCTAATAGAATGAAGGAGTTGTTAGCAGGGAGAGACTGGTCGAAGGTGCAGGAGACTTTGGAATATATAGGGCAACTTGACCATGTGAATAAGGGAGAAAACACAAAAGTGAAGACTGCATGTTGTGTAAATATAAATGATAATGTTGATGGTGATAAATGTGTCAATAATGGCAATTTTAGACATCAGAATGGGAGACAAGAGAAATGGAATAATCATAGAGGTGGTTACAGAGAATGTTGCAATAGTAATGGTAGAGGATATTATGATAACAGTAGAAGAGTCAGAGGAAATGGAAATGGACAGGTTAAAATGGGTAGAGTTCATGAGGGGTCTACAGGAGATTCTGGCAACAATAGTAATAAGGGTAGTACTTCAGAAGTGAAATCAGAGGTACTGGAAAAAAAGGTAGGATCAAAGGAAATGGATCCAAAGAATTATAATCCGTTGACTAGTAACTCAAGTAATGAACAAAGATTTAAGACGGCATTTCTTAGATACCAAGGAGATTTACCAATAGAGGAGGAATTACTTTTGGAAAAGGAGGAAAAGGAAAGTAACATATCAACTTTAGTAGTTAAGGGAGATGTATGTGGACAAACTATGGAATTTTTATTAGATACAGGTAGTCAAGTGAGCTTATTGGCAAAATTAGTGTGGGAGAAAACAAACATGTGTGGCAATGCCCCACATTCCCTGTTACCAATGTACAAGTAATTGGTTTGACAGGTTCAAAAGGGAGAAAGGTAGAAGAAGAGGTACTGTTAACATTTAAATTAGGAGGAATTACGATACAGCAGTCAATGATAGTTGTATCCAATATCAATTTACCTATATTGTTAGGTTTGGATTGGTTTGTGAGCAAGAAGGTTATGCTTGATTTTCTAGATAATAAAATGAGGTTATTGGTAGATGATAGATTGGTGTGGATTAACATCAATCAAAGTGATAGTTGTGAAGGTATGAAGGATAGGATAGATTCATGGCAAGTACAATTAGATACACGTAATTTGTCTGTATGTTATTCAGAGAATTTACATGAGGTTAGTTGTGAGGAACGGTCGGACTGGTCAGAACAAGTAAGGAATAGGTGTCAGGAAGCCAGTAGTTTGACTGATATTGAGAAGGAGGATTTAGAGAAGGTTTCATTAAAATATGAACAGCTCTTTGATAGTAAACCTGGTACCATTAAGGATTATGAATGTAGGTTAAAGATTAAAGAATATGTACCATTTTTCAGACCACCCTATCCCATAGCACTTAGTATGAGAGAAGCCGTACGTAAAGAAATAAATCGTATGGTGGAATGGGGTATAATTGAGCGTTCAACTAGTGCTTATGGAAACCCCATCGTGGCGGTGAAGAAACCCAATGGGGATATCAGGTTGGTGTTGGATGCTAGAACTGTAAATAAAATTATTGAAATTGAGAGAGATAGGCCATTACCAATGGAGGAGATCTTATCAAGGTTTGAAAATGCGAAATACATGAGTTCTGTCGATCTTACTTCGGGGTACTGGCAAATAAAGCTTGCAGAAGAGTCAAGACCATATACAGCTTTCTTATTTGAGGGAAAATGTTATCAATTTAAGGTTCTGCCTTTTGGGCTTAACATATCTGTATCAGAATTTATACGGGCATTAGATTCAGCAATAGGACCCGGATTGTTAGAAAAGGTTTTTATATATGTTGATGATATCATGGTGGTGACAAAGTCGTGGTCAGAGCATTTATCGTTGTTGGAAGATCTGTTTGAATGGTTGTTAGAGAACGGTTGTTAGAGAAAGGAATAACTTTAAAATTTGGGAAGGCTCAATTTGGATGTAGTGAAATGAAGTTTCTTGGACATGTAATAAATCAAGAGGGAATCAAACCCACTGAGAATAAGTTAAAGGCAATTAGGGATTGTCCCACTCCAAGGAACAAGAAACAATTGAAATCAGCTATAGGGTTGATTAATTTCTATCGACGGTTTATTCCGCCTGAGAGTATGAATTGCATTCATTTGAATAATTTATTAAAAGCAAGAACTGTATGGGCATGGACAGGAGACTGTCAGAAGGAATGGGAATCTTTGAAGCAGGCAATGGATAATCCTAGAATTTTAGGTCATCCAAACTTAGACAAGGAATTTTGTATAGCAGTTGATGCATCAGGATATGGAATCTGGTGTCATCTGTTTCAGGAATATAGGAAAGGAAATGAAATAGAAGTAGTTACCCTCGGATTTGCAAGTAGAATGTTAAACCCATGTGAACGAAATTATTCAACTACGGAGAAAGAGACATTAGCAGTTGTGTGGTCTGTGAAGAAATTTAGGTATTTGATTTATGGTAGGAAAGTGATTGTATACACGGATCATAGAGCTTTGTCATTCCTTATGACAAGTAAATTGCTTCATAAACGGCTGATTCGGTGGGCGTTAGCCTTACAGGAACATGATATTGAGATTAAATATATTAAGGGATCTGAGAATACGATACCTGACGCTTTATCTAGATTACCAGTAGGTTTTGAAGAAGAGGGATTGAGTATTGATTTAGATCAGAATTTTAAGGTTTATCCAGTAATAGTAAAGACAGCGAATAAAGAGCTAAGGAAAGTGTTTAGAAACATTGGTGTGGAACAGAGAGAAGATCCATGGATAAGGAAAGTCTTAGATAGATTGGAGAATCCTAATCATGTGAGGAATGGTTGGAGAAGACAGTGGGTATTGTATAATAATGTGCTTTTCCATAAATCAATGAAAGATGTGGTTAGATGGCGAGTGTGTGTGCCCAGCAAGTATTTGAGAGAACTAACTTGGTACATACATAAATTATTTGGACATTATGGAGCAGAAAAATGTTTAATGCATATGACAAAATTTTATTACTGTAAGGGTATGTCCCGGGTAGTAAAACAAGAGTTACGAGGTTGCTTGGTGTGTCAGCAAACCAAACCTGTTAACTATGGAATAAGAACCCAGTTGTATCCTATAGTACCAAAGAATATGTGGGATATCTGTGCTATGGATATAATGGGACCTCTTCCGAAGGGTGCTGGAGGAGTGAGGTTTATATTTGTTATATTGGAATTATGGTCGAAGTTTGTCAAATTTTATTCCATTCGTGTGGCCAATAGTAAAACAATTATCAAAATTTTAAGTAAAGATTATTTCCCGCTGGTTGGAAAACCTCGGAGAATAATATCCGATAATGGAAACCTTTTTACATCACATGAATTTAAGGATTTTTTGGCTGAGAATAACATACATCTTCTAATCGCCTATTACCACCCTCAGGCAAATCCTTCGGAAAGGGTAATGAGAGAAATAGGTAGATTAGCCAGAACCTATTGTTACAGGAGACATACATCTTGGCCCCAGTAGGTTAGTTATTTTGAAAATATTATGAATGAGATACCACATGGTAGCACTGGATTTTCTCCAAAGGAATTGATTAAACAACAACTAAAGTGTGATAAGTTAGTGGAATATGTTAATTTTCCTCCAAAGGGAATAGATTTTGAAAATAATCTGTTTAAGTTTACGGATGTAAATTTACATAAAAAGGCTCAAGCGAGAATTAGAAAATGCTCAGTTAATGGAAAGCAAGATCAATTAAGAGAAGGTGATTATGTCCTGATAAGAACTCATTATAAGAGTAGCAAATTAAATAAAAGGATGAAAAAATTTGAACATTTATATGAAGGACCTTACGTAGTTAAAGAGGTAATCCATCCCACAACGGTGATTGTGAAGAGACCGAATTCTGACCAAGTATTAGGAAAATATAATATTAAGGATGTGAAAATATATTATCCAGTGAAGAGTAGTTTTTGTAAGTTAGATTCTGATAGCGTGTTAAAGAATATGAAGATATTATTTACTGATATGGGTGAAACACAAATTCAAGATAGAAAGAACACAACAATGGAAAAGGAAGATAATTTACAATGTACATTTAATGTAATTAATAACAATATGAATCAGGAGATGTATTATTATTGGAAGGCTAGTAAAAATTTGGTAGATTGTGCCACATGCTGTGATATTAAGGACAAAAATGGCATTGTGAAAAAGAAAAAAAATAAAGATATCATAGGCAAAATGGGCATGAGAACACAAATTATATGTATATATGTATAGTTGAAATACTATAGTAATTTTTTGATAGTGTCAGACTGTTAGAAACTGAGAGTTCATTTCTTTGTACTTAAGTGTAAGATTTTTTATGGAATTGACTGCAGTGATGTTTTTAATTTAGAGTAAATCATTTCATGTATAGGAAATACCGATTACTTTTAGCAAACTTGGTCAAGAATCAAGTAAAGAATTTCTTTATATCATAAAAACACAGTGTTTCCTGTCAACCTAAGTTGATGCTAAGGGGAGGGCACTGTAGCAGTACAGAAATTTTTTGGAGTGCATCATGACTTCTGGACGATAGCAAAACGAGAGTATATTGCATACAACTTAGGTTGACGAAATTGTTTTGTTTATGTGAATGGTATATTTATACCTAGTAATTTTTATTGTTGCATGTTTTCACGTGAACGCACTGGAGCAGCGGGATTTAACCACAGTAAGATGGCGTACGTTTCCCTGGGCATACTAACAGCGTGGAAGCAATGAATAAACGGGTCGCCCGCGGAGCATAGAAGCGTGTTACAAAAAAAAAAGAAACTCTATGTAAAGGAAAAAAAATGAAGGTGTCGGTAGGTCAAGGTTTTGCTACCAAAAAGTAATGTCGATTATTATAAAGAAAAAGTAAAACAGCCATCTAATTGTGATTTACATGATGAATTGATGCATTCTGGAGAGCCGAACGGCGAATTAACGGAAAAGGCAGCCACTTTAAGATGAGATATCAAGGGTAAAGTGCCGTAATTTAATGTTTATCGAATTCTTGTTGCATACTGGAATGCGCCAGTTAGTAATTTATGCGGTATCTTATGTGGTTTTATTCCACGAGTAATTAATTAATCAGTAATAGAATATAATCCTTCGTCTTATTTTTACGAGAATTTACTCGTAAATCAAGGAAGTATCTGGTCATGAAAGTTATATTTCATGCATATGGTTGAATTTCTTTTGTTATCAGTTTGATGGTCCACAGAATAACTTCTCTTAGCCAGGTGTATAATTACGATCTATTCGTAATGGAATTTAATAGTTACCCTGTATAAAACAGTGGTAAGTTGATTTTATTAAAATTTTTGGACATAGCAGATAGTCTGATTTTTGAAGTTGGGAGTTAGTGTGGATGGTAGATACTGTCGGAGGCTGCGTGTTGTCCGAAGTATCGTGAGTGTGACGGAGTTCCACTCATATTTATTATTGATAAGTTGGATCTATACTGCTTATGGTCCACATTTGAAAAAATAATGCGTGGAAATAGTATGATTCACCGGCTAAGAGCAAGAAGGGCAATTAAATGTAAAGCTACTTTCATGACCAATACAAAGCTTTTCTTGTTAAAGTGAAAGGTTTGTTTTGTTTATTAGATGCCGCATAAGGTCTACAGAACAAAATAACAGTGATTATTCTATTCGAAGTAATTACGGTACTCCATTTGGGTAGTAACTAAAGTAAAACCTTACTTATTGACGACTACATTCATTGTTTTTCCTAGGCTGTTATTAAAGATCAACAGGCAGACTCTATGGGTTGTGGGAAACCAGACCTTTTGAATGATTAATTTCGCCCACACCTGAAAAACGGCCCTCGCCTTTATTTTGTAATTTTAATTATGAGAGGTGTCCGGAAAGTGGTGGTGGCACTGTAGGTTATTTTCTGTTTTTGTTGTAAAAAGATAGCATAACCAGTGAGGATAGGTATTTGCAAATTTAGAGTCTGGCCAGGATTTGTATTGAAAAATATGACTTTTCTTTTAAATAAATCGATCCCTGTGGTCGAATTTAAAGTAAACTTGCAGTGTAACTTATTGTAGTAGTTTACAAATAATTGACCTACGATCGCTAATGCTACGTGGAAGTATCATTAGCGAGCGTAATTTGTAAAAGTAATATTTCTTGTCTATATTAAAAGTTTATTATTATTTGTTACTGCGATCGAGCAGTATTACTGGTCGACCGCAGCAACAATAAAGTGTGTCGGATTTCAGAATTTTTCAACTTTATTAGTATATATTACTCTTTGAAGATAACGACTAAATGAACTATGTTCGAATGATTAGTCACAATTTTTCTGGACACACGCTGCGACCAAAAAAGGCCCACTGAACTGGTTTCTTCTGATTATTAGATTTGTGTATCAGATGCGTTGACTTTTATTTTGGGTGGCGCAGCGATTTATATCTATGTGTTCGCTGAAACGAAAGACTATCGGGATGGCGACACAGGGCTGAAAACTTTACCACTTAAGTCGAGCAACACCTTAAGTAAATTTTACTCCACTCAGCAAGGGCAACGGTGTATTCGACCTTGGGAATAAAAAAAGAAAATATTTTCTCCCGATTGTTACAGCGGAACAGAGATTGTAGGAGTTCAGAGATTTGTACCACTGAACACTATGGACAATACAAAATTAACGTGAACTGAGAGTCTATGGTAGTGAACTTTATCCTACGATTTCTAGTACAGGTCACGACGAACTGCTACATGGGGTGACTTGGAGAATGAGAAAGTGGTGGATATTGATGCAGGCAGTGGGGTCTGTGGCTTAGATAAATTGTGATGAAAATGTCAGCTGACAGTGTTGCATATGTGGGTGTGACTGACCATATGGGTCAGAAGTGAGGAATGTATGTTTGTTGTGGTTGTTTTGGCTAAAGGTGGGTTGGATTGAGAAATGTTTCAATGAGAGAAAGTGTTTGCTCTTTAATGTCTGTCTCTTTGAGTGTTTGCTAGGTAACCTGTCTAATAGGGAATGCTCTGTATTGTTATATTAAACTGATTCTGATAACACATTTTGGTTTCTTTAATGGTGCTCAACTGTTGACTGAACGATTTCTGAAAAAACAGTTGATGAGAACTATTTTTCTGTCTAGCCTGAGTATCAATAGGGTTTTGTGATATTTTATTTAAGAATGTAGATGTTTTGTGATAAACTAATTCTGAAATTAGACTTTAACCTTAGATATTTTATTGTGGGGAATACTTGTGGAAAGCACATAAGGCTGATGACAGCGATGCAAATTTAATCTCACGCCAGCAAAAAAAAAAAAAAAAAAAAAAAAAAAAAAAAAAAAAAATTATTATTTATTTATTTATTTATTTTGGTGTTAGGGGGTAGGAATTATATTTTTAAACGTGGGTGTCATGTTGATAGAAGAGAAAATTCTCTATGATAACATTCTTTTGGTAGTATTATTTGAACTTTAAGATATATTTTTGACACAGGCAGGTTTTTTTTATTATTTGATGGATTAATACTCCAAGTAGGCCACATATTCTCTTGTCTGTTTCATCTGAAGCTATGGCTGATGAGAGTGCAGGCATGGTGGTTTGGGTTGATCTGATAATGACTAACACAAGCCACTTTGAGTTCTTAATTCTGTTGATTTGCATGTTACTTTACATGTCTCAATGCTTAGTTTCAATTGCACCAAGTCTGGATGGCAGAGGGGTGGGATACTAATCCAACCGAATCCTGGTGTCCAGACAAACTTTTGTCTATGTTGACTCATGAGTGCCTTCTGCTCTTCCTGTTCCATGTAGGGTGCATATGACGTGTGTGAACAAGAACGCTTGATCCAGTGCCATGAATCTAAGCTGCAACAGCATGTTGGTTGAAATGGCGGAGACATAGGACCGTACACCATGGACCAGAGTTGCTGCAACGATGACTCTGGGGTTCTCAGTGTCAAAGTGGTGAGAGATTTCCTTTAAACAAGTGGAGTATACACTGTCAAAAGTTTTTATAATAAGAATTCTAGTTTTTCCATGTAGGAAAAGGTTCTCTAAAGACTAAAGTTTAATAATATTATAAATTTGGTGCCAATTCTGTATATAAACAACAGGAACACTTAAATTTCATGGATGTAATTAGTTATAAGTCTTCTTTTCTTAAAAACATGCACACACTACAAGTGATCTTAATGGTACAAATATTGGGAAATTTTCTCACTGCCCTGTTTATTATTTTTATCTATTTATTTATTTTTTGCATTAGTTGAGGTCATAATTGGCATAGTGTTTGAGCCAATCCGATTCAATAATTTTGTAATTTAAAATCTTGCTCATTTGAATGTATTAATTTTGGTGCTACTTGCACATGGTTTGTTTGCCGCAAGTGGGGGTATTGTGAGATTACCACCTAATAGAAATACCGGTAATCAATAGCATTTGATAATTAAACAGTATGAAGTTCACTGCAAACATTGACCATGCCAATGCACTAAATGTTACACAATTTTAATCTTATTAATTATGGTAGCAATGTATGTACAAAGTAGGGTGACAACATTTATAGTTAGGCCATAGGTAGAAATTCTCCACGTTGAGATTTGCTGTGTGCTTGTAGCTGACGGGAGGCCAGCGAGCAGGCCGACGTTGGTGGCTTGTTCCAAGTTGGGATTTTCCAGTTCGTTTCCGGTGAGGGGAGAGAGGGACAATGGCGAGTGCCAGGCACAGTGCAAAGCACTTGAAGCATTTGAAGTAATACGATGCAGTTAGGAACCTTTAAGGCCCTCATTACAAAATAGCCTTTTGATAAATAAACAATACATTAGCTGATATAGTCACATCTAACGTAATATGTTTAATTGACAATGAAAAGTAATAAATTGCCAACGAAGACAAGACAGTTACACAACTAGCATGGCAATGTTTGTTTATAAAAATAATATATTAACTATTTCTCATTTTATTTTCAATTAATCTTTTGTATTTTATCTTGAAGTATTCAGTTAAATCACTTATCTGTGGTATAAGAAATTGCACGATTATGATAAACAGTACAAAGGATGTTTATACTAATATAAAAACGTAAGAAAATATTTGTTTAATGTGTAGTGTAATTATTGTGATTTTAAGTAAAGTTTTAGAAATGCATTGGCTGAGCGCTGTACGTTGGCAAATCGGTTAGAACAGTTCACATGGGGAAGTTGATGACATAGGGGAAAAAACCCCGGCAGTTGAGCTTTCGGCGCGCGCGCGCGAAGGCAGGAAGTGACGAGGTCGGGAGCACGGGAGAGAACTGGCCGGGCGGCGTCGCTCTGCATCAGTCGGCATGTGGATCTCGAGGTGGTGACTTCAGATTTGTCTGTGGCAATCGCCACGTGTGGTTGCTCGTCGTAGACTGTAGCAACTGTGTGTTTGTGAATATTTAGCCGGTGGAACAAGGTGTGCATCGCATTGAATTAAAGTGACTGTGATTTGTTAATGTAACATATTTAGTCGCATAGGCATGAACATAAACGGTGTTTGAGACAGCAACCATGACTTATTAAAATGTTAATTCTATAATTTTCACATTTGTCTGCACTTGCTTTCTTCAGAATTGGAATCATTATATTCTTCTTGAAATCTGAAGCTATTTCCGTGTCTCATACATCTTGCATACCAGCTGGAACAATTTCTGCATGACTCTCCTAACGATAACAGCTTTGTTTCTTCTCAATGAAAACACACCTACGAAGGAAAATCGAAAATGGGGTAGCACAATATAGAGATGGAATGAACAGAGAGTGGGGCACAGTGGTTAGGGGGAGTCGTGTGGTTTCTTTTAATGCAGAGAGACATTACATCGACCTCTTTCGAGTTGTAAACAACGTTAATGGCAGTTCCGGTGCCATCTTTTTCCCTCTGCTGTGCCTTGTGGTCCCGGCCATCAACTCGGTGGTGGGGCGCAGTGGTGCCAACAGAGCGGCGATGGCGGCTGTCGACCGGAGCGCCTCTTCCGGCAGATAGGGCGGCAACGCACTGGCGCCAGATAACGCGTCCGGCACTGCTGTGTTCGCTGGCGACGCTGGGAATGCCGAGGCAGTAACGGCGCTGATAGGCGAGGGGGTAGGGGGTAGGCGGCCGCTATCTGGCACAGTGAATGCAGACAAAACACCTGCTGCTCAACTCTGCAGTCTGGCCAACTGCGGCAGGGAGGGCCGGCTGCAGTAGTCGCCTGTCGGAAGGGACGCTCTAGTTGTGCTCGAACTGAGCGGAATCTGGGAGGAAACACTGGAATGGTCCCACAGTCTCCAAACCTATTGTCACAAATGGAGTGCTCAAAGATAGCAACTGTGAAGTGCAGTGGATAATAATTCATGGAGACAGAGAGAATGTGATGGATGACGTTTAGTAAGGATATGTGCCTTCAGCAAACACAATTGCTTTCGAATCTTCCTGGCAGATAAAAATTATGTGCCGGAACCGATTCTCGAACCTGGGTTCGAGTCCCGGTTCCGGCACGCAATTTTAATCTGCCAGGAAGTTTCACATCAGGGCACACTCCGGTGCAGAGTGAAAGTTTCATTCTGGATACATCCCTTAAACTGTGGCTAAGCAATGTCTACACCATATCCTTTCTTCCAGGAGTGCTAGTCTTGCATGTTTCGCAGGAGAGCTTCTGTGAAGTTTGGAAAGTAGGAGGCGAGGTACTGGCGGAAGTAAAGTTGTAAGGCGGCATCGTGAGTCGTGTCGGGATAGCTCAGTCGGTAGAGCGCTTGCCCGCGAAAGGTAAGGGTCCCAGGTTTGAGTCCCGGTTCCGGCACACAATTTTAATCTGCCAGGAAGTTTCATATCAGCGGACACTCCGCTGCAGAGTGAAAGTTTCATTATACGAGTGTTTTCATCTAAATCTACATAGATTGCAAATCACATTAAGTGCCTGGCAGAGGGATCATTAAGCACTTTCATAACCTTTCTCTACAGTTCCATTCTCTAATAGCGCGCGGGAAGAAAGAACACCTAAATCGTTCCGTTTTCGATCTGATTTATCTTATTTTATTGTGATGTTCATGTCTCCCTATGTAGGTGGGTGCTAGCAAAATATTTTGACATTAGAAGTAATAGTTGGTGATTGAAACTTCGCAAACGGATCACGCCGCAACGAATAACGTCGTTCTTGTAATATTTCCACCTCAAATCGTGCAACACTTCCGTGACGCTCCTCCCCCCCCCCCCTCCCCCCTAGTAACCTTCTCGATGTCATCGGTCAGTCCCACCTGGTGAGGGTTCCAGACTGTACTTCAGTAGGGGACTCACAACTGTGATATGCAGTCTCTTCGGTTGCATCTTCGACAATGAAACGTAACCTTTGGTTCGCCTTCCTCACAATATTTTCTGTGCGTTCTCTTCAGTCTAAGTTGTTCGTAATTGTAACTCCTAGGTATTTGGTAAAATTTACGACGTAAGGCCGCGTTCTACGTGAGCGACAAAAGCGCGCGGCACACGGCTACGCGACACTGCGGCTACAAGCAACGACATTCGGCGACATGGCCAGGTGTCCTAGGTAGTGATGGGAACAATCGAATGAAAACAATCGATTCATTCGATTGTCGGGAAAAAATCGATCATTCGGTTGTAGTTTCTCGTATCGGTTGAATTATTCATTCATTCTTCTGAGTGAAACCAGTCGGTGGAACCAACCGAATGAAACAACCGATTCAGTCGGTTGGACTATTCATTCGTTCTTTTGAGTGAAACCAGTCGGTGGGATCAACCGAATGAAAAAATCGACGCAGTCGGTTGGATTACTCATTCCTTCTTTTGAGTAAAATCAGTCGGTAGGAGCAACCGAATAAAAAAATCGACACAGTCGGTTGGACCGCTCATTCCTTTCCTTTTGAGTTAAATCAGTCGATGGGACCAACCGAATGAAAAAATTAACACAGTACGTTGGCCTCTTCATTCGTTCTTTTGAGTGAAACCAGTCAGTGGGAGCAACCGAATGAAATAGTCAGTCGGTCGTAGTATTAGTATACTGAATTAATATTCGTTTATTTTTTTCGAATGAAAGTAGTCTGTGGGAACAACTGAATGAAAACATGCGAAACTTTTGCAGTTTTGTACATTGACTGAATTACTCATACTTTCTTTTCAAGTGAAAACAGGCAGTAAGTTTCGTCATATCGCTGGGGCAGGCCTGCGATCACTTTAATTGCCCACCCCAGACTTCAGAAACGCCGATCATCTGGCCCGATCAGATTACTTTCGCAGACACCCACAATCTGTAGAAGAAAGTGGCCGATGACCATGAAGTACCGCGGGGAGCGGGGACACGAGAGGGGGTGCTGCCTCGCTGGCGTTTTCACTGCAGACAGCGCCAGCAGGCGCGCGCCAACCTCCACACAACAGTGTCTGGCGGCGTCGCGGGGCGTGCCATCGCCGATTGTTGTCGGATTTTTACTGTCTCAAAAAAGAAGCGTGGAAACTACAGGGTGTTCCAAAATGATCATTACAAGTTTAATCTCGCATACTGTATCTCCGAAGTGGGAACAGGTAGAAACGTGCAGTTTGCGGCTTCTCGTTCATACATATATAAGGTTTTAGCAGGACAGAGTTCTGGATCCAAATTCGAAGATCACTAAAACATTAGGTATGGTAAAAAAAACCTCCATTAAAGTATTTTGTATAAAAATATTTCTTATAAAATATTTCTGTTAATTCCATCTAATTTGAAGGAGTACGAGAAGACATACAACATTTGTCAGTGTTGTAATTTTTCTTCAGCCTGCCTGTATTCGTCAACAGTATATGAAAACATTCATATCAAGTTTCATAATTATTCACTCTTGTCACGCCGCGGAGGAGTAGCCGAGCGGTCTAAGGCACCTCGCTGCGGAGCGCGCGGTTGCTCGCCGTCGGAAGTTCGAGTCCTCCCTGGAGCATTGGTGTGTGTGTGTGTGTGTGTGTGTGTGTGTTGTCCTTATGTTAGGTTACCTTAGTTTAAGTAGTTTGTAAGCTACGGACTGATGACCATGCAGTTTGGTCCGATAGATATACAAACATTTGAACATTTGAACTCTTGTGACAGATATTTCTGTGGTTATCGGTGAAACGGTGTGGAGGTTTATTCCATCCCTCCGCCATGTACCATACAAAATCTTAGATGAACAGTGAACTGCCACTTGTTTTGAAAGTCAAGTGTGCAAAATTTCATCAAAATCGGAATAAAACTATATTGGCGTCAAAGTCTGGAATACCTTCTGTCATGCATCGAACTAATGTAGATGTAGATGGTGACCATTCTCTTTCTTTGAAGGTGAAGAGCGAAATATATCATTAAAATTCGAATACAAACGGAATTTGTCGAAGTTAGTAGGTAAAGTACCCTCCTCCATAAACCTAAAAAAATTATTATACACAATTACCTTCGTCTTGTTTTAAAGGTCAAGTGTGCAAAATTTCATCAAGATCGAAGCCAAATTGTGGTTTTTGTCGAAGTCAGTAAGTAAAGTACCCTCCGCCATGCACCGAATGAAATTTGATGTAGATAGTGACTTTCCTCTTGCTTTGAAGGTCAAGTGTGCAAAATTTCATCAAGATTGGAACAAAACTGTAGATTTTTATGCAATAGAAACACACACATGGACACAGTGCTATATTTATAAGATTTGTCTCTAAGAAAGTTTCATGCTGAATCACAGTTCATTTATACCCGAAAAGACTGAAGGAGTATGCAAATAAAGTCACACAAAGTCGGTGAATAAAAAAAAAACATCCATATAACTGCAGAAACCGCAGAGCCTTTTTCCAGCCGGTTGTATCGCATCAAGTGAAACCACTCAATGCCGAGAACATTCATATAAAGGGCAGAGACTTGTTTCATTCGGTGGTCGCGCATCGACTGAAACCACTCAAACCCACCGAATGAGTGAAAACATTCATATAACGGCTGCAACCGACAGAGACTGGTTTCATTCGATTGTTTCGCGTCGACTGAAACCACTCAAACCCCGCCAGTGAGTGAAAACATTCATACGGCCACAGAGACTATTTTCATTCGGTTGTTTCATTCGACTGAAAAAACCGACTGAACGAAAAAACAACCGATTGACCAATCGGTTGTTAAAAACAGTCGGTTGTCCCATCACTAGTCCTAGGTGAGCGACAACTTCTCGCTAGAAGATGGCTGCTAGAAGCGATCAGCTGTTTCTAACATTTGGCATCTGTAAACCGTAGAATGACAGCTCCAGAGTAAAGCAATAAACTTTTATTTACTTTATGAAATAAGACGTAAAAAGAGTAATGTGCATCAAATTCAAAAATTGACGAATATTCCTGGACTATTTCATTCATAGCTTCAAATACGAAAATAGACAGTGAAGATCACCAGCCAAATACAACGACGAGTACACACACTTTCGGCGGCCGCAGTGGCCGAGCGGCCTGTGGCGCGCCAGTCACAGTCTGCACGCCCTCTACGGTCGGGGGTTCGAATCTCCCCGCGGGCATGGATGTCTGTGTCGTCTTTAGTTTAAGGTAGTTCATAAGTAGTTTTTAAGTTTAGGGACTGATGACCTCAGAGTTAAGTCCCATAAGCTTAACAAACAACAACAGATACTTTCCAGTTCTTCTTTTGTGACTACAAACCATCAACAACTAAATAAGTCCGGCCGCGGTGGCCGAGGGGACTGAGGCGCTCCAGTCACGGTCTGCACGGCCACTACGGTCGGGGGTTCGACTCCCCCCTCGGACATGAATATTTGTGCCGTCCTTAGTATAAGGTAGTTGATAAGTAGTTTGTAATTTTAGGGACTGATGACCCCGTAGTTAAGTCCCATAAGCTTAACGAACATTTGAACATTGAACTAAATAAGAACAAAATGAGTCTTATTGTAAGACGACAGTAAATAATTTACTTCTGGACGGAATTGCTAGCAGTGGGGGTTGCATAGGGGTAGTGATGTAGGCTACCAAATTGTAATAATTTACCAAGTCAATACCAATATATTCTCATTATTGCAAACACCCATGTACCGCTGAAGGCCTACCAAACACATTAAATTCTGCTGAAACATGATATCAAATATTTTATTCAGAAACGTAATTTTAAACACATCTCGAGTGACATCCTAGTGTTATCTCTCTCACTGGAGTAAGTTTCTTGTTACTGCAAATGCTTACAAAGCACAAAAATATAATTGCTAAAAACACGTGCATTATTGCGTAAATCAAACTAACACTCAGAATAAAAACAAAAGACGATCATATAAAAAACAATATGAAAATTTAACTTCAGTCTTATTTAAAGTCCAAGAGAAAAATTACGAGATTTTTGGACACCTCTTATCCCGGTCAAAATTCTTATGTACAACTACATTTATACATTCTGTTATTTCAGAAGCAGTTGCAGTTTCATGAACTCCAGGGATTATTAGCTCGCAGAATTCTGGCGACATCCTTTATAACCTCGACAAGCAGACGATTCTCAACGAACTCGACACTTTGTCGCACGTGAGACAGCGACAAGATTCGAGCAGGTTTGAGATTCAAACGACGCTCGTTGTCGCGTCTGACGCGCGGCGCTGCAGATGTCGCTCACGTAGGACAGTCCCGTAACCATACACGCTGTTGAGATTTGTCGCACGCAGTCGCTCGCTTTTGTCGCCCACGTAGGACACGGTCTAAGGTTTGACTGATTTATCGTGTAATTGCAATTCAGCGGATTTCTGTGTTCATGTGTATTACTTTACACTTTTCATTATTTAGTGTTAATTGCCAATTTTCGCACCTTGTAGAAATTTTGTCTAAATCGCTTTGCAGTTGCTTTTGATCCTCTGTTGACTTCACTAACCGATAAACGACAGCATCATCCGCGAACAGTCTAATGGCCGGTTTCCGAAACAGTAGTTACCTGACCCGTTATAGTTATCTGTGGGTTACCTGAACGTTAAGTACAAAATGGGTTTCCGAAACAACAGTTACCGTCACAGCCGTAGTTACCTGTCCATTAAAGATAAATGCGCGCTCCCGTGGGGTTACCTACACGTTAACTTTAGTTTTATCAATATTCGCTACGTAGCGCTAGTGGGCTTCCAAACGCAAGTCCAGAAGTTATTTAACAGTTTGAAAAGTAGCCGTTACGTTTCAGATGTGTTACGACACTTAGCTCTACTCTTTATTCGATCCCTGCGAAACCATACATTTCAGCAGAATAATGCACGACCGCATGTTGCTGGTCCTGTACGGGCCTTTCACGATACGGAAAATGTTCGACGCTGCCCTGGCCAGCACATTCTCCAGATCTCTCACCAATTGAAAACGTCTGGTCAAAGGTGGCCAAGCAACTAGCTCGTCACAATACGCCAGTCACTACTCTTGATGAACTGTGGTATCGTGTTGAAGTTGCATGGACATCTGTACCTGTACTCGCCATCCAAGCTCCGTTAGACTCAATGCCCAGTCGTATCAAGGCCTTTATTAGGGTCAAAGGTGGTTGTTCTTACTGATTTCTCAGAATCTAAGCACAAAAATTGCGTGAAAATGTAATCACATATCAGTTCTAGTATATTTGTCCAATGAATGCTCGTTTATCATCTGCATTTATTCTTGGTGTAGCAATTTTAATGGCTAGTAGTGTAATTATACAGCAGTTTCCGTTAGTGTATATGTACTGCCTCCAGCGAGAGTCAGTTCACCCTGTGCTCTTGTACGTGTGTGGAAAGTGCTGAAATGATCGCCGATTTTGAACCATTGTTTGTCGAACAACAGCTATTACACCGGTAGGCGACACTATACTGCCGGTGATCCAATATGCAACAGAGTGAAATTAATGTCCAAATCATACGAAATTTGCAGCATGCGTCGTTGGCGATGAGAGATACATGAGGGAACGACTGAGTCACAGGACTAATTGTATCTACCGCGTTGCACTATTATATGTGACATCATGTCCGTAGGCATCGTAGTGATAAATCACTCCACAACATCACGCACCGTTTCACAACTAATGTCGTTTCGAGGGTAAAACGCAGTGTCCACTCGTATCATTCGGCGTCGTTCCCCGCCCTATCGACAGTCCACAAGTTCTCAATATCGGCGCTTACCACTGAATCAACGCTACGGCCGCGTGCGTCGGGACTGATGCAATGAATAACGGAGATGGTCGATTAAACTAAACGACGCTGTTTTTACTGACCAATCCCAACTCTGTGTGCACCGGCACGATGTTCGGATTACTGTCTGTGGACGCCACGAGCCGTTGCCTTCTGCACTGCCGTCTGCTCCTGCAGCCGACATTATGGTTTGTCTAAAAATTTTTAGACCATCTTCACTTCATTCATGAAAACATCATGTTCACTATGGAGCGGGAGAAGAAGAGCTGTTTACCGTTCCTGGATTTTCTAGTTCGAAGCAAAGAGGATGGATTCCTAGGTCATTGCGTATATCGCAAGCCCACCCATACAGACCTTTATTTGCAGGCGTCCAGCTGCCACCATCCTTCGCAAACTATGAGTGTACTGAAAACCTTAATTTGACAGGGCTCAGGTAGTGTCTGATGCTGACAGCCTACAGGATGAACTCCTGCACCTGGAGGCGGTTTTCAAGAAAAATGGCTATTCGCAACATCAGATTAAGAAAGCCTTGCAAATAAAAACACCAGATAAATCACAGGAGAAAGATGAAGAGGAAAGGGATGTGAAATCTGCAGCCTTTCTCCCATACGTTGGTAATGTGTCTTCAAAAATAGCCAGAATCATGAAGAAACATAAAGTGGATGTGATATTTCGCCCACCAGCTAAGACCTCAGCTCTTCTGGGATCTGTCAAAGATGATCTATTATTGCGAAAAGCGGGGGTTTATGAAATCCCTTGCGAGTGTGGAAAACGTTATATAGGTCAAACCACGCGCACTGTGCAGGAACGATGCGTTGAGCACCAACGGTATACACGCCTTCTTCAGTCCAACAAGTCTGCAGTAGCCGGACATTGTATTTCTACTGGCCATTCTATGAATTACAAATGAGTAAGGATTTTAACCACAGCTTCTACTTTCTGGGACTCAGTTGTAAAGGAAGCTGTACAAATACAACTGGCGGACCACCTGCTAAATCGTGACGACGGATTTCATCTTGACAATGCATGGAAGCCACTTATATCACGCCTTCGTTCTGAAAGAATGTCTGCGTCTTCTATTCCGATTGATGTTACTACTTTTAATGATTAATTATTCATTCGTAAGCACTGTGGATACGTAACAGCTCTGTTTATGTTTGCACTCACTGCTCACAGGTTATCTTTGAAGTATATAATTATCTATGACTAGCGCAGCAGTTACGAATGTGATATCTTCGAGCATGCGCAGTCTAATCCTCAGTAGCTTTGCATCACGTGATTTACCGTATAAATAGCCACGCGCAGACGCTGAGAACTCAGTCTTGGACTCGCCTTGAAGACGGCTGTAAGGTTTGTAGACGAAGAATTGTCACTGTCCCGGGTGCACTCCCGAAAGACGATGGAATATTTCTGTGATATTTAAAGCTTTCCCGGCGTACAGATATTTCCATAAAATCTCGGTCGAACTGCTGGATGTCTGCAACTTCTTGCCACGATATTTCGGCACAGTCTTCTGGTCATCTTCAGGTGAGTACCGCCGAAGTACTGGCGAAGACGCACTGAGCTGTGCTATTTATGATCAATTCGGCCGACATTGCGCATGCGCGTACTTAGCGTGCGCGTTCACTACAGCTACGTACGCTGCTCCGAGCGCCCTCCTTGATGGAGGCTTGCCGCTTCGGTATCAGGTCGATTATCATCGTCATTCGCTTGCAGGGAACTACGCCGACTACGAAGTTTTTCAATGATAGGATTACATGAAGCATTTATTTGGAAACCGCTGCCTCGATTAATAAGAGTCTCACTGTCGGGCAGTCTTATTTCCACAGCTTTATTGATAATCGAGCTCCAAAAGTTTGATGTGTGGCCCACAAATTTCCTTTCATTATAGTTCACTAGCTGAACACCCGGCGTTGCCCGGGTATTGATTTATTCCTGCCATTTTTCAGGTATATATTCATTTGTATAAAGGCAAGAGAATAGGAAACAAGGAACTAAAAGCGAACGGTCGAATTATGTTAAACGATACTGTCATCCATAGAGAGAAAAACTCGAGCCGCTCTAAAGCAATATACATTCCACGACATTTCAAGTTACTGCTGTTACGTTAACAGCATGTGCGGGATGCGGAAGTTATCGGCTTGTGTAGTCCATAGATCGACATCAGCAGCATTTACACGAAGTGCTTTTAATTGACTAAACAAAGTTATTGTAAATGGAGTATAACGTTCCCATTATCTCTGGGTTATACGAAGGATACGTAATTTATTAAAGCGATTATTGAATTATTTCGCTCGACACATGCCTGCATCGTATTTAATGTTTTTCGAATGTCCCAGTTAATGAAACATTTCAACCGTTCCCAAAAATTTATTAGCACTTAACTACAGCTTGCACCGAGAATGGGTAGGAAAAAGGGTGAATAATTATAAGATAAATCACAAGAAATAATGGTGGATTAAAAAAGAAAGAAGCAAGAACCAGTCGCTATATAAATATTTCAGAAATTTCTCATAAAAACGACCTTTTGCCGTCTGATTATCGGATCAGAAGTTCTACAAACATTACCCATAAATATGAAAAGTGTCTGCTTAGAGAAGTACTGCGAAGTCCCTACGACATTCTTGTGTTTTAAAAGGGTATATCTGATAATTCAGGAAGAAGATAAGTGAAAATAGTACACTCAAAAAGTGTGGCGCGGTGGAATAATCGAGCACTCCAAGGCACCATGCTGCGGAGTGCTCGGTTGCTCTCCGTCGGAGGTTCGAGTCCTCCCTCGGGCATGGGTGAGTGTGTGTTGTCCTTAGATTAGTTTAAGTTGTTTGTAAGCGTAGGAATATAACCACAGTATTTATGTCCCGTAGACTAAAAACAAATTTAACATTTGAACGTACAATGTTTTTCGCCTCTACGCAACACTGTATACTGCTTCTAAGAAGTCAAAAACTTTTAGTGCAGAATCAAGAAAATTGAGTACACAGTTAAATCTATGACAGTTTTCTCAGTACATGGTAAACAGGTTGTCGGAGAGCCTTACGTGTTACATTCTCAGCACGACAGGCGAAACCAGAAGAGGAATTTCAGTAGGAAGTAGGAATTGAGTTTATTGCTTTTTTTGTGGCGCGCTATCCGGGAGCATGGCAACGTGGCCTTTTGCGGAAATATTGTGCCCGTTGGACACATACCCAACAGTTTTATCGCGAATTATTTCGAGAGGATTTCTACAAGCTATATAAATACTTCACAAGGCAGGATACGGTGTGTGGCGGAGAGTAACTCGTATCACGACATTCCCTCTCCTATCCCACTCTCAAATAGAGAGAGGAAGATAGGCTGCAGCAAAAAGAACCTTCGCCGAAATTAAAAACTAAGGCATTATACTTCAGAGTACAATGGAAATGCTACGGAAATAGAGTGGATAGACTAAAGTTGTTCAGTCTGTACATGGAGCAGGCAGTGAAGGAATGGAAGGAGAAACTTGGAGAGGGCATTAAAATGCAGGGAGAAGAAATAAAAACCTTGCGGTTTGCCGATGACATAGTAATTCTGCCAGAGACCGCAAAAGATCTGGAAGAGCAGATGAATGGGATAGACAGCGTCTTGAAGGAAGATATAAGATGAACATTAACAAGAGTAAAACGAAGGTAATGGAATGCGATATCAGAAAATCAGGCGATGCTGAAGGAATTAGATTAGGTACTGAGACAATAAAAGTGGTAGATGAATTTTGTTATTTGGGTGCAAGATAACTTCTGATGGCCGAAGTAAAGAAGATATAAAATTCTGAATGGCTATGGGAAGAAAAGCGTTTCCAAAGAAGCAAAACTTGGTAACATCCAATATTAATTTATATGTTAGGAAGTCCTTTCTGAAATCATATGTCTGGAGTGTAACATTCTATGGGAGTAAAACGTGGACGATTAGGAATTTAGATGAAAAGTTGATAGAAGCATTTGAAATGTGGTGCTGCAGACGAATGATGATAATTAGATGGGTAGATCACGTAACTAATGAGGAGGTGCCTAACCAAATCGGGGAGAAAAGGAGTTTCTGGCATATCCTAACTAAGAGAAGGGATAGATTGGGTGGACACATTCTGAGACATCAAGGAATTGTCAACTTAGCCTTAGAAGGAAGCGTGTGGGGTAAAAATCGTGGAGGGAGACCGAGGGACGAATATAGTAAGCAGATTCAAAAGGATGTAGGTTGCCGAACGTATTCTCAAATGAAGAAACTTGCACAGGACAGGGTAGCGTGGAAAGCTGCATCAAACCAGTCTGCGGACTGTAGACCACAACAACAGACTTAAGGCGTTTACGATTAATTTTTAATTTTTTTTATTTTATATATATATATATATATATATATATATATATACATATATATATATATATATATATACTGTATCACTGGAATTCCGAAAGAATATCATCCACACAAACACTAAGATAACAAGAACTAAGAATCAATCAAGCGGCTAATGCATCCACTTCGCTGACAAGAATAACAAAGAAACGGAAACGAAAATTGAGGCTCTGTTAGATGATCAATCATCGTAAAGCTAAGGAAGGCAGTTTTTATTTTCCGAATGATAATAGAAATAAAGTTCAGAAAAATTCAGTAATTTTGCACACTACCAGATGGTTAACAAGCCACTTTATCTGAATTCCCTTCCTTCAGTTTCCCTCCACACTCCTTTTCACACTTTCAGGTACTAAATTGATGATGCTTTTATGTCTCACAAATTTATTCCCACTCCGGTTCAGTGTCTCGTCATTTGTTACGCTATCCACCCATTTTCAGCATTCTTCTGTACCGCCATATTCGAAACCTCTCGTTGTTTGAACAGTTTTTCGCTCAATCTTCCACGTTTGACATCTATGAAAGACGAAATTGAGGACATATGCATTCCGAAAAGTCTTCTTCACTCTTTTTATTCGATGTTAACAAATGTCTCTTCTTCAGAAATATTTTTCTTCCCTTAGTCATCCTGCATCTTATGTAATTACTGGCTGTAAACCCGGCGTTGCCCGGGTGTTTATTTATCCTACACTCTCGTAGGCCACATCCCCTTCCCCTCTCTCCCTGCATCCACCTCTTTCTCCCATCTCTGTTCGTTTCCACCTTTCCCTCTCTCGGCAAAGTTTTCTTCAAATTACCCTCTTTCATTTACCATACAAGCATTTGCGTACCCAGAAATCTTCCTCTTGGTTTAAAGATCATGTGTGCAAAAATTCATAAAGATTGGAGGAAAACTACGCATTTTGTAAAATTCCGTAACTACAGACAGTGACAGTCCTCTTGTTTTTAAGGTAAAGTGTGCAAAATTTCATCAATATCGAAAGAAGACTGTAGATTTTTATGCAATAGAAACGCAGGGTTGCAATGAAAAACGCATTTCGTTGTTCTCAAATATTCCAGTTTTATTTCATACAACCCTTGTTCTGAGAGTAACGAAAACAACAAAAAAAGCATCTTCGAAATCGGTCGCGCCGTTCTCAAATTTTGGCGCGACCAAGGTATTTAGGGATCCATTTTTATGTTGCAAATTACCCTCCCCAATGCACCGTATGAAACTTAAGGTAGACGGTGACATTCCTCTTGTTTTGAAGGTCAAGCGTGCGAAATTTCGTGAAGATCGGAATGAAACTGTAGATTTCATGAGTCTGTAGAAGAATTATGCTCCGCCATGCACCTATCACAAAATACTTTCTTAGCTAACGTTTTCTACCTATAAACTACATTCCTGCAATATTTCAGCTACATACGTGAAGTAATCTTGGAGATTTCGTGTTTAGTCAGTGAGTGAGTGACCAAAGTTACATTGTAATCGAATGAATGGTTTATGAACACATAGAGGACATACAAACATTCATTTATATATATATATATATATATAGGGGTCCAGCTATCATAAGACATTTTACTGTCCACGTAAAACTCACCTACTTGTTTTATTTTGTTTCGTAATCCAATTATCTCAGCATTGCCTGGTATAATTCGATTACATGCCATTGTCCATTCTTTGGTATTGTTCATTTTATATCCTTCATAAATCACACTGTCCATTTATTTCATCTGCTCTTCCAAGTCTTTCTACCGTCTCTGACAGAGTGAAACTAAAACTGTCAACTCTTCTCACTTTCATTACTTCTTCATAGTTTTTTTTTCTTTATTGGCTGCTGAATGTTGAGTGAATAACATCAGTTATAAGTTTCGAAACTACGTCATTATCTTCCCAGCAAACGAAATATTTCGCTACCTGTATTTTACCCCTGATAAATTTAATATAGAGTTGTATTTCCGATAAGGAGCACGGCTCATGTACGGAGTCAAATGCTTTGCAGAAGCCAAGAAATACCGACTCTACCTAATTACCTTGATTCAGGACCTGCAGTTTGTCATGTGAGAAAACCGTGTGTTGTATTTCACATAATATTTTTCCAGGATCAATGCCAGTTGGTCTGTAAGGATTCTGTCGTCCTTCCTTTCGCTGACTTCTTTCTTCCGGGTTACATCTCTCAATTTTAATATCTCACTGACAAACAGAACGGCGGTGCAAAAACGCCTTAGAAAAGAAAGGAAATCAAATATTTTCTGGAGAATTTATTTTTCAATACAATGTCCGTTTTGATGGTATACATATTTGAAATCGTCCCTTCACCATTTTTTGCCGTCTAAAAGATAGGTTTTCGAAGGTCTGCTTGCGCCATGATGTCCTTATTCGATATGGGTAGTAATTCCCCGAGTCAATTTGAAAAATAAATAAATCACCGATTGGAAAACTGTATGAATACCATGAGTGTTCAAATAAGTCTATAGCCATGGAAACTGCGCTAACGTACATTGCAATGCTGGAAGACAACCTTCTCTTTTTCAGATAAGGGTGTTTTTCTGTGTTTCTTCGCTCAGCCGGTGCAATACAGTCCAGTTATATCTTGTCCCTGGTATAACTAATCGATTCTGTGTGCAGAAAAACCTCGGCCATCACGTTGTCAACCTATTTCGCCCTCTTAACCTTTTTTAGAAACCGCTCGATTATAAAACCATCTATTTTCATAGATCCTTATTTTCTGTAGTAGTAATTGCATGTTTTGTGCATACTTGCGTATCGACATAAAAAGTCGGTAAATTTTTGAAGGAAAAGAGTCGAAAAAGCTTCAGCGTCCAGTATATGGCTGCGTTTATTCTCACCTGAGAGCAAATATTAATGAGATGTAGCAGATAAAATCGTACCACGAACATCTGCACCGACAAGTAGATGCAGCACCAACCAGATGCGCCATAAAACTTCTGAGGATGGCCGTGACATAGGCCGAAGCCGGATATATGAAACATTTTTCTTGGAATCTTGACTGCTGCTTCAGTCGCTTCAGTAGCTTGATACAATGAAACGAATCAGTTGCTAGTGGCCTGCCATCTACAGAAGGCGCGCACTACCAGCAAATCGTTTCGATCCTAAGAGCGCCATTTCTTGAACTTGGTAAAAACTTCCGCATAGTTTCAAACTTGGCCCTAAACACAGAAAGAGCCGGAAGTTATCAGACGGTGACTGCTATCTAGTTCTGTGACATGGACGAATATACATTTTGTTGTAACTTGTTGATCTCACCTAATCACAAACTCTGAAATCAGTACATAATCGGAAAGAAAAACTGAGTTTTTCTTTTAAGCGAATATCAGGTGTTTGACCACCGGAATTCCACTCTCCCCCGTCAAGACAAAGTTAGCTCTGTTTCTCACTTCAGCAAAAATCTTCCATGCACTGCATTCCTGACAGCAATAGAAAAATGCATGTTCTGGTCACTTTACATCATTACACGAACGATAAACACAGTTAATAAACATCACAGATGGGCTGCCATCTCTCAGGGGAACCGTAGGAATTTTTTTGAAGACGTTCGATTGTCATCAAGTATTTTTATTCATGTGCCAAATAAAAATTTTAATTTGTGAAACATGCCACAAAAACATGTCATACTCGGTTCCATTAAGTTTCGGGTGTGCAGCCGCAAGAATTCTCCTTCTTCTTCTAACATTTCGGCTGTATAACGTTCATCCATCCTCAGAGTGAGCCGAAAGACTGTCGCTCCAGTGCTCGCTTCGGCCCTTTATACTCGCGTACCGCGCGACTGCGCATGCGGCCACAGATACATATGCGCCAGAGACGTTGGTCGGCGGCAAAGACGTGCATAATGCACGAGTTGAATCTATGACTCCGCAGTCGATCGGTGTTGGCACGTCGATGTATCACTATGAGCTGCTCTGTGACGACGTCTTTGTGAGTTTATTACAGAAAGTGCCCAATTTCATGCTTTATCTAGATTGAAACGACTATCTCTATTAATTAAATTCTTCGTCAAGCGAATTTCAATTGCCTCCTGCACTACAGAGTCCCAAAAGGATGATATAGTTGCCAAAATTTCAACGTTGTCATACAACATACTGTGACCAGTGTAAATAAAGTGCTCTGCCATTGTCGACTTGTTAGATTGTAAAAATCGTGTGTACCTTTGCTGTTCTGTACATCTTTCATGGAGAGTACGAGTTGTTTGTCCGATGTAAGAAAGGCCACATTCACATGGTGTTTATTACATCACTGCAATGAAACTTTGGTGAATTGTTCACCGTATGCCCAGGAAGGTTCCTGACCCAAAAAACAAAAGAGCACGACACGTAACTCAAGAGATATGACGTCATAAATAATGAGAGGCCACCGTATGAGAATACCCAGATTTATGCGTCTATTATTGGAAAGTGTGAGTAGTTATCTGCAACAAAGTTTCCATGTAATTTCGAACGTTTATGAAGCGTTTTGTAAAGGACTCCCTTCCACAAAATGATGAAACGCTCTCAACAGTTTCGCTGAAGATGCGGTAAAACTGCATCTAGTATCAAATAAAATTAGCATTACAGATTTGCATGCTTCTATTTTTGTTTGCAAGTCTCCCTTAATTCTCTTGCATTCAAAATTAAGCAATCTGTTTTCTGAATCTCTATCTATATAAAAGCGAAAGAACAGTCACTCACCCACTGATTAAAACGAAATCTCGAAAACTACTTCACATTTGAAGCTGAAATATAACAGGAATGTAGTTTAGGCCTATAGGTAAAAAACGTCAGCTAATAAAGTATCTTGTGATAGGTGTATGGCGAAGCATGCTTCTCCTACGGACTCGCGAAGTTTACAGTTTCATTCCGATCTTCACGAAATTTCGCACGCTTGATCTACAAAACAAGAGGAAGGTCAGCGTCTACATTAAGCTTCATACGGTGCATGGGGAAGGGTACTTTGCAACACAGAAATAGATCCCTAAATACACTGGTCGCGCCATAGCTTGAGAACGGCTCAACCACAGATCCTTTTTTTTATTATTATTGTTTTCGTTATTCTCAGAACAAGGGTTGTATGAAATAAAACTGGAATATTTGACAACAAGGTGCGTTTCTCAATTGTACCCTTGTGTTTCTATTACACAGAAATTATAGGTTTGTTCCGATATTGATGAAAGTTAGCTCACTCTACCAAACTAGAGGAATGTCACTGTTTGTATAAAATTTCGTTCGGTGCATGGTGGAGGGTACTTAACTCAAGGAATTTTATAAAATTCATAGTTTTGTTCCAATCTTTATGAATTTTTGCACATCTTTACACCAAGAGGAAGATCACTGGGTACATAAATGTGCAGAGGTGGGAGAGAAAGAGGAGGATGCAGAGTGAGAGAGAGAGAGAGAGAGGGGGGGGGGGACGTGGACTACGAGAGTGTAGGATAAATAAAAACCCGGGCAACGCCGGGTTTACAGCTAGTTGCTTATAAAGAGTGCTGGCTACATATTTTGCTCGTTCGATCCTTTCTTCCTGTAGCTTGGAAAATTTTACGAATTTGGTCGACCAGGAATTAAACATGCAATAACAACAAAACACTGCTCCACGAACAACTGTAAATATCATGATTATGAAACGATAATAATTTAAGACTCCTATAAACCCGAGCTGAACTATCCGCCATTTTTTCCCCAAGCTGTAGGAGTTGCCACGTTCCGGATGAGCTCACGCGTTACCTCGCGTTTCATTCAACTCGCTCACACAAACTATTCACTGTATAAACGTGGAATTTTCATCAATGTCTTCGTTAAGAATTGCACTATATTTTCCTTGTAGTTTTATTTATGGCAATAATATATGAAAAGCATATACTGATAGTTTACGAACATGCACTTTCTGACGACGTTACGGAATTTTAGACATGCGAGGACCTTTTTTTTGTTGAAGTTAGGTGAACACATTAAGCGAATGAAATGTTCAAAATACATCAAATTTTCATCCTCTCCAAACAGCATCTCTGTGAGAAATGTGTAACTAGAGATAATGTCAGTTAAATATGACGCACTGGGATCCGCCCGCCCGTCTTGTAGTAACACATCTTCCGTGTTAGAGCTCCTAATAATTAGGCACATGTTGTTATTGCATAACATTCATACTTGAAGATACTGGTACTGACTTCTTTTATCCCATTAAATTTAATAGTTGCACACTACAAAAGTGTTGTGTCTCTATGTAATATGCAATTTCAGTTTTACAGTTATATGAAAAGGATATTATAAATATCTCAATACAGAGTGCTTTATTATGTGAGGAAGTGAGAACAAGTCAGTTCGTTAGCTACTGAAGAGATCCTTGTTATCTGTCATTTTCAAGTATTCTCACATAAAATCCTCATTAGATCTAGTAACTTCCGTTCTGTTACTTCTAGGCTTTAACCTGAATGAAATGTAACTCCTATTAGGTTTTGGAAACTAAGTAGTAGCTCTGAAACTCAATGGACAAGAAGCAAAGAAATAAACATTTGCGAGTGAGGAAGGAATATTTGCAAATCGAATAATAAATCACTAACTTTACTCTTTTTCATTCTGCAACTAAGTATTTCCTTGAATAACGCGACAGTTAATAAAGTTTTGCGTAGTAACCATGTGGCAAAATACTCCCCTCTTTGCATGTTATCATTTGTCAAAATATCATTTTGATACCTCTAACCGTGTATGAGATACGCAATGATTGATTCTGGCCTTATCGCCTTCGGAAATGAGTGCGCTATATAAAATAATGTTTAGCGGTATGAGTGAAAAGTAAAGATCTCCTCCTAAGTTGAAAATAAAATTCAATCAATTAGGAAAGTTTCATCCTCAGATACATATGTTGTAACATTCACCAAACGGAATATCATTGTAGCCTCTATTTTTTACTGCAAACTTTTCCTAATGTAGCGCAGTTTCCTATTTCGAAGGAAATATCTTATTAACGTGCGCCTTGGTTGCACAGTAGTAGAGTGCCAGACTATAAATTCAAAGGTCGCGGCTTCGATCCCCGCTAGGTCCTACGATTTTTATCTGACACTTTCCACATCTTTCCGCTCTGGCTGTATTGCTCATGTGAAAAATACCGAGTAGCACCGTGGTTAGGAACCCATGTTAAACTGTAGGTCCCCCTATAGCTGGCTGGGTAAGTCAGTTCGAAGGTCGGAGGAAGGCAGCGGCATACCACCTCCAAACAGGACCATGCCTAGTAAAGCACTGTGGTGTTCAAACCAATCTTCGGATTGTTGACTGCTTTACCTTTTTATCTTATTAACTATGGCTATTAACGGAATGACGAGCATTTCGTGACAATGCTGACATATAAAGATTTAAATAGCGGAAAAATTAAATATTCCTACTAATTGGTTTTTGAGAAATCGTTTGTGAAAGATGGCAGGGCATGCGCCTCTACGCTGTTAGTGCAACGCGATTCCGACCATGTTGGGGGAAACATGGCGGACGATTCAGCCTGGGTATTTAGGTGTTCTAGAGCCATTTACGAATCGAAAGTGATTCCTTTTAACTCGGTAGCACTGCCTCACTGTTTAACAGAGCTGTAAACAACGCACGTTGGCAGTACTGACACCCAAACCTTCAGATGTCAGACACTCAGATCCGTACCAAACGTTGTATATCGATAGACTATCAACCGAAACTTCTATATAATTCGTGATTTGTGCTGTCGTCCAGTAGAATGTGTATAAACTATAATAATAGTTAACAACTAACCTACGGAATAGAGCAAAGGGGTATGTGTGAGGCATAATCACGTCACGCTTCCGTGGGTTAGTAATTAGAGCATTATATTGTCTTGCAGAGGCTCCTGGGTTCAAACCCCACCTAGGCCTTAAATTTTTTCATTGTTTAAACTACAGTACGTTGGAAATTGTTAAAAGGGGCAACGTGTTCCTCATATGTAAAAGGACTGTTTCCATTTTGTAGCAATGTGATATTGGCAGTTTACTCTTGCTTAGTTTTATTTGAAAGTAGCTAATCTGTAGGGTTTATTCGTAGTTTCACAGAATAAACGAACATAATCAGAACATATGAATAAAAAAACTGCATCACACATACGGCTGTATTAATAGTAATAACAGTAATAACAATAACAAAAAATAGTAATGTTAAAAACAATAAGCGTAATTAAAGTAATAACACTGTACAGGTTTCCTACTTTCAAATAAAACGAAGCAAGAGTAAACTGCCAATAACACATTGCTACAAAATCGAAACAGTCCTTTTACATATGAGGAACACGTTGCCCCTTTTAACAATTTCCAACGAACTGTAGTTTAAACAATGAAAAAAAAAAAAAACTTAAAGCGAGGTGGGACTTGAACCCAGGACCTTCTGCACCACAAGCTAACGCTGTACCCACTAACCCACGGTGGCGTGGCTTGATTGCCCCTCACAGACACGCTTTTCTCTAATCCGTAGGTTTGATGTTACTTATAATTTACGCGCGTTCTACTGGACGGCAGCATAAATCAGGAATTATGTAGATGTTTCGGTTGATACTCTATCGATATACAATGTTTGGTGTCAATCTGAGTGTATGACACCAGAAGGTTTGGGCGTGAGTAAAAAACTTCCACAAATGGACACAGAGGCACAGGCGGAGACAAGTGTTCTGACGACGCTCTCATGGTGGGGCTCGGAGTGAGTCGGTTTGTAGTTTGTGACGTCATCTCATCTGCTCTCCACGGTCTCAGCAGCGGCCTGGTGCCGCTGCTGGCAACACGGGCAGAGCCTCCTGTCGCCATCGGCGCCTCCGCAGCCCCGTCGGACGCAGTAGCGAGGTGCGGCCAGAGCCCGGTTGACATTAAGCCTCTTGGCCGGGCTGCTGTCACGTGACTAGCGCCACGTAGTAGCAGCCACGCGACCTGCGGCGGCTTCGCAGCCACGTCTTTGCTCCGTGCTCCAGCCCCTCCCAATACCTGTCCAAAAGCCCTCTGGACACACACACACACACACACACACACACACACACACACACACACACAGACTACACCTTACAGACCGGAAACTAGAGCTGTGGCTACGAACACTTACGAAGATGGCCGCAGTAATACGAAGCCAACGCTTTGTTTCTAGAGTTGCCAGATCTCCGGGCGCCGCCCGGGGTGCCCGGGTGTGGAATGAATTCTCCGGGTCTACGGGCCAATGACTCTCATCTCCGGGCTTTAATGTAACCTTCATCTTAACTTTTTTTTTTACTACGCTTTTTAAGTACTATGCTCATGTAGCGACGATCTACATCGAACTTAACGTAACTTAAACTAAGGACGAACACAACATCCGTGCCCTAGAGGGGGATTCGGGAGCTGCCTCGCGCAACGTGGCAAAACGCCTCAGTGCGCTCGGCCATTCCCGGCCGGCTCCTCTCTTGTAATTATGAATAACTTTCTATAAATGTCAATTTCTTATTGCAACAAAACAATACTTTTCAATTCTTCCTCTGAAAACTTTTCATTGTTGCGTCGGTAGTAATCGGCGCATTATTAAGCAAACACTGTTGCGGCAACGTGTCAGCTGGCGACGTCTATTATTTGTGTTCGTTCGTTCATTGTTTATCAGTTTACCGGCAATTTTTGGAATACTCGGATCGTGTGTGAACAGAGAAGCTTACATTAACTCAGATTAGTGAGTAATAACAGTGAAATGAAGAGACGATATCTAAGTTCGTTCCGTGAAGGATGGTTGCAGGAAGAAAATAATAAAGAGTCGCTACTAAAGGTCGATATTGATGAGTGTATGTGTAAGTGCAGAATATGCAATATCTCATTTACTGTTAAGTATGACGGAGTGAAAGCTATGAATAAACATTTACAATCAGAAAAACACAAAGCGAATATTACCACACAAAAGAAGAATCAGTCATTTCTTAATTTCTTGCCGAAACAATTTTCTGCAGAAGACAACCTGGTTGGGGGGGGGGGGGAGGGTGAGTTGGTCGCAGTTGGGGGGGGGGGGGGGAGGGTGAGTCATTAGCCAAGGGGGAGGGGGGCACGTCTGGCCTCCGGGCCTGCCTCGAGTTCAATCTGGCAACCCTATTTGTTTCGCCGCGTTGAGTGGCCGAAAGTCAATTTACATCTACATGGGATACTCTCCAAATTACATTTAAGTGCCTGGCAGAGGGTTCCTTTATACTATTTATCTGCCATTCCATTATCTAATAACGCGCGGGAAGAAAGAACAACCGCATCTCTCCGTTCGAGCTCTGATTTCTCGTATTTTATTCTGATGGTCTTTTCTACCTATGTAAGTAGGAGTCTACAATATATTTTCGCATTCTGAGGAGAATGTTAGCGATTGGATTTCGTAAGTAGCCCACGCCGTTTCCTTATACAAGCGCGCCGCGACCGGCAGGCGACGATACGCTTATTCGCAGCACAGAGTGCTACGGTAGTCCTCTTTTATTGAATAAACGTGCTGATACTTCTTGTAATGCTGCTTTCGTATGAAAATGGGTGTTGCGTATTAAAGTTAAGGTTGGGGACCGCAAATGAAATTTTACCAGGTAGTGAAATATTTTTAAATGAGATTACTAAGCAATTTTGACAAGGAAGGGACAATTTAAACAAAATTATTGGATTTCGCCATTAAATGGAAGCGCTCGTAATTTCGGTAGCAAACACAACACCAGAAAGCAACATTACAGAAGAAGTCGGTGGAATCTAAATTTTACCTTATTGAGAGCTGGTACAAACATTTCGGTAATATTCTGTAGTGCTTCTAGCTGAGATGACTGGAATATTACTTCGATAAATTGATGCTGGGATTGTGCATTTCGTTTACTATTGTTCTTTAACCGTGTTGAAAATTAATCATGATAGTCGCCATAAACTGAAAAATTATCGGACTTCATAAACATCACAAAGATTTTTCTGCAGGCATTAAAATGTAATAAACCATTCATAGTCACGAAATAAATAAAAGTTACACAGAGAATGTTCTAGTACAATCGCGAAACAAATCGCAACAATACCCGAGCATCAATTTATAAAGTACTGGATCTGCTGAAAATAAATAACTTTAAAATTAGTGAGAATGGGGAAGGGATTGTAAGTAAGTAAGATATATCAAATTAACTGTGGGGGTTTATTGAAATTAATAAAAAAAACTAACCTCACACTTACATTAATTACACCAAATCCTGAGACACGTGAAGGAGACACACGTGAGACACATGAAGGAGAAGAAAGTAAGTGACGAACAGTTCCGCTCTCTCCCTTCAGCTTGTTGCAAAAAAGGACAGAAGTCAGCGACAAGCATCGCACAAGTTATTTTAAAAAAAATCATTAATGTATTACTACATTCTTTACATTGAAAACTTCCGGAGATGCAGGTTTTTCTCCGTTCATCACGCAATGAAACGAATATTAAACAATAATTACAAATAAATATTTTGGCAATTTCCCTTCTAATTTTTTTTAAATGGCAGGCATGAGTGTTGTACGAGTGATGACCTGTTCCTATTCTAGATTTCTGTATCCTTTCTGCTTATCCAATCCTCCTGAGATTTAGCACAGTTTCATCTTCTTGCTTAGTAACTTAAGTGCTCTAGCGTTAATCCTGTATGTTAATTCTAGGAGGCGCCTAATTTACAATGATTTTATACCTTAGTTAAACAAACTATGGTTTGTTTTGATAATTTGAGAATTCAAGAAAATACAATCAGAAAAATAGTTTTCAAAGCAATTTACATTTAATAGACTTCATTCTAAAATTTATAATTTTTCTTTTATGCAATAAAACTGAGTGGCTTAATATTATGCACAGTTGTGCATTTACTCGTAAATGCGATTGTTCTTTATCTCCGACATTGTGCTAATGTGGATGTCACGCCCAGTAGTGCAGTCGTTTGTATGTATGGCTAACAGTAGGAGCACATCCCGTGACATTCAGCTAGCTTATGAGGGACCAGGCAAAGCCTGCTTCCCCATACCACCTTATAATCTGAAACATGCTGCAACGTACCCGATAATACTGACCAAAATAGCGTTTTACTCTTCAGTTTATTATATTATCTTAACTACAGAAGGCTAACTTCAGAGAATTATTAAAACAGCGTACCATTATTATCATTATTATTATTTTGTTCTGTGAAATGTACAATTTTTTATCGTTTCAATCAAGTGACAAATCCTTGAGCCACTCTGAAATCTATAAGACAGTTTTTTTTTAATATTTTTTATTAATAATGCGGTTTATAGTATCGCGCCATTGCTGGTCGCGATCCAATTGCTGTTCGCAGAATATGCAATCGGTGGGTTCAGGAAGGCAGTATGGAACGCCGTGCTGGATCCCAAAGGCCTCGCATCACTAGCAGTCGAGATGACAGGCATCTTATCCGTATGGCTGTGACAGATCGTGCAGCCACGTCAACAGACAACAACCGTCTGCACGAACAGTTCGACGACCATGGCTGCGCTTACCCTTGACGCTGCATCACAGACAGGAGCGTCTGCTATGGCATACGCAACGACGAACCTGGGTGCACGAATGACAAAACGTTATTTTTTCGGATGAATCCAGGTTCTGTTTATAGCATCATGATGGTCGCATCCGTCTAAGGCGACATCGCGGTGAACGCACATTGGAAGCCAGTATTCGTCATCGCCATACTAGCTTATCACCCGGTTTGATGATATGGGGTGCCACTTGTTACACGTCTCGGTCACCTCTTGTTCGCATCGACGGCATTTTGAACAGTGGCCGTTATATTTCAGATGTGTTACGACCCGTGGCTCTATCCTTCAATCGATCCCTGTGAAACCCTACATTTCATCAGGATAATGCACGACCGTCTGTCGCAGGTCCTGTATGGGCCTTTCTGGATACGGAAAATGTTCGACTGCTGCCCTGGCCAGCACATTCTACAGATCTCTCACCAATTGAAAACGTCTGGTCAATGGTGGCCGAGGAACTGGCTCGTCACAATACGGCAGTCACGAGATAAACTGTGGTATCGTGTTGAAGCTGCATGGTCATCAAAAATTTCTCACTAATATGCTCGCACATACAGAGAAACCATTGAAATTTAAAAAATTTTAAAGAAAAGAGGATGGTGTTAAGTTAGACAAAATTTGGACTTCAAAGCTGCACCAGCTCGTTGACAATCGATTACCTTCTATCAATAGGTTGACATTACCAGAGATAGTTTCTCAACCGACGTCACGGATGGAATGTGGCGCCCCCTACACCGTCTATATATGCGGCATTCCCTGGAGCCCTCATTGCAGATGGCAATTTGCTTCCGATTATATCTTTGCAGCCCATGACGAAACGTTAGGGGAAACTTTCAACTATCGACCATGGCTTATCATCCCGAAAATTTGAAGTTAACATCGGCCGTGAAAGCCTACATTGAATGTTATTCTCATCGTGATAAAGTATTTTGAATATCTCAGTTGTTCGAGAGTGGTAGCATATATCTTTCTGGTCCATTTAATAAACTTCACAGTAGAATTATTATATTCTCAAATGCTTTATTTCTATTGGGAACGAGACTAACAGAACTGTAATCTGAAATCAGGACCATATCCTGCTATATGCAATTACCGTCAACAAGCCCGTACTGGAGTCTATTTTTTTCGGCTACTTCGCTGTTTTGTTAAACTTATGAATGTTGTGTTCCAGTTGACCTACGGTTACGATAATTAACATCCACAGATTATCGGCGGCCAGTGGCGCGTTAATGAATGTAAATTGCGGTTTTCGCCGCCGCTGTGTTAGCCAGTAAAACAACGCTGTTGACACTCTGCTCGCTTCGCAACGTGCTCTCTGTTATCACTTTTCGTTTGCAAGTCGAAGCGTCAGCAAACACATTTTTCGACATTGTCTGTGCCTTCCTTGTTTCCTCGCGCCCAAATTATCACGTATGAAGTTTGTACTTTGTGTTTACTCTTCTTCGCCTCGGTCGCCTACAAAGTAATGAGGCAGAAATTACATGGACTGAAGCTCATCATATGGAAAAATCCTCACGTTCATCCATTCCTGCATTTAAAAATGTCGCTGAATTATTCGAAGTTAAATTTCGTAGTTTTTTATTATACGATTTCGTGCGACCGTTTATACGTGCAGCAGGTGGAATAGTAAGATGTGGAAGCAGCTTAAGAATCATCCCAAGGGAGTGTTCACCATAATTATATCCAGTGCGTTCCGGAAGTCGTTAACGATGAATGTAGGTTACTTGAATCGTTCGACAGATAGTAGACAAAACTACTTTTTAATTGATACGCAATTTAATTCTTTATACCGTTGCATAAATTTTAACTACAGTGTCGGAATTATTATTTCTATTTTCTTTTACATATGAGGATGTGGGAAGCCAAGGGGTACAATTGACATTTTTGAAAAAAAAAAAAAAAAATGAGTTTAGTGCAGAAATGGATTCCTAATATATGTAAAATTATGCTGGCCAAGAAGTACGAGTTCATCTCGATCTGGTACTGCAATCTGGCGGCAGAAAATTTAACTACTTGCAGAAGAGTGTTTATTGTTTGGAGGCAAAAGGGTATATGTGCAGTGTCAATAATGGAGGCTTGCGTGTAAATGGAGTGCTACAGTTATAAAGTGAAATTCGTTGTTTCAGTGCTTGTGAATGATAAACTTCATATACTATCTTTCTTCAATAAATACGAATATTAATATTATTTTATTATAAATTGTAAATAAAATAAGTGAGTGAACAGTAAGTATAACATCTACAGAAGGAGGCGTATTTTCTGGCAGCTCAGAACTTTTCCGAAGTTCAGTAACCACTATTCACACGAGAAAGCAGCTAATAAGTATGTGGCAGGAAACGTAAACCTTAAGAGAATGTATCAGCTTTATGAGGAGTTTTGTGAAGAAAGGAAACAGATACAGTAAGGGAAAACTTTTACCGCCATATTTATACACGTGCTTTAATCTTAGCCCCCTCATGCCTATAATACAGACATGTGCTACGAGTGAAGAGATGAAGAATACCATTGATCATGGATCGTTTGGTTGGAAAAAAATCTTATTGAAATGGCTCCATCTATGGAAAGCAGAAAGTGCTCGGAAAGAAGTTGTGGACGCAAAATGTCTGGTCGCCGAAGATGCTCGGCACATGGCTGTATGTTCTGACTTGCAAAAAATGCAGAAAAGTCCATCCACAAAAGGAAAGAAATCGACTAAGCTTTCAGAGGAAAACGAGAAGAGACACAAATTAGTGTCGCCACTTGTCAACAGCATGAGCTACCCCCATAAAGGAGTAGATCCTAGAGACTGATAACTCACAAGATGAAAATGACAATATTTTTGACAGCGATTCAGATTAAGAAGACAATAATAGAATGAGTTATTTAGAGTTACAGTTGATTCCATTACTTTCCTGTGATTTATTTTCAAATCAAAAGCGAGATATTTGGATTTTACAATCTGAAAAGAAAAGAAACTATTGTTTCTAGATTTGTTGTGAACAGTAATTATTATTGTATTTAATGTGCATTATGTATTATGAGTCAGAATAAACTAAAACATTTGACAATTATTTTAATATTTCTTTGAGATCATACCTTTCTAACTCTCACTTGGAAGCCAAAGAGTACAAGTGAAACCTGTTAACAAATTAAAAATGACCATTGTGAACTGACTAATTTTTTTTTCTGTATTTATGTCCTGGCATTAACTATTCAACTTCAACTTTAAATCTGATTATCTCAAAACTAACTTTTTGTATCTTGTACCCCTTGGCCCATCATCTCCTCATATGATGACGGCAGATGCCGTCTGGGGGATTGTTGATGTAGTGTTTGTTTCCGTGTCTGGTCAGCATTTACAAAAAATAGCAGCTGTTGTTTCCTTCATAAATATCTTGCACTGTGCATGGGTTGTCCAGGAGAGGCCATGTAATTAGCGCTTGGTTCGTGTTTGGTTCCACATTCACATGACTGATCTGCGTTCTCAGGAAAGATCCCCCATTTCTGAATTTTGGTCTTGCATCGATCAAGGCCCACTCTTAATCGGTTGAGGGACCTCCATACAGAATGCGGTAGATTTGCGCCAGGATCCAATTCTTCCTTTGGTGACACGTCGTACAAGTGTTTTATACCGAAGTCGGCTATCCGCCTTTGTCCCTAGCGGGTTGCTTCACTTGGCCTTGCAAGTTGCCGCCTTTCGCCAGACCGGTTGGATCCTTTTCGTGCTGGTCTTGATATCTATCTAATAATAATTTTTCAACATCGGACATGCATGGGGTGTATTGGCTTCTGCATCCTCTCGGAAGTTTTCCGTGAAACTTGTCGTAGGCATTTCATGAATGCATCATACAATTCAGGCTGTGGTGGAATATTTGTTATCTTTGAGTCAAGCTCTTCACTAAACTTCTTCCAGTCGGCTCAATTGAACCTACGCTTGCACGGTACCTGTTCAGGTGCCACCACGGAATTCACGGTGCAGACGACAGGTCTATGTTGAGTGCGAGAATTCGGTTCTCCCACAGTCTTCACACATTGTCCAGGTACCTTTGACGATACAAAAGTATTGTCTGGGCTGTATCCTCTTTTCCACTTGCCGCTGTTGAATGAAAGTGGGAGCTCCGCATCATGGATCAAATGTAAGGCATGTGCCTCTGCCCATGTTTCTAGACTTGCCCCATTTGCATCAGAATTTGGGTATCCCCAAGCTGATAATTGTTTCACTGTCGTCCGCCAACAAGGCGTAGTGACATAGTTTACAGAACGCCATCTGTGTGTATGCTTTAATAGGAAGTGTTTACAGCCATAAGGCTCCATGTAATATTAATGTTTGAAGCAAAGAGGCGCCATAACACGAAGAAGCACTCGTGATTCCTGTAGCCAAAAGAGCGAGTTTTAAGGGGGCACAACCTGCCTATCTAACCGATGTTAATGCCTACAAATTCAGTTTTAGGAAGGCGGTTCCTTATCATGCTGTTGAAACTTTCATTTTGGGTTCTCTGTCTGCCCATGCAGACATCTCCTTAGAAGGTCAGGATGAGCAAGTCTCTCAAAATAGGTTTAACTGCTGTAATAACAGCAGCAGGAAGAGAATGCTGGTGAGAATAATATTCTCCAGTTGCCTGAGCCCTACTGTATTTGTACCACGTTCTCCTGATGGACATATTGCATGACATGGCTTATCATCAGGAGAGGACTTATGGAAGAATATGACTCAAACATTTCTCTTCATTGCCTCCAGATTTTCTTTATTTCTCTTAAATTGCCTGCCCATAGTATACATGTAAAAAGGCACTGCAAACGTAAGTATAACAACGGCTCGCAATCACACTTGAACAAAACTGTTTGTTTACAAACAGCAGCAACAAAAGAATACCGACCGTCGAAGGATAGCCAACACACTAGGCAGTAAAAAAAATCCCTAACGGTGAATGTAGGGGATATAAAGATCTAAAATATGTGCAGAAAAGTGGGTGACAGAAAATTGGGTGTGACACATGAAAACACGTGGTAGGAAAATGCTCTTTAAATGCCCACTAAAAATTTTTTTTTCAGCAAAATACTTTTCAGAGTACTTAAATAAAACCTTAATCTATCGAAATATAATAATGGAAAGTCCAGGTTGGAATTAATAATACAGTAAGGACAGTTTAGAACTCACCGCAAAGACGTGGCGACGAGCTGCGACAGGCACATACAAAAGACACACACATACAACACTTTCAGCTATCGGCTGTGGCCTTGTTCAGAAAAAACAACACTCACGGAATCACACAGACACACAACAGAGTCATACAACCATCACCTCCGGCTGCCGCACTTCGAATCCAATTATCTGATATTTGTGGCCTTCACGCGAAATGTAGGTTAGCAGCAGTAGAATCGTTCTGCAGTCCGACTCAAATTCCGGCCCTCTAGATTTCATCAACAGTGTTTCTCGTAAAGAACGTCGCCTCCCCTCCAGCGACTCCCATTTTTCCCGAAGCATCTCAGTAACACTCAACGCATTGATAGAATCTACCGATTACGAATCTCGCCGTCCGCCTCTGAACTGCCTCTATGCCCTCTTTTACTCCGATCTGGTAGGGATCCCAAACACTTGAGCAATACTCAAGATGGGGTCATATACGCGTTTCATATGGGGGCCTCCTTTACAGACGAATCGCGTCTTCCCAAATTTCTCCCAATAAACTGAAGTGGACCATCCGCCTTCCCCACGACTGTCCTCATATGCTCGTTACATTTCATCTCTCTCTGCAGCGATACGCCTAGGTATTTAAATGACGCGACTGTGTCAAGCAGCACACTACTAATGTTGCGTTTCAAGATTGAGGGATAGTATCTCCATCTGCATTACCTTACATTTCTCTATATTTAGCGCTAGTTGCCATTCCTCACCCCACCTAGAAATTTGGTGCTAGTCATCCTGCATCGTAATAGTCACCCTCTTGTGGACCTCAGCATCACCAGAAAACAGCCGCGGATTGCAACTCACTCTGCCCGTCAGATCATTTATATAGATAGAAAATAACAGTCGTCCTATCACACTCCCCTGTGGCACCCCTGACGATACGCTAAAACTCTGTTGAACACTCGCCATAGAGGACAACGCACTGGGTTCTATTACTTAAGTAGCCTTCAAGCCACGCACATATTTGGGTACGTATTCCATAAGCTCGTACCTTCGTTAGGAGTCTGTAGTGCGGTACCGTCTCAAACGCTTTTCGAAAATTGAGAAAAATGCAGTCTTTCTCCGCAGCACGCAAGATGTCTGCTTCTTTAGTTTTTCCTTAGCTCATGCTTTTTAAGGGCCTAATTTTACCTTGCTATTTTTGTAACAACGTTTCCCTATCATAAAATTTATGTACATGCATATATGACACATATTAAAAATTAGGAATATAAAAACATGCACTTATACCAGTGCGGCGTGGGCTACTTGCGAAACTCCAATCGCCAACATTCTCCTCCGAATGCGAAAATATATCGTTGACTCCCACTTACATAGGTGAAATGATCATCAGAATAAAATACGAGAAATCAGAGCTCGAACAGGGAGATTCAGGTGTTCATTCTTCCCGCGCGCTATTCGAGAATGGAATGGGAGATAAATAGTATAATTATGGTTGGACGAACCCTCTGCCAGGCACTTAAATGTGATTTGCAGAGTATCACATGTAGATGTAGATCATTGTCAAAATATCAAAGCATTCGATTAAGAAATTTCGTATATATATATATATATATATGCAGGCATGGATTGGCCTCCATATTCGCCGGATTTGACTCCCTGTGACCTTTTTTTTGTGGGGTATAGTGAAAGACATGGTCTACCCGAAGCATCCCGCCACGCTGGACGAGCTTGAATCGGCGATCTCTGTGGTATGTGAATCCATTTCGTTTAAGACACTGCGAAATGTGATGGCGAATTTCATTCTTCGTTTGCGCCACCTCTGTTGTGCCAATGGTGAACATTTTGAAAACATTCTGATGTGATTGTTTGTAAAGAGTGTTTTCATACGATTATTTCACTTATGGATGCTAATAATAATAATTTCGTGTGTCTCATTGGCCTGGTGCAAGTCTTTCAATTGGACGCCACTTCGGCGACTTGCGTGTCCCTAGCCTACCCCAGTTATCCAACCGGGGAAAGGGGACCTACAGTTTAACGTGGAATCCGAACCATGTGTCGTTTCTGGCGACTCCTCACATCGTTGAGAGGTTAAAGTGCAGACTGAAAAAATTCGAGGTCCGACCGGGTTTCGAACCCGCGACCCTTCGGTTTCCAGTTCAGCACTTTACCCCAAGACAACCATTTTTTTTCTTCGCCTTTAAAATAATACATTTCCTCTATATAAAATAATATCATAACTCTCTACAAAAGAAGGTGCATAATCTTTTTCCGTCAGTGAAGTCACTGCATAGAAACTGACATTAACAAAGGAAACTTAAAACTTCTTCGGGAAAGAAACTTGGAAACGTTGTCCCACAATACCTCTTAAGTCACTGATTTAATGTGTGTTCTTTTTATTTTCTCCATACTTCAACCTCAGCATATCGACAGCACTCAAGGCTCGTCTTCTCGATATGTGCTTTCTTATGTTTCCCCAAGCAGTATGCCTGGTCTCATTTTCCTGGTTACCCGTTTTCATCATGCGTTCTCTCAACTTGTCATCTCTTAGCCCTGAGTGCGCCAGTCACCGGAAGTCGCTCATGTCCTGGTGATTTGCAGGGATATGAAGTTCCTTTGTCTTTCCCTAAGTACTGGAGATGAAAGTCTTTTGAAAATAAAAAGGAAAATATAAAAGAAAGGTAACCCAACCCCTCTACGTCGAGGTTAGCCAAGGTGAAATAAACCATCTTCTTAAGGAATTGAAGAAAAATGATCTAAATGAACAGTAATAGATGAACGGTGGCAAACCTTGAATACTGGATGTCGCACGTCTGACCACCGGGCCGACACTTATGTACGCTGATATGAGCTGTACAGCGTACAGCGCAATCTGTTAGCAGATTCTGAAACTTATTTCAAACTGCTGTAAAAACATCTTACAGCTTTCACAATAAACATACCCTTTACTGCATTCCTCTATCGATCTTTGTTTTCGAGATATTTAATTTTGAATTCAGAGAGCCCTTTTCTGGATACCCTGTATATGGTATTATATTGTCGCGTTGCAATGGAAGCAGGCTTGACTTCGAAGGCAACTAAACACAGCACTTATACTGAAAGCACGTTTATTACGAACTCAACATACACGCAGCACTGACTGCCTCTCAGGCAGAGTGCTCTGCTATTTATACACAGACAGAATTTACCAGAAATTAGAAGAACAGTTAACATAAGAAACAAGTAGAATTTACAAGTGAACATAAGAAAGATGTAGAACCTTCTGGAATTGTCAATTACAAAGAAATAAATTTTTTGCCGATGAACCAGTGACCTACGGCGCCGCAGTCCGTGAAGCTATCCCCTGCACCACGCCGGCAGTTGGTGTTTGGGGTCTCTCGCGACAATATGGTACAGGAAACAGTAATAATACCGACTGAAACGGCAGGAAAATACCAAAAGTATGGTCTTTGTGAAGTGTGGCACTTGCTGGCAGTGTCCGTGAAGGCCTCATCCACAGGGACGAAACGCGCCGCAGCTGCGTCAGAGGCGGCTTGTCGAGGTGGACCGCGGCGACGGGGACACAATATATATTACGGTTCCCGCGGATTTATTGCGGATTAAAAGCGCTGACAGGACTCGTGCATCACCGGATCTGCCCACTCGTAACATTTCGCCTGTCACAGGTATTGCGAAACGAACTTTCCGAACGTTTCCATCACTATACGCTACTGTCGATACGTGTATTGTCTGACTCCTACCTAATATTAAAAATGTGAGGTGTCTGCTAGTTCCTAACAGACAGATCCCGATAGCACATTAATATTATCTATATCTATAAATGTGAATGTGTATGTGTATCACGTCCGAACGACAAGATGCAGAGACTTTACTAATTTGTAATTGGGGAAGGTTTTAGGCACGGTTTTATAGCGGTCTGATAGATATTTAGCAATTTGAAAAATATAACACAAAAAGCGGTACAATAATTACTCACCACAAGACATAAAAAGCTGAAAATTTGTACAGCTACTAATGTCTACTGTGGGAAGGTTTTAGGCACAGTTTTATGGCGCTTGGATAGCTATTTATCTACATATATTAATGTGAATGTCTGTTCGGTGTACGCTTATCACGTCCGAACGACAAGATCCAGAGACTTTACTAATTTATAATTGAGGAAGGGTTTAGGCACGGTTTTATAGCGATCTGATAGATATTTAGTAATTTGAAAAATATAACGCAAAATGCGGAACAATAATTACTTTGAAAATTATTTTTATTTTGAAAATGGTTTTATTGGTGGCATTGTTGCTTGAGGGTTGATAATGATAAAAGGGTGGAGTATTTTGGGATGGAAAGTTATCTGTGTATATAAAATTCTTCGTGTGTGTGTTGATATTTCACTCTGCAGCGAAAAGTATAGAACGCAAACGATTGCTCGGGTGTAATTGTTGTCGGAAGTCTCCCGTTGTACACCATAGCAGTTCCCTGCCGATAGCTGTAAGATTCAGACTCAAGGCCAGTGATGACGTTTGTGACTCTATAGCAAGGAGGTTACATACAGCGAAACGTGATGCCACAGTCTATAACTTTGGTCTAAGCGTGCTACTATATCTTCAGCTCTTTTTTTGTAAGGATAAGCATACGAATAAGGAAATATAAGAATAAATAAATAAGGCAGTAAAAAAGAAATTTATTTTAATAGATATATTTTAAAAAGTCGATTTGAGGTTTTACATCAAGTGATTGATCTGTGTTTGTTGAATGCCATCTCATCTTCAAAACCAGTCTCATAGGACACTAGTGAAATATAGCTTATCTATCATAACCAACCAACTCGCGAGCGGAGCCGCGGGTTTAAGCTAGTTTCTAATAAAACACAGTCTTTGTTGGCAGTATTTTATTCAAATAAACGTGTTTCGCCTTTTTGGTAAGTAATATTACTTACAAGCACGACGGCTTGAAGCAGAGAATTGCAATGACGGCGGCAAGTAAACTTTGACATGTGCATAAATTCGCCAATGTGCGGCTCTCTCTGCTATCTTGGCCGATGCTGCAATCGTTTTTCAGGTTTTTTACTGTTTCCCTGAACCCAGTAGTATTTTGAAAGACGCTGCCAGGCATAGGCATGAATTCTTTATAACGTAAGGTGAGCGGCATCATGTATTATTTTAGTATTCTGATGAGAGGCGTAGATCTAAATAAAACATTTGTAACAAATACTGCGTTTTATTTGAAATCATATTGCTCTGTTTGCTATACCATACGTCCTGATGGAGCTAGAGATATTTTACATTAATACGATTCTCACAACCACTGCTTCTTTGGACTATCCATATTTTACAGACCTTCCATCTTTTCCAAAGTCTAGAAGAAAGTATCACTTCCAAGGTTTTGGAAGAACATGTGGGTTGTGGTCAGCCATACGTAACTCACTATTAACCTTCACAACACCAAGGGCCGAAAAGGGAGGGGTATTTATGCCCATCTAAAACTATACTAATGTAATCATTACTACTGAAAGCAATGTGGTTTCGAATACAGTCATCTAACAGATTTCATAAATGTTTATTTTTTTCTGTTTAGCATAATCTAAAATTTTAAGCTTTACTAATAAAAGGGATCTTCACATAGAGAGTCATATTAATGTTTTTTTTTTTATTTTATTTTTTTTCTAATTAAAACTCACTTACATACTCACTAACCCCAGCCGGTTCTTACCCTCACTCAGTCCAGCTCACTCCCCCCCCCCCCCCCAATCAGCTGTTTCTTCACCTACCAGGCCCAGTATCTCCTCCTCACACGTTCCTACCACCCGACTATTCCAGTTTTCAATTTCGCCGCTACTTCAAGTAGTGAGTATAATTGAGTTCTATGTTCTTCCTTATTACCCGCTGTTCATTTTCATACACGTGACCATATATTTATCCCAGTACCTCATTTTCGAAAGTGATGTGTCCACTGAAGACGGAGAAACTTCTGAGACCCTTTGGATAGCCAAACAAGAAAAATTGTTCGAAGTCGAAATATCGAAACATTTCGACCGTTTCAGGGCGGCGGCGAAGCTGAAAATTTGTGCTGGACCGGGAAGCGAGAAATCCGGATTCGAATCCCGGTCCACCACAAATTTTTCAGCTTCGCTGCCGAAGTCATTTCAATGCCCTGAAACGGTCAAAATGTTTCGATATTCCGATTTAGTCCAATTACGACCCTTATTGTCAACCAATAGTGTCTGTTCTTTCGGATATATCGAAAAGAACATACACCATACCAATTAAAGAAGAATTGTGTTTGCTCAAGGCATAACCATATTTACATACTACATATTTTATTTTAGTATTATGACAGCATCTGAAATGGAGGGAATGATATACTCAAAAAAAGAGGCCAGAAGAGAATGGAAATCTCTTACGAAAAGAGGGGACAGAGTATTGCGGTAAAGCTAGGTCCGTAAAAAGCATCAACGAAGGAAAAAGTAAATAAGCAGATATAGTATGACGAAAAGAAAATATTACTGATGAAGTAGCGACGATTAGATACGTAGGGAGGATTAGTGTATGTACAGCACGAGTACATTCCCTGGACCTCATCTGCAATGATGATATTTATTTTATATTTATAACATTAAATCATACTATTCTGTACAACTTAAACCTTTTGCATTATGTTTTATGCACACTATGCTTCTCTGACAGATGTACTGTTTGTACTGTACTACAACTTTCTCAACGCTATGTAACGTGCTTCAAGCACGGAAAACGAGATGTCGCTGCCATTAACTTTCGTTACTGTGTCATAAAATTATAAAATTATATCTCCTTGTTCTTCTTCGTCCTTTTCTAGATTTTGCAGCGTAGCTACAGTCAAAGTATGTATCCTTCATGGTACTTCCCATTTAAATTTAAAAGTGTTTTTAAATTTTCCTGTTTGGAATAACTTACTACGTTAGTAGTATCCGTAACTGGCATAAGACGCTTAGCATCATACTCTTGTCTTTTACCTGATATTTTTATATATTTATTTATTCTGACTTTTCATTTTTATTTGTTATCCATCTTATGTACCTTGTGTGTAAAATGCATTCTAATTTTTATTTTGTTTGATTGAAAGTGAATAAAAAATTAGTGTTAGAGAAATATCTAAGTAATAGAGGGCGTTAATAACACCCATCCCTACAGCGCCGCTGCATGTCGTTTGTAAGCAGCTCGCTTATTCCATCTGAACCTCTGGCACTGCAATTTTATGTTTGCCGAAACTTATTTCGACACAGTTACAGTTACATTCAGCGCATTCATGATGCTTGGTATGTATGCTGTCGGTATATTATTTTTGAAATTGTATTCGTTCATTTTGTATTTGTTTTTAATTCCATACTGATTTTATGATCTTGTTCTATAGTTTGAAGGATACACTGAAGATGGTCACTAAGTGATTGAAATCGATCTTTTGTTTGTAAATAAAACATTAACCGTCAATGCTGCTCAATACATCTGGTGTGTTTATTTTAAAAAAATCAGTTGTAGGTATCCAGCAAGCTGAGAGAGAGATTGCCTAAGACAAGAAAATGAATTGGTAGAATGATGGGAGAAGAGACGCGGGAAAAAAAATTGAAGGAAATAGTGAAAGTAGAAAGGGAAGAGAGAGGCAAAGACAATTTTGGGAGGCAGCAGCCACCCCACGATAGCGTCAAGGGACTCGGTCGAACAGGATGTCCCCGTCAGCTCGACGGATGGTCGCCATCACGAGGGCCTGAGTTCCATTGCTTTGTTCCCGAACATTCGCGGTCGTTATTCGTGGGACACTGTGTCACTGATGCGTAGGATTACGCACTCTCCTCCAAAATGAGCATCAAGAACGTTTCCAACTCCTCGCTTTAAAACACGTCAAATCCTACTCGGCGATCGTCAGATTGGGCAAAGAATACTGGTTTGAACATATTTATTTACGTCAGTGATCACAATTTTTAGTTATTAGACAATCGCTCTCAGTTATGGGAATCTTGAGAGCTGTTATTTTCATAACAATTTTTTATTTTAATTTTGTTTTGTTTTGATGGAACATAGACAAATTAAATAACTACTAGACAAATTAAATAAATGTAATACACTATATACGAGGCGCGTCCAGAAAGTAACTTCCGTCTGGCAATAAAATGAAATTGTACACAGATACAGAAGAATTTTTTATTGCACAAAATTCTACAACTCTTAAACTACTTTTCCACATAACTGTCGAAACTTTGCAGGCATTTGTCATAGCGTGGCACCAGGTTTTGTATACCTTCTTCATAGAAATCTGCCGCCTGTGTCTTCAACCAGTTGGAAACAGTTTCTTTCAGCTCGTCGTCATTGGGGGAAGTCCATAGCGAGAGCACTAATTGTAAACCTAGGTTTTTCCTGGATCTTGTCATCAATCGCGTGAACCAGTTCTTCTGTAACCAAAGGTGGACGCCCACTTCGTTCTTCATCGTGCACATCACTACGCCCGCCATTGAACTGTCGGACCCATCCTCTCACAATCGAATCACTCATCGCATTTGGTCCGTAAACATCTCAAATTTTCCGATAAATTTCTCTTTGTTTCACTTTCCTCGCATTCAGAAACCGAATCACCGACCTGATTTCACAAGCGGCGGAATTTTCAATCAACGCCGACATTTCAAACAAGCACAACAAAGCGTACCTAACTGACAGCGATCTACAAATGGCACACGTTCTTGTCCTTGATACACATAGTCTACAGCGCTGCGGTGGAGATAAATTGAAACGGAACTTACTTTCTGGACGCGCCTCGTATTTGTTCCACAATAATACTTTGTTGCAAACTAGCTTAGGCCATCTTCAGGCATCTTAATACTGATGATTATCCACATCACCCCAGCTACTGTGTTTGGAGTACAAAGATTTTACAAAGATATATATGTGAGTCATCGACTATGTAACCTTTACGTATTTTATAAGAAGCCGAAATCTTTGGTCGTGTAGGCGCTATGTGCTTGCTTGCTCGGTGTGTGTTGTCTTTCCTGTTTACTCATTGAAAACCGAGGTTTTAAAGATCGTTGCACATTGCTTCCTCACTGCAGTTTCGCCTTGAAAACGGCAGGGTGATCTATCGAAATATCGGCCGTCATCGATTTTGGTACCTAGCAGCATACCCGTATGTTTTTCGAAGCCGAAAGCTAGTTTACAACAAAATAAATATTACTGTGAAACAAATATATAGCATATAAAGTTATTCATAACATTTCTTAATACAGTTGAGCAGTAATGTCTTCGTCATAACAAAATTAAAGTAATGAGGCGTCCATTAATGACGTGGCGTTTATTCGACCTCTCCCCCTAGGGGAGATGTCGTGAAATTTTGTTCGAGCCCCCACCCCAACCTAATCTCACCTGATACTTTTCAAAATGCGAATTGCAGTGTATATACGTTAATCTGTGCTTGATAACGTTGGATTATGCGTATGAATGCGTCATTAAAACTGTAGCTAAATGTACGACGAAATTGTGAAGTTCACTGTATACTTTAACAACGGTATTTCTCACATTGACATTAACGACAGAAAATTGTCTACCTATTACTTGATTTCGTTTGGTATAATTGGTTTATTAATTGTTGTTGTTTTTGGTGGTAGATTTCTGTCTTGATTAATTTTTCCTGTATCTTATTTAATTATTTTACCTTGGTATTTAAAGTTTCTGGCTTTATTTACTATTATCTTAGGTTCTTATTTTGGTTATATTATTGTTGATTTTAATTATTCTTGTCGTTTATTTTCTTTAAATTTTTTGTCTTTCGGGATAAAATATCAAACGAACATTGTTCATGACGTCGGGTTGGTGATAACTTTTGTATCCCATCCTCGTCGCCACTTTTGTGTCTCGTTGCCGCCGGTTGTACTAGGTGTCGGTGACCGAGTAGAGAGAGACCGACACAGGGAAATAGGATGCACGCGTGTCAACCTATTTCCCTGTGTCAGTCTCTCTCTACTCGACTACCGACTCCTAAGACAACCGGCGGAAACGAGACACAAAAGTGGCGACGAGGATGGGATAGAAGAACCGTGGACCAGCCCGCTTGCAGCAGCGAGACAGCAGCAGTCGGAGCACGCAGAAATTGCTCCGCCCACCCACCCTTATTATAAGACTTTTGGGGGAAGATATTCTCTTCCGTGTTTTGTGGACTTTTTTTGTTCCAGAGAGTCCTCATTTACCTTGCATCTTTGTTTTGTTATCATTTACTTGTATGCCGTTTGTCAAATTACTTTGTCTAACACGACAGGGCGACCTTTGTGTTGCACTTTTACACTGGTTACTGTTCACTGACTGTTCAGCACGGCCGGTAGAATTCACTTCAGTTTTTTACGGACTTCACTGAAGAAGGCGATGGTTTTCTTTCTCGAATAGTCACGGGGGATGAAACTTGGGTTAGTGCGACACCCCTGAGACGAAACGATAATCAGTGGAATGGAGGCACAATTAATCTCCAACGAATGTTAAGTCTAAACAAATCTTAACTCCTCGAAAAGGCATTTGCGCCGTTTTTTGGGCCAGAAAAGGCATTTTGCTGATTGATTTGTTAGCACGAGGCCAAACAACAATGTACATGACTACCGCGAGAGCATTAAGAAACTGCCCCACGCAATACAGAACAAGCGCTGAGATTTACTATCAAAAGGTGTTTTTTTCCCCACGATAATGCCCGACCTCACACGGCGAATGTGATCAAACAACTCTTACGGAAATTTCACTGGGTCGTGTTTGATCATTCTCCGTGCAGCCCGGACCTCGCCCCTAGCGACTTTCATCTCTTCTCACACCTAAAATCTGTCCTTGGTTGTCAACAGTTCAGCGACAATGACGAGCTGAAAGAACAGGTTACCCCATGGTTGAATACACAGGTTTTTGATTTTTCTACAAGAAATATTTTTTTCTGTATCTGCATACGTTTGTTTTATATAACCAAACGGAACTTACTTTGTGGACATATCTGGTATATTTGTTGTCGGAGCTAATGTTCATGTAAAAGTCAACAGACTGTTTATTGTAAATATTGTGATTTTTGTGTCAACCCTTCATCTCAGAAAAAAGAGGTCGTGTCGACTTCTTGATTTCTATCCGGTCACGTTAATTTATTACTAAATACGGTGGCTGAAAGAACCTAGATTCTAGCTAAAAGTAGAAATTTTGTAGTGAAAATTATTTGCAACTTGCACCATTGAATTACAAGAGACGTGTTCGCCGTTGAAGTTATGTACAGCAGTACGACAAATCACTTAGGATTGGTCAATTGAAGTCAAATTAAAAAACGGCCATAACTATCCTGTGATTTGTTTGTGGAGAGTAAATTTATGGTCTCTTATAACAGTCACTCAGTGTCACACCAGTGTCACTGAAATTAATTTAATCATTTCAGTAATACAATAAAGATTCAGTGAAATGTGTTACGGGTGTTAATTAGATTTGAAATAAGCTATTCTATTCTGCTCATGTGTAATAACAGAAATACGATACACTCTTCCAACACGTTAACACTAACCTAAACAGCATTTAGAGGCATTAGCAAAACAGCATTTATTTGTAGCTAAACATATTTCGCATAAACATTCACTCACATGTGCAGAAACCTACAAAAAACAATTTATTAGATAACTTTCAGTTGTTAAGTATGACGCATAGTTTTGTTCTAACACAAACATTCAAACGGGGAGATATCTAATTCTGCTTTTCTTTCATAACGTAGTTGTCTAAAGACTTAAGGATAAAATATAATGTTGAGTCTGTTGTAACACCCCAGTCAAACAATTCATTTAAAGTTGGTGCCCAATGCATTGAACCCTAGGTCAAATAGGGTTAACTCGCATGGTTGTAATAAAGGAAGAATGTAATGAAGCGGTAGTCAGTTATCGAGAGAATTTGGAATGATAGCAATTTGTTATTCAGTACAGAAACAAAGATCGCACGATCGTAACTTTCTAGAAGCGAAGCTTAAGAATTCAGTCCATTACTACGAGCTGCTCCTGCGCATTACGAAAGGGCAACGAGTGTTTACCTGTTTTCGTTTAATAGGAAAAGTATCCACCAGCTCTGGCAATAGATTGTGGATGCATTCGTGTCTCCGGAATCTTGGAAATCAAATAGAGAGAGACACCTGCAACGTTTGTGATTTATTCTATTGTTTCGTGTCTCTCACGGCCTGGTACATCACTGAACCTTTGGCGTACTCTTTCGATAACTATGCGAGGATTCTTTAGCTGCTCTACATTTAACTGTCGTGGAAGCGGAGAGTTTTTATAACGATTTCGTAGCGTAAGACTTATAAATAACACAGACGATGAAACCCTGCTTTTGAATGTAATTCATTCGTTCCGATTATTTACTAATATGAAGGTAGCAGAACTTCGCTGTTTCTCTTACCTTCGAAGCCATTAAATTTGTTGTGTGACCTCTCTTCTGGAATTGCCATTTCTTACTAATATCAAGACTGACACTAAGAGATAAGCAAAGTACAAACTAAAAAAATCCGGAAACATTTCAATCGTTGAGTGTTATAAAATACGTTTCAGTGTTGATTAGTCAAACGTGTTCCACGTTACACAAATTTCACCATTGATGAGCAAGAAGCTTAATACATTCAGCGCTTAAGCAAAGTGCTCCAAACAAGGGATTTAGCGCAAAATGCGGTCGAAATTGCAGCAACGACCTTTTTACCCATGTGTTTTAAAAGTATGCGGGGTGGAGAGAATAATATGAACATCTAACACAGACACAACATTTATTTAACTTACCTTAAATTTAACATTAACATCGGCTTCGTCCTTCTAACATCAATTACGCGTCTGTTATTTTTATGGTCTTCTTATGTATGGTTTACAAAAACTACAGAAATGAAAACAACTTATTAACGTTTCGATGCCATAAAGCCAACGAAAAGCGTCACACCACAAAGAGTGTTTTATACATGTAGGCAAAATAAATCCAAGCCTCACTGTCCTGTTGAGTGATGCTATGACGAAAATAACAAATTTTCAACTCAGTGGTGTGAAATATTCATTCATAAATTTTTTAAAAAAAAAAATTCGATTTCATTCACCATCAGTACAGATGCGGGTCATGACATTTAACAGTCAGATCCATAAAACATGTAAATAAAAAGTTCTCTCTAGTTACTGTTACAAGTTTAAAAAGAAACTTGCAACATGCACTAGAAAAAACTGTTTTATTAACATGTTTTATGGATCTGACATTTAAATGTTTTATGCGGAGTACACGTGTCCTCATAACTGGAAATCTGCACTGACAATGTTCAATCATATGAACGAAATCGATATGCGATTTTTTAAATAAATATTTCATATCACACCTCCAAGCTGAAAATTTGTTATTTTCATCAATAATGTTTTTGTTTCACCTGGTGTGTAAGATGTATGAGACAGGCGAAGTACCCTCAGACTTTAAGAAAAATGTTATAATCTCAATTCCAAAGAAAGCAGGCGCAGACAGGTGTGGAAATTCCACAACCATCAGTTTAATAAGTCATGGTTGCAAAATATTAACACGAATTATTTACAGAAGGATGGAAAAGCTGGTAGAAGCCGACCTCGAGGAGGATCAGTTTGGGTTCAGGAGAAATGTAGGAACACGGGAGGCAATACTCACTTTACGGCTTATCCTACAAGTTAGATTAAGAAAAGGCAAACCTACATTTCTAGCTTTTGTAGATTTGGAGAAGGCTTTTGACAATGTTGATTGGAATAAACTGAAGCAATCAGGAGTAAAATATAGGAAGCGTAAGTTTATTTACAACTTGTACAAAAACCAGACAGCAGTTGTAGGAGTTGAAGGGCATGAAAGGGATGCAGTGGTTGGGAAGGGAGTAAGACAGAGTTGTAGCCTTTCTCCAATGTTATTCAATTTGTACATTGAGCAAGCTATAAAGGAAAACAAGAGAAGTTTGGAGAAGGAATTAAAGTTCAGGGTGAAGAATTAAAAACATTGCGTTTTGCCGACGACATAATAATTCTGTCAGAGACAGCAAAGGACCTGGATGAGCAATTGAACGGAATGGACAGTGTGCTGAAAGGTGCATATAAGATGAACATTAACAAGAGTAAAACAAGGGTAATGGATTGCAGTCTAAGAAATTCAGGTGATGCTGAAGGAATTAGATTAGGTAAGAAACAATGAAGGAGGTAGATTAGTTTTGTTACTTGGGCAGTAAAATAACAAATGATAGTCGCAGTACAGAGGATATAAAATGCAGAATGGCAATGGGTAGAAAAGCGTTATTGAAAAAGAGAAATTTGTTAACATCGAATACTGATTTAAGCCTAAGGAAGTCCTTTCTGAAGGCATTTGTGTGGAGCGTTGCCTTGTATGGGAGTGAAACATGGACGATAAACAGTGCGGACAGGAAGAGGATAGAGGCTTTTGAAATGTGATGCTACCGAAGAATGCTGAAGACGCATAACTAATGAGGAGGTACTGAACAAAATTATGGAGGAAAGGAATTTCACGTATATCTTGACTAAAAGAAGGGATCGATTGGTAGGACACATTTTTAGACATCAAGGAATCGTGAATTTAGCATTGGAGGGAAGTGTGTGGGGTAAAAACCGCAGAATAAGACCAAGACATAGATACAGTAAGCAGATTCAGACAGATTTAGGTTGCCGTTCTTATGTGGAGATGAAGAGGCTTGCTCAGGATAGGGTATTGTGGAGAGCTGCATCAAACAGTCTCCGGACTGAAGACTACAACAACAACAACAACAACAACAACATGTTGACCCGCAGATAATCGGATGATACCCAGCTGTTAAGGCAAAACGTTTCGATAAGAATTAATAAACTACTGTGCAACCATGACAGCTTTTATATCAAAATTTAGGAGAATGTGTATTCAGAGGCCAATGTTATAATTCCCAGATAACAGAAAATCTCCTTCCCAGTTCATTTAAGTTTGTAAATCCTTCCATTAGAGTACATATCAAATTATTCTATTCTGTTCTGTTTTTTTTTTTTTTCGGTGATTGGCACCAATGCAATACTATATCTCATACACGATTTCTCAGAAATACATCCCCAAATTAAGACAGATGCTTCACACTAATAGATTTACACTAATGTTCAGAAAAAAACCTTGTGCTTGCTGCAATTGCTTTTATTTCTCCCAGAGGCGTTTCACCTTTTATTTTAAAGGCATCTTCAATTAATTTTTTGTGAGATGTATTATTTTGAGATTGTAAAAGAATTCATGCATTTTTTTTGTTTTTTTTTATTTTTTGTTTTTTGTTTTTACTTACATGTTCGTTGTCTTCTCGACTATCTTATGCTGTTTCCTCCATCTGTGTCAAGCCCACACGTTGCACATTGTATAACTAACACACTTTCTACCGCAGTTGTACACATTTTTGTGGTATTTACTTTTTCTATTTTCGTGTTTCATTTCTTTTGTTGCCAACATAACGAAATTTATGTTGGTCGCTAACCTTTCCTTGTGTACAAAATGAATGAGTAATAATGTTATTTGAAACAGAAGAAAGAGAGAGAGAGAGAGATCAGGTAAAAAGAACACATGACAGCCTGGAAATATGGTACAAACCATTCCACATTTGCCGAACATCTAAGACAACCGAATCAGAGAGCAGCCTTCAGAGAAGATGACATGAAAATAATTAGATAAATAACAATTAAAAAAAGCTTCTCAACCACCAAGAAAATGATCACATAAAGAAAACGAAAGCTGAAAAGAAAACTCTGCTGAATGATTAAGTAAAAATATCAAAGTATTCACAGTTTACGCTGCTAGGTAAAATAGTTACATATCCTAATCCTTCAGACTCTCATTAAACCCCCTTCACATATCATTTAAATCCAAACAAAAATCAACTGAACATCAAAATTTCTAGCACCCTAATACAGATATTGCATTTATACACACAAAATAAAACTATTCTCTCTCTGAAACTCTGTCTCTCTCTCTCTCTCTCTCTCTCTCTCTCTCCTTCTTCTTCTTCCTCTGTTTCAAATAACATACTTAATCTTTCGTTTCGTTCACACACACAGGTTAGCAACCAACACACATTTCGTTATGTTGACAACAAAACAAATGCAACACGAAAATACAGAAAGTAAATCATGGCTGCTAAACAACTCCAAGATGTGTTCAACTGTGCGAAAAAGTGTGTTAGTTATACAATGTGCAACTTGTGGCCTTGACCACAAGGAGCCGCGGCGGAATGGCCGAGCGCATTGAGGCGCTATGCTCCGATGCGCGAGGCCGTTCCCCGTCGAGGGTTCGAATCCTCCATGGGGCATGGATGTTTGGTGGACTTTAGTATAAGTTTATAAGTAGTTTGTAAGTCTGGGGACTGATGACCCCGCAGTTAATTCCCATAAGCTTAACAAACATTTGATTTGACCAAATGGAGGAAACAGCAGAAGATAGTTGAAAAGACATGGAAAATGTAAGTAAAAATTTCTTCTCTTATGTAAAAAAGTAAGTGAACTGTTTATAATCTCTAAACAATAACATCTCACGAAAAAATTGTACTTCTAGAGACCACTGAAGATTCCTTTAAGATAAAAGCCGAAACGCGTCTCGAAGAGATAAAAGAAATTAGGGGAAACGATTGTACGTTGGGACGGTTTTACCTTGGGACACTTTTTAATACAGGCAGTGCACTCTAGTGGAAACTTCAAAAACTATGAAGTAAAGTTGTCTGGCCTATTTTCAGAGGGAATAAGAGGCCATGTTGTATTTGGATGATGTTTGAGATCTGAGAAAGAATTTTAAAGTTTTCGTGTTTGGAAGTAAAATTTAGCCACTAACCTTAGAAGATATAAATTAAAGCTAAGTATCATTATTGCTATTTCTTAAATACAGTGTTGTAAGTCATTATTTAAGTAAACTATTGATACCATAAGTCATAACGATATAAATGTATTATTTAAGTAAACTATTGATACCATAAGTCATAACGATATAAATGTGTACATAGATTAGAATACTGTTTTCTGTTATTGTGTATTTCGTTTTAACTTGGGACACTTCTCTGGTTGCACCTTGTGACACCTGGAAGGTGTATGATTGTCACTGATGCACCAGGAAAATAAAGAATTGAAGAGGAAAAAAAAGTATATTTTCCATAGAAAGAAGCCACTAAACGGACAAATGACTTTTCATCTTTCAGTTCTTCTGATGAAGAAATTCCCCAGCTTGGCAATAGCTCTGGAGGTAGTATATTTGATTTGTCACCTGAAGAAGAGGATTAGCCATCCTTCCTACCATCTGGAAAAGTAACACTTTCTTGTTCTCAAGGTAGTTGGGCCTTGGTAAAAGCTGACATCAGTGGCAGATCTGATGTGTTCTATGCTGGAGTAGTTTTAGAAAACACAGAACAAGATATAACTGTGAAATTATTAAGGAAGCAAAGGACCATTTTGTATTCCCTAATGTTGAGAATATCAGCACTGTTAATGGCAGTAATACAGTGAAAGAACTACCAGCTCCAGTAGTGTGTCGTGGGTTTCATTCATTTAATATTTTATTCCCACCATCTCTTGTTTTAAGGTAAAATAACTTTTGTATTTGGACTAACACATTTACTACCTGATTCCAAAACGATTTTTCCATTCATAAAACTAAGAAATTGAACTACATCACCGTGTCCCAAGTTAAAACCACCACTTTCCCAAGGTGAAACCATAGGTTGTACCTTTGGACAAGTGCCATAAAGGTCTTCATTGATGAATAATTGTGTAAATACTGAAGCTAGCCTAAACTGCTGTTCGTTCAACATTACCTAAAATTGGTGCCTGTAATGGGGTAAATTTTCAAATTTCTTGTAAAAAAATTATAGTATAAAAAATTAAAATGTAAAAATTGTCCCATGGTGCAACCCTTTCTCCTGCAGTAAAAACAAGACATTTCTTTTTCACCTTCAAAAAAGAAAGAAACGTCGTAAGTTTACATATTGACATTGCGGCCAAACACCCAGAAGAATTTAATTGACAACGTAATATTTAGATTATGAACACTTTTCTAACAAGCCAGTTGACGCACAGGAACGTCACAGAGGAAGACAATTAGTGCGTCACATGAAGTAGGGCGAACGGCACTTTTCCAGGTCAACAACAATGTTTGTAAAGCTAATGTTCAAATGTTTGTTAAGCTTATGGGACTTAACTACGGGGTCATCAGTCCCTAAACTTACAAACTACTTATGAACTACTTACGAACTAGGACGGCACAAATATCCATGCCCGAGGGGGGATTCGAACCCCCGACCGTAGTGGCCGTGCAGACCGTGACTGGAGCGCCTCAGTCACCTCGGCCACCGCGGCCGGCGTAAAGCTAAGGGAACACACTGCTGTGGTCAGCTGTCAATTGACTTACAAACAAATCAGCTTATACTACAAATAACACACACACACAGACACACACACACACACACACACACACACACACACACACACACACACACACACATACACACCCATCTCCGAAGAAGAATTCGAATCTCCGAAGGGAGCAGCCGCGCAATCCGTAGCAAGGCGACTAACAAGGAAAGTACTTGGGCTCGAACAAACACATATACACCAAAATCGCATGAGAGATAATGTAAAGATCCCTTATTGCACTAGTAATTCTCCCGCATATGCAAAACTCTGCAGTCGTCCTTTACAGACCTCTGTGTGTGCCATGCCGCTTTGCACATTGAGCTGCCATTACATCAGTAGTGACGGTGCAGTGTGCCTCTGAAGTTGCGTTTTGTGACGTTATTTGTGTAGTGAAGCGTCGGATGGGTCGGCGATTGGGAATCGATCCTGCTAATATAGTGCGACTGGTTGATATGAAGTTACGAAGAAACCTTCTTCGTGAAGATGGTATTATTGTAGGAGATGAATCATTCGCATTTTACCTGGTATCTATTATATTGTTTCTAATGTATGCTCATATTTCTGCACTATAATAGATACCAGAAAACATGTGAATGATTCATCTTCTACATCAAGAGCATATTCACGAAGAAGGGCTCTTCGGAATTTCATCTCAACCAATCGTAATACATTAGCAGGATTAATTACCATTCGCCGACCCATCTGACGCTTAAAAATAACGTCACAAAATGCAACTCAGAGACACACCGCACTGTCCCTACTGCTCCCTACTGGTCCCGATTGGTGTACCGGCAGCTCAATGTACAATGCAGCGCGGCACACGCAGAGGCCTCTAATGGGCGACTGCAGAGTTTTGCAGATGCGAGAGTATCGCTAGTGCAATAAGGGGCCTCTACATTATCTCTAACACGATTTTGGTACTTTCCTTGTTAGATCGCATGGCCATTTCCGCGCGGATAGGGTCAAGAGGCACATACATAAGAGAAGACTGAGACAAAACAGTAACAGGTATTACGGTCGAAGTGTTTGAAAGACAGCGGGTGGAGCCGCCCAGAGTACTAAACTCTGGAAGATCAAAATCGCTCCTGAAATCGCCAGCAGGCGCCATTGCTTTCCCTCGGAGGCCAGACGGCACCTTCATCGGCCCGACATATCAGCGAAATCAGATCTGAATGCGTCCTTCCATTTCCGCGCCCAAACTCGATAAGTCCAGAATTCAATAGCAGCAGCTCGTCAGGTTTACCGGGGGCAATTTCCACAGGGGGAGTAAATCTTGATGAAAGGGCAATTGGTGCGGATGTTTCTCAGGGTGTAGGCTGTAACGAGGATTAGGGCCCGTATCCATAAAAGGGTTGCAATAAAAACGCGCGGTGGCAATAAAATGGCGCCCCGAGTCTGTACTTTTATTTGGTCGCCGGCCTCCTGGCTGATACCAATCGACGCGTCGCGACGTCTTCCCTCGTTCCGATTGCTTCGCGTCAGAGGAGGACCTCCTCGACTGTAGTGGGAGTGTTTCCCTGTCATGCGTCTCCCACCGTGCTGTTCCCTTCACTTCTTGCCTCGTCTTCATTTCTTCCGTTAAAAGCCCAGGTAGTCTCCAGCAGCCTTCTTTAGCGTCATCTCGCACATGCCTGATGCTGTTTTCTTCCGGGATTCTGCTGTGAAAAGGCAAAGGGCTGACACTATGTGACTCTATGAAGGCACGTGTGTATGTGTATGTATGTGTGTGTGTGTGTGTGTGTGTGTGTGTGTGTGTGCATAAACATGGGATGGTGCTCTCTCTACCCAAAAAATGGCGTATAAGGTGTCGTGTTGAGGCTCAAAACCCTCTCGGACATGGGTGTGTGTGTGTTGTTCTTAGTGTACGTTTAAGTAGTTTGTAAGTCTGATGACCTTAGCAGTTTGGTGCAAGAGGTTTGCAGACATTTCATTCATGTCGTGCAGAAAGGGCATGCCTACAGATCGAAGCAGTGACGCACTGGAAGGCTCCCAGTTACCTGCCAGCTCCACGACATCGATGGAGTTACAATTCCTGAAGATGATCTAAAAGAAGGACCGAAACTAGTTGAATAAAATAACCTTGTTGCAGTCTAGACTGTTCTTTATATATATATCGAAGGATGTTATTTACATAGGTCAAACTGGGTACAGTTCTCTGGACCCGCACCAATTGTGACTAGTAATTGTACCCCATACCATAGAGCCGTGAGTTGGCGTTGTATCTCTTGTTGATTGCACTCTGATACCGGCACCCAATCTGTAGTGAATGAAAATGCGGCCACAATTTGAAAACAAAGAAACCTGTATTCGTCCGAATATAGTATCTGATTCCAGTCTAGTACAGCAGCGGCGTAGTTCCATACAGTCATGCCGTCAAACACGTTTTTGTAAACTACTCAACGGGAGGCGGAGAAGTGGACATGCTGCCACCCCTATAAGTATACCATGGTTACGCTGTTGCACTGACAATGTCATTCGGGTGAGGTGTATATCTTGTCAGATAAAAGAAACTGACATGTTGTACATCACTGAGGAACTCCTCAACATGGATCTATGGAACGAACAACTAATCTAATCTAATCTGGGTGGATCTGATACATTTCGTCGTGTTACACCGCTTTCCGTGAAATTCTCTGTATTGCACTGCCGACACACTTCGTCCCATTCGAGCAGGAATTTTCCACGTGGATGCATCACATTCTCTGAAAAATCACTAATTTCACGCTACGGTTCCTGCATAATTTTGCGAGGCATTCTGATCAGGTCACACTGATCCATTACATGTGGCGTTATCTACTACGAGAACCACAGGAATATCGATCGTTCATTGCTCATATTTTGGACATTTTCCCAGATCCACAGAATCTCCTTTCAAGTTTCATACTTTCTTGAATAACAGAAAGTCTTGATTGCAAATATTTTTATTACAATGACGCGTTTCGCCCGGTTAGGGCATCTTCAGATATCTGACAAAGAAGAAAATATTGATCCAGAACTTACACTATTTACATGACATTATTTCGAAAATTTTTAGCTACAAGTACTTGTACCTCTACCGACGCAAGTCGTATTAATATCTTGACGATCTAGGGTGCTGGGACACCATACAAGGTAAATCTTGCAATATATATTCAGTTAAACAATGTATCAATCTGTTTCCAACGGTCAATGTTACCGGATATTAATGGTTTACATATTATTGTCTCTGTAAAATACCCTATGACCGCATTTTAATCTAAACACCCTCCACCACAGAGTATATAAAACATTAGTACCGTACATTATCACAATTTCCTAAAACAGTTTCAGATTGGCTTGTAACTAAAAATTTACGAAATAATGTCATGTAAATATTGTAAGATCTGTACAATATTTTCTTCTTTGTCAGATATCGTAATATGACCTAATCAGGCGAAACGCGTCATTGTAATAAAAGATATTTGCAATAAAGACGTTCTGTTATTCAAGAATTCATTTGAACACGTTTGCTGTACCACACCACGTAAATGGAATGGGAAGATTTCTATTTTCATACTGTTTTCCACGAGACGTCTACTAGGCCATACTACGTAAATCTAAGGTACAAAGAAGACCAATAAAAAACATTTACTTATGCGTTTCTGCGCACAATTCGGCAGTAAATGAACTTCGACGACTAAGTTGGGTGCGTGGTCCATAGGTCAGTGAGCTTCAGAATTACACAGTTATTCCAACAAACTTGTACGGGTGTACAGGGCGTCTTGAGGAACAAAATGAGCTTAGAAACCGATGCCCGGAAACGTTATCCAACGGTACAAAGCTACAGGGCAGCGGCACCTGTCGATAGACATCCCATCCAGCCACTTAGTCGCTCTGTAGCGTCGTTGGACGACGTTTCTCGGCATTGGTTTCTATTCTTTCTTTGATCCTGACGATGCCTTCTATACCGCCTACAAGTTAGTTGCTGTAATTCTGTAACACATTGACGTGGAAACATGCACCCTTCATTGCCAGCATGTGAAGATATAGTAACAGCGCGAAGTTCCTAGTGATTGGAAGAAAAAAAAAAAAAAAACGCAGGCGACTCCTGTTTATAACAAAAGGTAAAAGATCTGCCCACATAATTACAGGCTAATATCGTTGGCATTAGTTTCCTGTAGAATCTTGGAGCATATTCTCAGTTCGAATATAGTAAATTTCCTTGAGATGGAAAAGCTTCTGTCTATGAATCAGCACGGGTTTAGGAAACATCGCTCATGTGAAACTCAGCTTGCCGTTTTCTCACTTGACATCTCGCGAGCCATGGACGAAGGGCAACATGCAGATTATGTTTTCTCGATTTCAAAAAGGCATTTGACGCGGTGCCACACTACAGACTGCTGACGAAGATACGAGCTTATGGAATAGGTTCACAAAGTTTTTTATTTTTGTTTTTTGTTTTTATGTGAGTTAACTTCGTGGTCATCAGTCCCTAAACTTACAAACTACTTATGAACTAACTAATACTAAGGACGGCACAAATATCCATGCCAGCGGGGGGATTCGAACCCTCGACCGTAGTGGCCGTGCAGACCGTGACTGCAGCGCCTCATTCCCCTCGGCCACCGCAGCCAGCCACAGAGTTTTTACTGGCTGGAAGACTTCCTAAGTAACAGAAAAAATGTTCAAATGTTTGTAAATCTATCGGACCAAACTGCGTTGTCATCAGTCAGTAGCTTACAAACTACTTAAACTAAGGCAAACTAACCCAAGGACATCACACACACCCATGCTCCAGGGAGGACTCGAACCTCCGACGGCGAGCAACCCGCGCGCTTCACAGCGAGGCGCCTTAGACCGCACGGCTACTCCACCGCGGCAAGTAATAGAACGCAGTACGTTATTCTCGTCGTCGAGTGTTCATCAGAGACGAGTGTGATAGACCACTATTATTTTCTATATAAATGATCTGATGGACAGAGTAACTTGTATTTTGCGGCTGTTTAGTGATGATGCTGTGGTGTATGGAAGGGTGTCGTCATTAAATGACTGTAATAACATACAGAATGATTGAGACAAAATTTGTCGTTGAGGTTAAGAATGGCAGCTAGCTCTAAATGTAGAAAAATGTTCGAATACAGCATTAATAGTGGGCTTCTTGATGCAGTCGTGTCGTTCAAATATCTAGGCGTAACATTGCAGAGCGATATGAAATGGAACGAGCATGTAAGGACAGTTGTGAGTAAGGCGGACAGCCGACTTCGGTTTATTGGGAGAATTTTGGGAAGATGTACTTGACCTGTACAGGAGACCGCGTATAAAACGCTTGTACGACCAAGTCTTTAGTATTGGCCAAGTGTTTGGGACCCGCAGCAGATCAGTTTAAAGGAAGATATAGAAGCAGTTGAGAGGCGAGCAGCTAGGTTTGTTACCGGTAGGTTCGACCAATGCGCCAGTGTCACGGAAAAGCTCCGGCAACTCAATTGTTGATCGCTGGAGGAAAGACGACGTTCTTTTCAAGAAATTCTGTTGAGGAAATTTAGAGGGCCGGAGTTCGAAGCTTACTGCGGCATACTTACATTTCGCGTAAATATCCCAAAGATAAGAGATATTAGGGCTCGTACAGAGTCACATAGACATTATTTCTTCCCACGTTCTATTTTGGAGAGGAGTAGGAAAGTAAATGCCCAATAGTGGTACAGTATACCCTCTGCCAAGCGATATATATGTAGATCTATATGTAGATGTAGAATCTATCTGCGAAACCTGAGTGTGCGAATTTCGTTTCACCCTGTATAAGCATTCATGTCTGAAGGACATTTGCTCAGTTTTACCGATAGAGACACACCATTAACAATGTAAAATGCACTTCCTTTCTTTTTAGACCGTTAATCGTCAGTTAAGAACGTCTCAATATGAGCTATTAAATTGATACACTGCACCTGACTGCGTTATATTATAGGAATTTTGTAATTTTAGGTGGCAGATAAGTGATCATGGCGAGCTACAGTAAGGCATACAACCTCTTTGAACCAGATAATGTTTCAGAAATACAAAAGATATTGTTCGAAGAGAGTAAAAATGAAGAATGAAGTTGAAGACGATTTTCAAGATGACGTGTACCAAGATTGTGATGACATAGTTGAAGTTCGCCTGGAAGAGTCAGAAACAGATTCACAAACACTGAAGACGACGAGGCAGTACCTGAAGAAAACGGTTGTTACTATATTGGAAGGAACTAGGGCACAAAAAAATGCCATTATCGCATACTGTACGTTACAATGCCCACGTGGTCAGGAGATTCGAATAAAGGGAAATGGCATTTCTATTCCGAGCACGTACGTCAGTTGAAGCCTTTCCGCCGTATTGGTCAGTTTTGGAATACTACATCTCTGTTAAAACTATGCGTTAAGTCGACCATCTTCCTGTTAATGCATTGAACTGACAGCTACTGCAAAGTATGTACTTTCAAACAATATACTTCCTTGAATAGATACTAATAAATATCATAATATACTTGAAAACTTAATTTTTAACGGCTAATTTGTACTCTTTTAAAACGTTTACATCATGGCAAAACCGTCGGACGTTTCATTCCTGATTTAAGTGGCATAAAACGTTAGCTCTACAATACGAACACTTCTCCAAAACTTAGCAATATGTCAGAGGCAGGCTTCACTCTTTCAGGGAAAGGGCATCTCATTGTATTCTAAGCTCATTGGCCCTATAGATGCAGCGAAAGCAGCGAGAACGCCAGCGGAATGTTGGAATCAATTCACAAATAATTTAGTAAGGCAACAACAAGAATGTTATCCGAAGGCTTCCTGAAACAACTATCCCATACGTCAGTTCTGCTTCACTTAGTTCGACGAAATTGGAATTAATTCAGAAATAAGTTACTAAGTCAACAAAGATATTTTTAACCGAAGACAGGGATTCCTGAATCAACTAGCTCATGCATCAATTCTGCTCCTCTCGGTTCAAAGAAGCCTGGGAATTCACAGGGATCTTCAACTGCGGCTGCAACATTGAATCGCGTCAGCTCTAGGATACGCCAATGAGCGACTGGAATGAAGAGCAGAAGGTGTAATACTTGCACAAAAAACAGACGAAATATTATGAATGAAATACACAAGATACATTATGACTGAAATACACAAGATAACTGTGAGATATCCTGCAAAATGTGGTTGTAAAATGTATCAGAAGCCAGTCTGTTTGATAAGTGAAATAAATCGCAATTTCCGATCAGTTATGGCTTCACTGTACTAGGTTTCGATGGAATACCCAAGTGCGGCGAATGAAAATTTGTGCCCGGCCGGAATTCGAGCCCGGGATCTCCTGCTTACTAGGCAGTCGCGTTGACCACTCCGCCACTGAGGACACAGAGACCAGCCCAACTGTAGAGAACTCTTCCCTGCACGTCTCCCGCCACACCCAAATCTCCATTCGCCACGCTCTCTCTTCCTATTACCACAGCCTATTTGTTCTCTAACGCTCGCAGCCACAAAACTGTATTCCCGCATCAGGTAGAACAGACCATGAGGTATCGAGACACAATTAATTGTCGCCAGGAGCCCAGCTTCGGCTTGTATATACTTATATATTTTTGACGACAAAGCAGCGTTCATGTAATGAAATAAATTAAACGTTGTTATAGTATTTTACCACACTCCAATACTAACAACAAGAAATCTGAATGATTAATGTTGCTACTGCTGTTGTGCTCGTATGACATTTTAGTCTTTCTTTAAATTTGACACTTATAACGTGTTTTGTGAACGAAATTTAATAAATGATCATGTGAATAAATGATACGATCAATATGATACACCGTGCCCGATCTCGTTACGACCAAGCCCCCACAATCGCGTAAGCGGTTGACTGCGAACAGCGGACAAATTGAAGAGCCCCTCGGCGGCCATTATGGTGGCAAACTACCGCGCGAACTTTAAATGTGCGTAAGATTCTTTTGATTAGAGAGAGTATTCATTTGAGTTAAGTCGCGAAAACTATGTTTAATTGAAATATATAACTACAAAACAACTTCAGACTCCTTGAATATATAGCAACTATCGGTTGTGTGTAAATTTATTCACATACAGTGTAGAAATTGGCCAACAGCGTTTTCCCTTCCTAACGAAACCGACTTATAATATTTAATTTTTTATCGTCCTAAGTGCAGCATAGGAATGGAATTTATCGGCAGACACGATCTTTTGGCACTTTCTCAGTATATTCTACGATTGTGAAACTTTCGTACATTAAATTCGGAAGTGTTTCACAAAATGTTTCAAATGTTTGCATAGCTTATGAGACTTAACTACAGGGTCATCAGTCCCTAAACTTACAAACTACTTATGAACTAGCTAATCCTATGGAGGGCACAAATATCCATGCCCGAGGGGGGATTCGAACCTCCGACCGTAGTGGCTTGCAGATCGTGACTGGAGCGCCTCAGTCCCCTCGGCCACCGCGGCCGGCGAAGATTTTCACGCTTTACGTCTTTGCTTTAATACTGTATTCTCCAATATTTAGATATTTAATAGCATAAAGAAATCAATCATGGCTGACTGAAACAGCTAATGTTAAAAATCGATTGGAAAGTGAAATATGCCTTCAGGTACATAACTGAAAAATAGCTTCTTACGTTGTGAATACAACAAGCAGCCACCACCAAATTCTTTTAAGAACACGAAGTATGTCATAACATTTACTTAACTAACGCATCTAACATTAGCGTTAGGGTATCTAGCAACAAAATTAGCATATTTAATACTGTAAGCCAAATACCTTATAGCAGGGAGAACTGCTCAAAAGTCAGTAAGTATTGTCACAGGGTTGAACTTCACTGTGCCTATGTGCCGTTCATATATGGAACCATACACAGGTCTGCAAACCCCCTTCAGTTGTTATACCTATTTGTAAAGCAGATTACCTTTAAATTCTGCGTTACAAGTTGCTAATATTAATTTCATAAACAAAAATTCGAACTGCATTGAGGCAACTAATTTCATGAGCCCGATAGTTATTTTACACAATCATAAAATGAATCTTTTTGAACTTCCTGTCCACAAGTACTGCCTAAAGTAGCTTCTTTTTAAGAGCTATCAGTATTATAAAAGCCTGTTATTTATTTCATTCAATCCTATATTGTCTTATCTAAGTGTGTTAAGCAAGAGGAAGTATCTCTTAACACAAGTCGTAGGGCTACTTGTATTATATAAATGGGAATATAGTATTCGATCTTTCTATCCCTTTCTTAAATTGATTTATGTATTTAAACGCTGAGAAGCTCTTCACCATCGTGCTTCATGTACAATGCGATAGTCAAATAACACAGACGTGACTATCAATTGTGTATGTATCCCACAGTAGCTATTTAATACACG